>CM056377.1:32406652-32760956 GCA_029718625.1 Synaphobranchus kaupii | reverse complement strand
GTCTGTACTGGCTGAGTTGATCCTGATCAGATGAACGGTTTCTAAACACATACATTCAATAAGAGTGCCAGCCCTTGTTTTCCAATTGGACTGATGCCATTTATTCTTAAAGGAGCAGGTTCTCTCCCTCCCTGTGACAGTAGCTGACAAAGCTCTGAGATCAGGCAGAGCGCCATGATTCACAGTAGTGAATCTTAAATTCTAGAAAGTTCTGGAATCGCTAGGCCCTCATTTTCTCACCGCTGCAGGGCTGCTTGGAGCTCTCGTAGGAGGGTGCGATTTCGGGGACCAGGGATGCCCCCACTACAGTCCAGCTTAGCCCCCCCTCTCAGCAAACTTCTGAAACCAAGACATAGGCAAATTAAAATATTCAGGTCGCCTACTAGGGATCCCTTATTGACACAAAATTCCCACAAAATCGCTGAGATAAAAGCAGCAGCTCCTCACAAAATAATTGATGAAGGTAGAAAATAAATGTGAATTAAAGTAACTACGTAACTGTTGATATTCTCACCTGCTTGTCTGTTTGTCTGTCCTCCAGCTCCTCCCGCAGACCCTGTGCTATCAGAGCCCGGCCACATCCTGTGCCCTCTGAGTGGTCAGCGTCCACTCCAAGCAGCGCCTCTCTTTCTCTGTCAGCCTGATGGTCCCCCGCAGCTCTGACATCTCCTCCTGGACACACACACAAAAACCTCTGAAGAAATCCCCCCAAATGGGCTCTGCCCTATTTCTCCTAGGTGAAGTGTTGTGGAACAGCCCGAAAAATAAACCCCTTCACAACTAACTATGTAAGGATTAGCAACAAATGTTTCTTAGAGTAACCCTGATGTTGACCCCATCAGTTATCCCTAATGTTGGAACAAAGATTTTTTCTCGTAAAAGGTGGTTGAATGTTGAACAATGGTGATGAAAACGTTTACACAGCAGTATTCAGCATTCCTAATACTCCTAATATCCCTAATGACATCCAAAAAGATAAGTCCAACACGCTTCAGCCAACTTTCACAGGAGAGGGGTTTTGTGGTCAACAAACACGTTTCAGTCACCCCCCCTGCAATAAACGTGCAGACTTCTGATGAGTGCTCCAGTGCTTTATTTTGGGTAGTCTATTTGAAGTGCCCAGATAAAAGCCCATTTTTGTTCATATATTATCCCTAATGACATGGTCCCATGTAAATAAGAATTAGGCTTCAAAAGCAGGGAGGAAGTGGGTACATCACTAACCCTGACAGTAACCAACTCATACAGGAGAGCGGCCTTCTCCCTCATGATGCTCTGAGGCCTGGCAGTGTCCTGAGTCCTAGGCCCAGGAAGGGTGCCTGTGTCTGGGCTGGGTTTTCGTTCTCCATCAGGCTCCCGTGCTGGGACACATATTGCTGCCCTGTCCTGCTTCAGTTTCATGATTTTCTCTCGAATGGCCTGTTCCTGCCCCTCTAGGATCGATGGAGTTCCCCTAGTATAACATGGAGGCGGGTATAAATTGACTTTGCACAAGGATGCATGGTTATATTACTATAGAGATGTGACAAAAACATGCTGTGCCTTCAAATCATGTCTCTATACATGATAACTTCATGTTTTAAAATTCACTATTGATACAGTATGAGTCTTAAAAAAAAACCCTACCTTCCCTTCCACATGTTATAATTATTGTGGGATTACGGATTACCTATTGCAGGTGTGTTATGGTTTATGGCCTAACCATTACACTGTCATTAATTGCTACTTGGAATGTTGGTGATTTACGAATCTAGGCCTTTTCTTTGTGCACTAATTGTAAGTTGCTTTGGATAAGAGTGACAGCTAAATGCCTAAAATGAAAAATGAGTCAAACCTGTTGTGTTGGTGCTGGGTGACCTCCTTAGCTCCCCCTGCTGGGGAAATATTGAGCAAAGATTCCCCTGTCTCTGGACTTTTGGTTTCGGCTTTTAAATGACTCAGCTGCAGGGTTTCATTTACAGACTCTGTAAAAATGAAATTCACAGTAAGTGCGTACACAGCCTAGGTATGTTCAGCATAGACTAGATTTACATACAACGCACCTGTTGCCTTGCTGGGCTCTGGCATGCCCTGCTGTTTCCTGCTATCACGCAGACGTACTAGCTCATTGTAGGCCTCTTCACACTCCTCACTGTCAATCATAGAGCAAATGATCAATGAATTCCAAGACTTACCGCAGAATTTTCTCTGAAATAAAGCATATTGGAGGAGGAATGAATGTTTCTAAGGGTGAACCATAATTTTTGTACCAGCTTGCAACTGGAGTGTACCATATATATTTTATATATTTGTTATTCTCTAGTGTACATGCGTAACTGGATTAAAATGTATACTGGAGAACAGTTATCAGGACTTGTCTTGAAGTACCTGTATTTCAGAGCCATTTGCAGTGCTGTGCTGTTAGCCTCATGTCTGCTGAGGGTCATACTGATTTGTTCTGACTCTCCCTTTCTCCTTTCCAGGGCAGCAGATAGGCGCTCATTCCTTGCTTTCAGCCTCTCTATACACCTATAGGAAGGAACAGGATGCCATTGCTGATGTTGAGATACTTAGCTAGGATCTGCAGCACCGCAGTACACTCAAAGTCTAACCTCTGGAGACGGTCAGTCTCTGTCTCCAAGCCGCCCGACACACTTGAGCTGGGACTGCTGGAGGCGGCGTTGTTGGGAGAGGAAGAGAAGGGAGGCGTGTTGTCGCCCCCTGTGGCGAGGGCTGGAAAAGCAGCGGTTGGCCTTCTTAGGAGCAAGGGGGATCCAGGGAAAGGGGGGGATGCCCAGCAAGGACTCATGGCTCCACTTGAGGAACTGGAGGGACTGGTGGGAGGGGACAGGCTGCCCCCAGCATACCTGTGCTTCTGGAGACCGAGTAGCTACGAAAGAGGTGTGGAGTCAATGATTGACAGCAGGTCAAGGATATAATGATTTCATAGGAAGTCATTACAAACTCTAAGTTCTATTCTCCACATCTCCACAGCACACTACCCCCCTGCCCTCCCTCCAAAAATAATAAAATAAAATCAATAAAAAATAAAGAGTTTAATGATACCACAAACCTTTAACTGCAGTTTGTTCCTTTCTTCCTTCAAGCCATCCAATGTGACCTTTGACCTACATAGCTCTTTCTCCCGACACTGCAGGGTAGCATGGAGGTTGCAGTTGCGTTTGTATAAAGCCAGTACATCCCGCTGATATTGTTGCCTCTCCTCAGCAGGGAGTTCCGAGGGATATGAGATTCCAAGCTCTCTCTCCAGCTCTTCCAGAACCTGCACCCAGAAAATTGCATAAATTGCTTAAATTATGCTGGATTCAAAAAAGATAATGACAATGTTACATGAATGTGTTTCTCCATATGACACACCCGCGTGGCCTTGACCCAGCTCTCTCTAGCTGCAGACAAGTGCTGTGTGTGTTTCTCCTCATCGCAGGCAGTGTATGGGGCAGCCCAGGTCCTTCCTTTAATCACAGAACTTTCTAGGGCAGCCAGAGCCCCCTGCAGTTCCATCCACAGCTGAGCACTCTCCTCTAAAGATAAATTTATCAGAACATAGAAATATACTAATATTTACAGTATAATTAGTCAGTAAATAGTGTAACTTTTCATGTTTATAATATGAGATTGAGCATCTTCAGTTGAGGCTACTCAATGAGTAACACTTTCACCTATAGTAAATTGCTCGGAGTACATTGTTTTGTTGATTATATAGTTTTCATGTACTCATTAAAGGCAGTCAGAATGCTAGCAGTTACCAAATATTCACTGAATCTTGTAGGATAGAAACTTGTAGGACAGGAAGAAGCTAAAGTCCTGCTAAGTTAACGAGTCCTGCCCTGTGCAATGTAATGATGAATACAAGGACAGCATGTGTGATCACTATATAACTATGTTATAAGGATATAGAATGAACACCTTTCTCAGTTCCAGAGACCTCAGAAGGTGTGGGTACATCCATCTCCTCTCGAATGCCCTGTGATGATGGAGTGGGCAGACACCCAGGATTGGGAACGTTGCTCTCCTCCTGTCCCACGGCTGCACTGTCATCTGAGTCCCTGCAGCGGAAAACTCCAGCATTACGGGTCCCTTCAATCCCAGAGAGGAGCCTGAACACAAACTGATCAGGTGCACTTCTGGAGCATCTTCAGGGTGGACCGTACCTGGTTGCTTGCAAAGCATTCATCCTCCCGTTTAGTTCTGCAATGACCTTCAGCAAGGTGCCCATCTCTGCCTCACACTGGGCCACCTCCAACTCTGAAGGGCCTGCAGAAACTGGGGTCGCCTCCCTACATGTCTGTCAAAGATGAATGTCTTTACATTAATCCTTGAAGGGGAAAGGAGTGTGTATTAAGTTGTGCCTGTTAAGTTGGTAATGGGTATCTATAATGTGTATTAAAAACACGCTGCTTCGTGTTGAAGTCAAGATAAGTTTTTTTTATTTATTCTAAAGGTCTTTCAGACCTACGTACATGGCAATCATTTATCTTAAAGTGGACTCAGAGGCTCCAGGGCTCCTTCTTACAATGATCATAACACTCCACTATATGCCCATAAACCAACACTGGAAATGTACTCATCTTCCCAATGTCATGCGATTTACCTTGTTTACGACACAGTTAGCTCTGGCTTATCTTTTGTTCAAATCTGTTTGAGTATAAATATTTTTTATCAAACCTCCCTACTTGGTGACTAAGGGTTAATGTTGTTTTTATTTTTTTTAAAAGGCTTTGTTTGGAGTAGAGGAAAGGGGGGAAACAGAAACATCCTGTAACTCCACTTCCTGCCAAGACGACAATGTACTAATGTCACTGGGATAAAGGGAGGATGGGAGGAGGTTATAGTGGGTCAGGGGGTGGGGCAGCAGATAATATCAAGCCAGAAATGCAATTACACAAGCAAACAGTATACATCATGCGTATACACAACACATTTAGCAGGTTGCACCTTCACACTTGTTCAAAATAACTATCTTTAGTGCCAAGTGTTGAATGACCCATATAAGTATCAAAGTGTGTCCTTGGTTTGACAGTGAATAAAGAAGTCACAAAGTACCCTGATTGTTTCAGGTTGTTAAGAACAAAATCTTAAGATTTTTCTTGAAGATCAGTACTTTGTGAAGCAAGACTGATTTTATTTTATTTGTTATTTGAAGGGGACAGGATATATCTCTGTGCAGATAACATATGCTTTTTTTATTGTGTGTGTCTGCAGCTTTAGAAATATACATGCAGTTAAAGGGTATCAGCAGGATATTTTATGTGGAAATCATACTGTTAAGGTGCATTAAGTCAGACACAAAACCTGCTACTCCAGTCTAGCTACTGAAAAGATATTCACAACCTACCTCAGCTCTCTTTCCCTCAATCAGGACTTTCCTCTGGTCTCCAAGCCATTCTGCACCGTCCATGGATTGGCTTCCAACTTCTGCAGGACTGGGTGCTGTTGTGCGGAGACTGTTATTCTGTTGTTTAGTATAATTATAACTTCCAAGGGTTCCAGATTCTTGGTTGCAACCTCCTGTTTGTGTGGTCGCTAGCTGGGAGTCTTTCCCGTCCCCACCTCTCTCTGCATGAAGACTGCGCTGTGACCTCCTTGTCCGGGCAGCCAGTGACAGACAAGAGCTCTTTTCAAGCCTTGTCCAAACTGCAACACCTCGGTCTGATGAAAGTAACTGGCATATTGCAAGTGGAAAACACTGTGCTAACAACCCCCACCCATTTTCTCTTATCCACATCCCTTCCTGCCATTCCCCACAACTAACCGTACTGAGTTCCTATCCCTAATAGTCCATATGGCTATATTCTGAAGTCAGAAGGTGATTTTTCAGATGCAATCATTAATATAATAATTACTATTATTTAAGATATCTATATATTTATTATATTCAGATTTCATTTTGCTCATAGCTGGATTCGTTTTTTAGCATAGTTACTATACAAATAACTAAAGTGTAGGCTATGTTCTGCAAATTCTCATTCAACACATGACTGACTGGATCAATGCCCTACTACTACTAGGCTTCCTACTACTACTACCACTACTACTACTACTACTACTACTAATAATAATAATAATAATAATAATAATAATAATAATAATAATAATAATAATAATAATAATAACAATAATAATAACAATAATAATAGCTTATTTCATTGTTTGTTTGCTTATTTATTTTTATTTAGTTATCCAACTTTATTCGACCATTTCAAACAGAACTACAATTACCAGAGATGCCAATCTTCCTGAAGCCATCGTAGTTTCCGGTAAGTAAGATGGCCGTGTACACGACAGAACCAGCGAGCAAACTAACAAGCTAGATGTTTTGAGGTTTATTCGGAGTTGAGCATTACAAACGACATTGGGTAACGCAAGGTAACGATATTGGTTTAGAATATTTTGTTGTCTTTATAAAACTATATAGAATAAACGTTTAGTTCCTTTAGGGCTAAGTAATTGGTCTCACAGTTGGCTAATGTAGCCAGCTCGGTAGGTAAGTTCTTACACCCAAAATTCTGCGCAGCATTAGCTAACTGATTAGCTGAATTACATCCATAGTCAGAATACTACGGTTATATTTTCACATTATTTTTATTGGTAACCGAATTATTGGTTCGCTCGTTATGTAGCAGTGCATTGGCGTTAGGCTAGCTCGCCTGCCAGCCAGTTACATTACCTAGTTATGCTAGCTAACAAGCCAGCAAGCTATGCTGATATTAACGTTGAACAAAAAGCTCACTAGGTATGTAACGTTACTTTAGAACGTGTTTTAACTACTACTTGCTTGTACTACATACTGTGAGTGCTGGTAGTGTTCCCAGCATGGTGCTTGCCACAAAGCACCATTGCCAATTTTCTTGCAACCCCTAACTTATTGCGTATGTGATGACTAGGTACCATGGAGACACCAGAACCAGGCCCAGCAGACGGAGAGGAGCGGCTGGTGGAGCTGAGGCCGCGGACTCGTTCCAACCCAGAGGGGGCGGAGGACCGCCGCAGCAGCAGCGGCAGTATCGGCAACAACGGCACTCCCCAGCCGGCAGTGGGTAGCCGCAGCGAAGGCGAGGGGGAGGCCGCCAGCAGTGACAGCCCTCCCAGCGCTGCTACTACCACCACCACCACCGTCACTGCGACCTCTGCTGCTGCCGCCACCACCCCCGCAGCAGCAGCCAGCACCACAACCCCTCCTGCCAAAGATAGGCCAAAACCAGTTCAGGCTTCTCCAGCACCCCCCCTGCCCTCCACCGCAGACTTCCAGCTGAGAGCCCCCCGAGTCAACTGCCCGGAGAAAGTGGTATGCCATTTTGGGCTGAGCAGGGTTAGAGAAATGCTATAGGTTAATTCAGAGTAAGATATCTGAAAGTAATGAGGCTGATATTTATTTTATGATGTATCTCTGCAAACCTGTTGACTTTGTACAGGGAATTGAGGACAGGAATGTCTCAAGTCTGCTTTGTTTTCCTGAACAGATAATCTGTCTGGACCTGTCAGAAGACATGTCCCTGCAGAAGCTGGAGTCCTTTAATGGGTAAATGTTTACGCATGTGGAAGTGTTTTGTAGGGTCTCTGTCTTTCCATGACGGGCTCATAAAGCCAGTTATGATCGCAAGTGCATTCAGGCCCATACCGATTCAACTCTTTCACATGCCTCAGATCCAAAACCAACGCGCTGAACGTCTCTCAGAAGATGATTGAGATGTTTGTGAGGACGAAGCACAAGATTGACAAACGTCATGAGTTTGCCCTGGTGGTGGTGAACGATGACGCTTTGTGGGTAAGTGCATCTAATACTCTTTCTACCCTTTTCATGGTGCGTAGTTCTAAACCAAGCAAGCATATTGTGGGTGCATCAGACATTTACACCAACATTGGTTTCATTATGTTTCATTATATATCTTTTATTATATTCTTAGCTTATATTGCTGTTAGCATAGCATAGGGGCTGTAGGTGTATTTGTGTTCAATGCTAAGTGTGATATGGACTGGCTTTCTACTGTTCTAGGTGTATTTATATTTCTGCATCATATTTGGCACTTTCAGTTGTCAGGCTTCACCTCTGACCCCCGGGAGCTGTGCAGCTGTCTGTATGACCTGGAGACCAATGTCTGCGAGTCTTTCAGTATCCTTCCACTCAAATGATTAATCTCGGCTGTGGTCAGTGCTCAATGCCTTTATTGTTGAAAACTGACGCACATTCTCTCCTTAATGCTGTAACCAGATCTTGAAGACCTTCTAAATGTCATGTAAGTTGTTCTCATTTTTCACCATATAATACACGTTGTTGTAATGTTGCGTAAATCAATAAAGACCTGAAATAACTTTTTAGAATATATTTTTGAATGTCCGGTTGCAGACGTGAATGTTTTGTGTATCTGTTGAATTGCATTGTTTGACCTCTTCTGCTCTGAGACACATTTCCGCTCTTCTCTCTTGTCCCTGCAGCCTACAGAAGATTGAGCTGCCCCTCATGGAGAATATCCAGACCATTCCCCCTCCGTTTGTTGTGCGGACCCTCCTCGTCTACAACCGCCACGCGGGCCAGCTGCAGTTCAGCCCCTCGGAGGGCGTCAGTGTGAGTGTCTTTGCACTGCACATCTGGAACAGCCCCTCCAAACGCAGGCAGGGTTAGGATCAATTCCGTTTCAATTACATCGGCTCAGGCAATACATTTAAATTCAATTCATGAATGGCAATGTTATGTTCTAAGAGGATTTTTTCAGTTAATTAATTGAAATTCAATTAATTTCCTGAATTGACTCCATTGAAACGGAATTGACCCACAACTGTGAATATAATGTAGCTTTAGTCGACACCATACACATTTACTCCAGTGTTTTAGATTCTGTAGCTTCTATCATTCTCAGGGACCTTCTGCCAGCACCTTCATGATTTTTAAAAAATGTTACCCTCCTTTCTTCCGAATTTGGAATGCCCATATATTTTTTTATCAGCGCTCAGTACTGCAACCTCCGCTGTTGATACGGGAGAGCACAGACAAGTGTGTGCTCTCCTTTAAAGCATGTGATGTCAGCTGCTCGGAAAGTAATACAAGCTTCGGTGCGAGGCTTCAGTAGAAACTGCCCTACGTACTCCACACACGCCTCAGAGCTTCAGTATCATACGTAACATCACTAACAAGAAGACACTTAAGTGTGTCTCAACCATAGACTGTATAAAAATATGGCCACTGTGACGTCACCCATTGCCTTTCCACGGCCTCGTAAAAACGAAATTGAAGCTCGGAAGTCTTTTTCGCCGCCCGTTTGTACAAACTGCGCCTGCTCCGTGGAGCCGAAGAGGACTCAACCTGTCCCTCTGATTGGTCCTGGCAGTGAGAACCATATAGAACCTATCTATGCCAGTGATCCCAGGACTCAACCTGTCCCTCTGATTGGTCCTGAACAAATGTTAATACCCTGTCCAAACGACACAATATTTTAAAAAATCAGCACATGCACAGGCATTAGATGAAGGAAAGGCACCTATTGCAATTAAATTTTTTTGTGTAAAAAATTTATTGACTGAGTATTTTGACCACATTGCTGCCATTGACTTACATGGGGAAAGACCTATACTGGAGCCAACCGCAGTGGCGCTAGTGAGCAACAGCACCAGGAAGTGAGCTACAGAACGAAAGCCCAGTCTTGGCCCCTTGGTCTCAACCATAGAGCGTATATAGAACTGGAGAGGCGGGAGGAGCCAGGAGTTGCAGAAACCAATATGGCGTCCAGTGCACCGCACCTCTCAGTTTCCCATAGGCTATAATGGAGAAACTCCTGCCTTTTTATATCAAACTAAGCGGTTTACAGTCATATTTTCAACCCAGTTATACCCGTAATACATATAAGAATACGAATCAATGCGTGATTTTACTTGACGCGACTCGATAACGAAGTTATAGCCTCCGTTGTTTCCGTTGTTTTACTCTCCGCGAGTCAACACTCGACTCTCTGGTTGGTCGTACTGAACACGTGATGATGAAGAGCCTACAAAGACCATCTACCAACATGAAAAAGTTGAACGAAATGTAATTACGATACAGCGTAAAGTAGTTGGTGCGAGCAGTGTGCCCATGGAGTTCAGTGATTCAGTGAGATATTTTTTCGGTTAATCAGTTCAGTCAATGTTTTTTGTCTGAGGCCGCTGCAATAAAGTTTATACATACATATTTTGAGGGCAGTGTATTGTTTGAAATATGATTTACAATATGTTTTTCGTATACTTGTCAGTTGGTTTAGAACGAGGTAGCAGATATAACGGTTGTAAACCTCAAAATCGATCCCACTCTGTTCGCTATTTCTGTTCGCTAACATGAACGTTAGTTGGATTTTTTTTTTTAACTGGCGGCAAATGAATCCCCTATCTCCCTCCACATATTTGCTTTTGAGAATAGTAGAAGAGTAAGAAGTCAAATCTATAATACTGGTTGCCTTTTTTTACTCGTTGCTTTTGCAAATGCAAATGTCTAGTAATGCATTAATGAGATAGAAAATAGCCTTTTCTAGTAGGCTATAGGCCTATAATGAGTCCCTATTTGATAAATAACTCATTTTGTATTTTGAAAAAGAAAAATATAGCTTATTTGTTTTACATTCATATGTACAACAATTACATTTTTCCAGACTCTTCTATTTTTAAACAACATATATTTTTTATTCGAAACTATTATCTGTCCATTAAAATATTGTTTTGCATTAATAGGTGTTAAACTCTTATCTTTTATTTAATATTTCATAAATAACAAGTTATTTGTTCCGGAACGTTCTTTATAAATACAAAATATTGTTATACTGAATTAATGTGGTGTTGCAAAGTAAGTAGGCTATATGTATGTTTGTTGTTAGTTTAGGGCAGTATGAGCTTAAGGTATGCTGCTAGGAGAAACTGATTTCTTGAGCAACTGAAACTCTTTGCCTATATATTTTCTTTCTTTTTAAAAATCATAATCATTTCTAGCTCATTGATTTGTAAATGAAATAGGCCTAAATGAAGCCTTTCCCTTTCCTTTTTTGATATTTTACTTCCTGTTTCTTTTTGCCTGTAACACGCATTAACATAGTCACACAATCATTTAAATTAATTCATATTAGATATTCAAGTGTATTAATGATTAAATAGTTTTGATAGGGTCCTTTTTCCTAATCTGTGTGTAAATAAGGTCAAATAAATTAATATGTCTGACAAATTACGTTTTTGCGTCTCAGGAGGGACTACTGTGCTCTGTCCTATGTCGTCAACCTTGTTTGTCAGCCCTGTTATAACAGAATTAACTGGGTTGACAATAACAGGGTTGAGTGCCCTAAAACTTATAGCTTGCCATGTGGTGAAATAAATGGAAAGATAATTGCATTCATATCAGATTTTTATTACATTTTAACAGATATAATTTTACAAAACCCATGTTCTTTTCTGCATGAATTAAGCGTAACAGGGGTGATGAGTTGTGCTTGTCCCCTTATGCCAAAAACCTCTTCTTGCATGCTGTCTTATCTATTTGAAGAAATAATGTCAATTCCTCAAGGTTGTAACACTCAAGGCGTGATGCCATAATTTCCTGCAGTTTTTCCCATCATTATAACAGGGTTGACTGGAATTTGGGGACATTTAAATTATAAAAAATTTTTTAAGTAAAATCTTTTTTATATTGAAAGTTGTAAATCAAAGTTTTGATTAAGGTCAGGGACATGCTTGACTTGTGACTTTACAAAATGTTTTTAATATCTAAAAAAGACAATAGGATGACAAATATTGAGTGCTATATGAAAGAACAACATACAGAAGTTGAATTAATTATTATTTTCATGTATTTGTGTACCATTTCAGTTTTATTAATCAAAATGTCCAACAGACAAAAGATGTCCTCCAATGCTGAAATGACCCAAAGGTTAATAATAAAATATTAAGAAAAAGAATATCAGATTAGACCATTTTCCAGAGTATATAGTCATTGTACGTAATTGTCTTAATTTCTGAGGATCCACAAAGTAAAAGGGTGAGAGAGAATCTTTCAACTTAGGAGTAATGCTTTATTTGAAGAATATTGCCAAGAAATGAGGAGTCTCATATCTTTGCTGATACAGCACAAATGTGAACAAAAACTTAAAAGATGTGTAGGCTACAACATATATTCCACAGGTCAGTGACAGCTCAAGAACTGTAAATCTTTGAACTGATCATTTCTCTTGCGTCAATTTAGTTTATTTTTAGTTATTTTAAGGAGAATATTCCTGTTGTTTGGATATATATATATATAATAAATATAGCTAGCTATATTTTATATAGCTATATATCTAAATACATATAGCTAGGCTACTGGACAGTGGCAAGCAAAATTAAGTGACAGCACAATATCATAGCAGCTTGATTACGTTTACTGTCAAGGGAATCGGTTGTGTTCACAAGTCTTGCACAGTTCAGTAACCATGGAAGTGCGAACTACTTTACGACTTGCTACTTGTAGGCTATTCATCAATTGTTCGCGTCCCCACTAATCAGCGAATCAGAGTCATATGTTGAGTCATATTTTGACCAACCAGAGTCTCGTGTTGACTCGCGGGGAGTAAAACAACGGAAACAACGGAGGCTATAACTTCGTTATCGAGTCGCGTCAAGTAAAATCACGCATTGATTCGTATTCTCATATGTATTACGGGTATAACTGGGTTGAAAATATGACTGTAAACCGCTTAGTTTGATATAAAAAGCCACGAGTTTCTCCATTATAGCCTATGGGGAAACTGAGAGGTGCGGTGCACTGGACGCCATATTGGTTTCTGCAACTTCGGCGATAGAAGCAAGCGGTTACGTCCATTCCATGTCATTGAGTTCAGTGGTCTCAACAGGCGGACCTGCAGACTCCTGATCGACCACAAGAGGTCGCTGGTGCCTGTTGAGCTCATCCTGGCCTAACGAAACCTCCCATTCTTGGGTGTATTGGGGCCCATCCATGCACTTCCATTGTGATTCTGTCTTTCATGCTGAAATCTTTGCCTTTGAGATCACCAGAGACACAAGATCCATGTGTTTTATAAGAGTGAACTATAATATCTACAGGAGATCTATGTGTATGTATTCTAGTGTACTCTTTATCTCTCTTCCTGTAGAAGATGCTGCAGTCTCCTTATTTTTTTTTTGATGTGGTTTATTTACACAATGGCGCTGAGGAGCAAGGGGACGAGAGCAGCTGGAAGGTAAGGCCTCCGGAATTTACTGGAAAAACTGATTTGTGGGAACCAAGGCTCAAAAAAACAATAGACATGGTCAACGTGGACCAGCGACACAGAACTAATGTTCTCAAACGATCTGAAATGGAACACAAACAAACTACAAACAAGCATGTAACTCAGGATGCCGCAGAATGTTGAAACGCAGTACACAGTTATTCATTGTGTTACAGCTTTGAAGTTCAGTGTAATTGATGGCATTCTGTCTTCTGTGTGTGTGTGTGTGTGTGTGTGTGTGTGTGTGTGTGTGTGTGTGTGTGTGTGTGTGTGTGTGTGTGTGTGTGTGTGTGTGTGTGTGTGTGTGTGTGTGTGTGTAGCATTCCTGACAAACTCACATTATTGCTGTCACAGCCTTCCATTCCTCACTTGTAACGCTCCTTTTTTTGGCAGGATGTTTACACCTCTTTCTGTGACTTGGACTCAAAAGGCATGTGCTACCGGTTTGAGGTGTCGCTGTGTGGCCCTGCCGTTGAGCTGCACAACTGTATGGCCAAGCTCCTGTCACACCCTCTGCAGAGGCCCTTCCAAAGCCACGCCTCCTACAGCCTGCTGGAAGGCGAGGAGCCTCAGGAGGTTGAAGCCACTGTCTGATTGTCTCAGGGGCATGTGGGAAGAACCGAGGACTGTTGACACTGGGAAGAGGAGGCATGTGGTTTCCTGGGGCCGTGGCCCTCCCATGTTACTGAGTGATATCCATGGCACAACCTTCAAAAGGAGACCCAGTCATCTGTGGCTGTCCTTTGGAAAGCCTGATAATAAAATACCACTAATCACATGAAGAAGTACAGGTTTGTTTGTGGGTGGGCGTCTGTGCATTACTGTTGATCGTGGTTTCCTGTAAGTGATGGTCATTAAAAACTCTCCACATCCCCTATATTAAGCCATCCTTGTGGAAGTAGCTATTTCCATTTTCCATTTTTCTTTCCTGTTGTAATATATTTTTAATGATGGGTGTTTTAAACTGATTATTTGTTAAATCTTTCTTTTTTTTGTTCTGGACAGAAACAGAAATGTGGGGTAGGACTTAAGATAGTTTGAACTGAAAAAGGGAAGAATTCTAACCATGCTAAATGGTGCATAGTACTTACTGAATTTTCAAGTGCACTAAAACATTCATTGTACAAAATACTGATTTTAAAGCTGTTTCTCTGGATTAAAGAAAAATGAATTCCTCATCCATAGTCACAAGTCTGTCATTGTATTTTAGTCTTCGTGTCATTCCTCTGGTAGGATGCATATATGTGTATTTAATTAGTACACAGCATTGATATTTCATGAGTGGCTACAAAAAGGGTTTACTTAAATTAAGTTCTAAAGTGTTATACATATTTATATATACTAGTATGTAATATACACACAATTACATTTTATATTTATTTCAGACTTTGTTGTAGGTACAAATGGTTTTCCCCAGATATGTTTAATTATGTGTACTGTATTAGCCATACTGTTTTCAGCCCAACATATGCCTTGCAATTGTTTCACCTGCTGTATTACCTGTTTGGCTGCCTCTTGTTATTTAAAAGAAGAGTCAGTGTCTTTACTTTGTGTTCAAAACATTAAAAAAATATTATTATTAAATGCCACATAAGAGCATTCAAAGCCACAACACAGCTATCATCCCCTATATTGACAGTTCTATAAAAGAGACATGTGCTAAAGCAGGAAGACCATTTCTGACCACCAAAGCCAATGATGATTTTAAAGGGAACATTTAATATGAGTTGTGTATAAATATAGACCGTTAAAAATGGTTTATATTTATACCAAAGGAAATATTAAATTTTTTCAACACAAAAACTGTTACACGATTTGTCTAAGTTGAAAATATTATTTTTTTTAAAATGTTGATGCCTAATTCCCATTCATTTTAACTTGTGATAAAATTGTTGGGGTACAAAATTGGGCATTCAATACATTAGGGATACAAGCAACGCCAGTTATTGTGTCATGCTGGATTGCATGAAACATGTAGGTTCGTAGGGCAGAATGATGAGGCAGTGGCTATGCCTGGGGTTCATAAATGCTCCTGTGTGTGAGTAAGGGAGAGAGAAAGCCTGTTGCTGCCAGGTTTAGCTTCAGCTCTTCTCAAGATAGAGTACTGATAAGACATCTATTTGGAATTCACTGCAATTAGAATTTAATTAAATTATTCAACTCTTAATGTCCGTTAGATCACAGAAGGCCACTTTACTTATTGTATCATCTTGAAGCACCATGTCTCTAATTACCAATTGAACGTCCTTTGAACATGGCGTGGACTGTTGGCATTGGCGGTACTTTATTTCACCACCAGGTGGCAGAATGTCTTCAACTAATGGATGACTAGTCAGCAAAAACAGTGGCATCATAAGTGCATGTCCAAGTGTAAGTGAAGCAGCTGTTTATAAATTCGTTATTAATTGTGCAATTGCAGCTTGACTCATGCTCTCATAAATTGCTGGCAAGCGTGAACCACAGTTTCTAATATTACATTTGTTACATTTTTAATATTTTGTTCAAGAATGAGTGGAAGCCTAGTGCTCTTGCTTCAGAGTTATTAGTTACAACTGCCATTGTACAATAGCCCATTTCGGGCCTCTCATTACTTACAAGTCAATCACAGATTTCCTTGTCTTTCTTCCTTCAAACTGTATGCTGACATGTCATTTCTGTGGTTAATATGGTTTCAAGATCTATTCCATGAGCAGCTCTTCTAAAACGTACTTTATGCAGAACAATTAAAGTTTTAGTATTTGAAGTGTAATCTATGTTGACATTTAAAAAGAAACATTCCTCCATATTTGTTTCAGTAGCACCTTTACAGCCAGCATAATGAAGCAAATCTCTGTCTTGGTCATACATTTCCTGCCTTTGTCCTGAGGATTATCTGAGATCTGTCCTGGTAGTTACTCAGAGTTTGTCACTATAAAATACCTCCATGAATTACACCTTCCTGTGAAACCAGGTTGGCACAAAGACAATGCCTGGCAGGAAAACCCCTGGCTTTCGTTATTTTCACATTTCACACCCCTCAGCTCCCAACGTCATCGAGCAAACAACTGCGCTGAGGATCAAACGTGACCGTCGCCTCCTGCACTGGTGGGAATATTTGTTATCCTCGCTTCCAAAAGGGTTGACAGGTCTCCATTGTTGTCCCTAACATTTTACCACCGTGACGTCTCCAGTGTGGAGGGAAAAGCCTGAGCCTACTGGAGGGCATGTCAAGATGTTTTTATCCCTATTTTAAATAATGTATGCTAGATGGAATTTTTGACCTGGGGAGAGATTAGCCAATTTGTCACTTTTCTGGCTTAACAAACTACTGGAAAATATCTAACAGCACTTGGTATCTGGCAGAAAGTTTTAGATCGTGGGGATTTTTTTAATGAACACGATTTTTCCTTTTTCTTCCCAACTTGGGATAATAAATTGTACCAACAGCTGTGCCACCTGCACCTACACAAGTAGAACAACTGGAGCTGAAGCTTGTGCATTTGCTCCCAGTCAGTAATGTTTCCACGCAATAGGTCATAAAGTACAACAAGGCAATTATCACTAACAAGAAGAATGGTGTATATATTACATTTACATTTTAGACATTTGGCAGACGCTCTTATCCAGAGCGACGTACATTAGTGCATTTTCCAACCTGAAACAATATATATCTCCATATATCTCATGGACAACAATTTGTCAGCATGAGAGTGTTTATATTTATCAAATTAAGTTTTTTCTAACAAATTTTATTATTGGCAGATTCGTTATTAGTTAGCATTGATTACTAATTGTTTTTGCGTGGACGCAGTGCGTGCAGGCCTAAACGTGTGAATGTGGGTAACTGACTGGCTGGTTGCCTGATCCCCCGATGTTGAAAGTTAATGCGTAAATTTCGAGTAATTACGGTAAAAGTTTGCTTTCTAACTCCCCGTCCCCTTTTACTAGTACAAGTTGTAGCACCCAAGAATCATGCATGAACAACTGTGGATATGTTTAAAGGGTAAGTAAACCCTAAAATTGTGACATTTCATCGCAGTGCATAGTATCATCGACAAGTGTATTTTGGCTAACTAGTAGTGGTGTGTCGTTCGCGAACGAGTCGGCTCTTTGAGCCGGCTCTTTTAGGTGAACGTTGGGAGCCGACTCGCATATCTGAAGAGCCGATTTGTTTTGTAAATGAACACAAGACAAGTGCTTGTGGTCCTGGTGGAACTTTTATTCGTTTTTTCTCTTCAAGCTCCATCTGTAATCACAGAGAATAATTTTTTAGGCCAAAAATGAATTAAACCACTATAAGAAAATAACATTAATAATAATTTAAAAACCAGTTTAATTGTTGGTCAGTTTAATTGTTCTGATGCTGCAGTTTTGCACATTTATTTTTTATGCATTTATTTATTTTTCTTTCTTATGACGCAATATTATGTTCTATTTTATGAGTGTCTCTTTTGTTTTGAAATGTTCAACTACACACTGTTTATTGTGCAATTTATTTCAAGACATAAAAATGCCCTACTTTCAATGCACATGTGTAATAGCATCTTACTGTTTTTACATTTATTTAAATAATTACATTTTCTAACAAACAAAATGCAAAATAATGTTATTTTGGTAATCAGAAGGTAGAGTAAGATTCCTTTGAACAATTTATGTGATAGATGTGCACAAACACCAATCATAGGTCAAAATATCGCTAACTTTGGCCGATTTTTGAAAAACTGGAAATGCTACTGAATGAAGAGCCGTTTGGGAGCCGAAAGAGCCGGCTCTTATTGATGAGCTGAGCCAAATGATCTGACTCACTGAAAAGAGCCGGAATGCCCATCACTACTAACTAGTGACACGGTGGTGAAATGTAGGCTATTGCAGTTGTAATTTACTATTGGCTGTTGTACAGTAGCTATATGTGACTTGCCAGTAGCCTACATGTGATGTCACACCAACTGGGTGCATCTGGCTATGCCCTTCCACCTACACTATAAATACTTTTTTTTTTTTTTTTACAATACACGTTCTCTCTAGGAGATAGCTTGGTGCAGTGAACACAGGTTGAAACCTGTTGAAAAAGAAAGTTCTGCTTGCATGTACTTAATGATAGCATAGGTGTCAACCCATGCGGTTTGCCCAAATGAAATATGGTTTTTCGTGCATATAAGGTTATGATACGGGTAATCTAGCTAGTGTATAGGGTGAATTCAGGTATTGTGGGACATCAGGTAATGTGGGACAACTAAGCTTTGACATGTTTATTTCCTGCTCTGTCAAGAGCCAATCAAAATAATTGTAACTAGGTTTTTGCAGAGAAACTACATGATCAAAGTCACATGATTTCATTGATGTCATGTCATGATGGGGATCATGGCAAGCTTCATATATGAAGGTCACCCGGCAAAATACATGGTTAGGTCAATGACATAAGCTTTTGCTTGAATTAATGTTAAGGTTCTAAATCTGTCGTAAACAATACACTGTGCCTAATTATGATGTAATTATGCATATGAAATACTTGTGCAACAAAACATTTTTTAAAGTGGTAAATATTATGTTTAGACTTTTTTAATTCAGGCATTTCTGATATGTCCCACATTACCAAACCCAGTCAGGTAATGTGGGACAGCATGTTTCTGGTAATGTGGGACAGTGTTGTGGGCTATTCTAATGGAGGAAAATTACCCCATTTTATACTTAGGGAACCTCAATTCTAATACTTTTTATATTGCTGTCAAGTCATATTTAGGTCAGTGGTCTCAACTTTTTTGTCAAGATGAACTATGTTATGATTGTTAAGTTAATATGAGTTTTAGAGCTTATCTTTAGAGATAATATTCTATCAAGTTCCCCAAGAGAAAGAAATTGTGTACTTAAGTATATTAAAAATATAATTTAAGTATACCAAATGTGTTTCAAGTGTACTTATACTTTTAATACTTAATTTAAAGTATGCTTAAAATGTGTATTTCATTTGGAAATATATGTAATTAAATTGTACTTTAGTGAACTTCAAATAAGTATACTAAATATAATATTTAGTGGTATTTTAGGGTACTTATAAAAGGAATATAGCCTAATTTATTTTATCTCCTGATAGCATAGTGAGGGGCCATGAATAAAGGACTTAATAAAAATGCTGAGTTGATTACCATATATATCTTTTAAGTGCTTAAAGAACGTTTAATCCACGTATTATTCCTTTGATTTAAGTGTTTCTTTACTTTACATTTATTGCAATATATGTTTAATGCACATTTATTCGTAGTATGTAATCATTAAACTAAAAGGAGTGTGTCGTTGTCGAATTGGCATGAAGCAAGACTCACGTTTGTGCAGAAATGATGACAGGGTACATCCTACCTTCCCTGCCACCGCTCCCCCCCCCCTATCTGTCTCTCTCAGTTCCTTAAATCTGAGGGTTACATGGAAGGTAGGATGACAGGGTACATCCTACCTTCCATGTAACCCTCAGATTTAAGGAACTGAGAGAGACAGATAGGGGGGGGAGCGGTGGCAGGGGCCTCTTTCTTCCCTTTTCTGATCTATCCAATGTGCCGAGACTAACTCTAATAATTTAAAATTGTATTTCCAATACCTACAAATCACCCCTTCAATTAGTAAACTTAAATATACTTTGTTTGTAAGACGTGTCTCAATTTAGTACACTTAAGTACAGTAAGTACACTAAAGTTGTACAGAAGTTCTACAAAAGTACAACTTTAGTGCATTTATTAGCCTGTACTTAAAGTGTGGCCAGTTTAACACAAAATTAGTAGTTACTACATGATGAGGACGTACTAAAAGTATACTTAAAGTATAATATTTTTTTGCTTGGGTCCTGATGTTTACTTAGTGTATTTAAGCATGGTGCACCATTAAAATATATTGCAATGTACTACATTATAGCTTGTTATTGGGGTTTTATTATAAAGATTTGGTGTCCCAAATTACCTAATGAGCTGTCCCACATTCCCAAACGCAGATGGAAAAATGTGCTATGGCTCAAATGAAATATAAAGGTGTGTCACGCATCCTGTGAGCAAGATTTCTACATTTTTTCTTTTTATGTGGTCAGATAACATCTTGAGGATTTCAGAATTGTATCATGTGCTGTGTAAATGTGTGGGACTAATATCGAAACAGGTAACAGAAGGCAAAATTGCAAAAAGTGTCCCACTTTATCTGAATTCACCCTACGTCTTTTTTTCGAAAACGTTTTCCAACATAATTTAATTGCAGCAATCACATTTTCTTTCTCCCTCTCTCCCGCTATTCACTCGATTTCTGAGGCCGTGGGAAAAGCAAGTAACGTTACTTGCTACTGATATAAAAATGCACTTTATGACAACGAACCACAAAGACACATTAGTAACGTTAGGCTATCCCACAAGATATCTGACAACTAACTTAGCTAACAGTTAAATGGTTATGACTGGACAATGTTCATGTTTATGCAGTTTTGCACAAAATTAAATAATGTTCCGTGACATTTTAATGTGGCTATATGACTCAATTTAGCGAAGTTACTACAAGTTTCATTGTAAATTAAGTCATGGCTAACTTAGAAGTCTTTAATAACGTTAACTGAAATGTGAGGGGGGAAAAAACGAGGGTGTGCATGGCTTGATAACTTGAGCCCAACTCTTTCATGAGTATTAATACAATTTTGGCATTTTTTGAACCGCAAACGGAGGCGTGGTCTCTCTGAAACAGCCTGTTTAGTTACCCTTTAAAGATACAGGTCAATTGGCTGAAATGTATAATCTTTCTCATAGTCGTTATCGCCCAGTCAATACTGTTTCACCAGCGGGAGGGGGACTTCATTGGTATTGAAATTTTACTCACAACTGTTTACTTCAAGGAGGTTAGGCCAGATAGCTACACTCTCCAGAGGAAGACATCGCCCATGTTTTAAACTCAAACAATGTCAGAGGAGCAAAAACTAATGAAAAGTAAGCAGAGTTCAAAACTGATTTTTTTTTGACTGTGGTCCTGGCAAATATGTGACCTGCCGAGTGGCAAATAAATAAATAAACACCAATTCAAAGCATTTAGCCTCCTGTTCGTCAAATATAATGTCAACTAGTTTTCTGCACAAAGATACAAACAGCAGCATGCCTAAATTCTACAATAAGTCCAAAATAACCTGTGGGCTAACTGTTAATGCTGATATGTCTGAATTAATGTTCTGTAGCCTTTAATGAACTCAGCGGATTGCTACTTCTAATTTATTTGAAGAAATCAACAACATGGTTTGGTGACAGTCGAGATTTAAATGAATATATCTCGCTTAATATTTGGAGTAGAAAGATAATATTGTCATCGGCAGAAAGCTGAGACTATCCTATTTATAACTATTTATAATACTCAAAATGGCATAGCGTCCGCCCGCCCGTCCTCTTTTTAATAAAAATTCAAATATATGGTCACCAGTAGGCTACAAAAGAAACTAGATGACTACTCTCATAATAACAATTATAGTAACACCATCCATCACCGTTGACGGGACCGTGGTGGCTGCCTCCCGCTCTGCAAGGAACCTGGGGGTGGTCCTGGACGACCGGCTGGACTTCAAAGAGCACATCAGGGCGACGGCTCGGTCCTGCAGGTTCCTCCTGTTCAACATCAGGAGGATTCGACCGTACCTGACCACCTACTCCACCCAGCTTCTTGTCCAGACCATGGTCACCTCACGCCTGTACTACTGCAACTCTCTGCTCGCAAGCCTACCGGCCTGCACCATTCTGCCTCTCCAACTGATCCAGAATGCAGCTGCCCGGCTTGTGTTCAACCTCCCGAAATTTTCACATGTAACCCCCCTGCTGAGGTCACTCCACTGGCTGCCAGTTGCAGCCAGGATCAGGTTCAAAGTTCTGACCCTGGCCTACACTGCAGCCAATAGGACAGGCTACCTGCAGGACTTAATCCAGAACTATGTTCCTGCTCGACCACTTCGCTCTTCTACAGCAGGGTGACTGGCACTTCCCCCGCTCCGTGTCAAAGGCTCTCGCTTGTCCCGACTGTGGAGTTGTTCCACCTTAGCTCCTCAGTGGTGGAATTAACTTCCCATTCCCCTACGTTCTACTCCAACCCTGCCTGCATTCCGTCGAGGCCTGAAGACACACCTCTTCAGACTCCACCTTGACTGATATCCTAACCTAGGAATATCAGTTCCCTGTGTTTACTAGTTCCCTGTGTTTTCCTGTCTGTTTATTATAGTTTATAATAGTATTTATAATAGAAGTGTAGTATTGCTGATTTACCCACAGCTTACTGTGAACTACAGTCAATGTTCATTACTAGGGATAGCTGCTACATTATGGGAAGGATGTGCTTTGTCTTGTCTGTTCTGTAGTGATCTTGATGATGTCTCTTTATGCACTTACTGTACGTCGCTTTGGATAAAAGCGTCTGCTAAATGAATGTAATGTAATGTAACATGATTTGTATTATAGTACAACAATAAACAATTTGTAGGCACCACATTGGAGTCATGTTTGCACTTTAGAAGGCAGTGACCCTTGTGATGACATTCTCAACTAAACGTTCTAATGATACGTTCTAATCACATATTTGTGCTGGTATGCTTTTGGGCCAGTTCTGGAATGATCACATATATGTTATGGTACACGCGAAAGGGTTAAAAGCAGGGATCGCCATGCCTAAATTTCGAGTAATTACGGTAAAAAGGCGGCAGCAAAATAATCGTTCATTTCAAACAACCGATCAGACCTAAACCACCTACATAAAAGACAATGTATGTAGGCTATTTGCGGGTGTCATAAGCTACTGTTGGAATTGATTTGTTCTGTCTGGACGCTGCGGTTCAGTAAACATTCTATTTTGGAGAGGAGTGGAGACAAGCATCGAACCCATCAAATCGAGTAATTAATAAATCGAACAAAAAACTCCAAGTAGATCAGAGGATGTTGTTATTGAGATATTGGTTTTGAGCAAATATCACAATATATAAACCGGAGTGAACTTGAGCTTGCGGAGTGGTAACGTCCTAATAGTGCTCATCACTCTAATTAAATTATGTCCGCTTCCCGTCCTCGCTCGCTCCCACTCACATACTCTGACACACACACACCTTTGAGAATCAGATGCACTCCGTCGCATGCAGGCCAACCTGCATGCTCCAGAACAATATCCGCCGTCCCTTGTCAAATGTGGCTTCATACAGGCGTCCGGGCTGAGTCTTGTTTACAAAGAAATGGTTTGGTACACCTGCTAGATTGTAGGCGCAAAAACGTAATAGATACATTAAGTTTTTTTTTGTTTGTTTTTTCTCAAGTCCCTTGAAATTACTTTGCAATTTAGTAGGAGCTGAACCTTTTTGTTCGATGGGTCAAACTCTTCAGGATGAAGTCTTGCTAACAAGACGCTATGAGTCAATGTGTAAGTGAGACTGCCACATGTCACTCGTCGCTGGTGCTTGAGCTAATTTGGTAACTAATGCAAACGGCTGTCACTTGAAGTGTGGAGCAATAGCATTAACAATGACAGAGTGAGGCCTAAGCACCTCCCTGGCCACTGTGTAATGTTATGATAACCTCTGGAGCTGTGTCTAGGGGAGGGCCAGGAAGGAGCGTGGAATGGGAAGTGTGCCGCCGCATTTATAAACATTGCAGCGCCTCGTATTTCGCTGGGAGTGTTTACACATTGCAGTCCACGCGTTTGGCTCGTTAAATAGGGACAGACAGTATAGTGGCATTCACTGACCTGGGCAGGTGCTTTGGCTCTGGGACTTTAACCCTCTGTTGACCACCCTCCCTCATTGTTGGGTGAATTTTAACTGCAAGGCTGAATTTAAGCCTGCAAGGCTTATTGTTTATAAAGTGTGGTGCTAGAGCCACTTGAGTGTGAAACGGCCATGTACAACAGCAGCTACTCACGGGCCAAGTTTGGGCTGGAAGCCAAGGACATCCAAAAGTCCAAAGGCAAGAGCTGTGGCTACTACTTGAGGATCGTCTTCTTCTTCTCCTCGCTGATTCAGTCCCTCATCATCGTCAGCCTGGTGCTCTTCCTGGTGTATGGGAAGTCCGAGCAGTCAGCAGAGCAGCAGAGGGTGCAGGACCTGGAGCAGAGCTTCGACAGGCTCTCTAAGGACAACCAGTTGCTCAGGGAACAGAAGGATAATCTTACGCAGCAGCTCAACAAGAATGTGGCTGCCAAGCTGAGCGCAGAAAAAGAGCTGGCAAAAACCCGGGATTTGGCCAACGGCACAGGAAAAGCGCTGAGTGATCTTCAGAAAAAAATGGTGAGAATTGTTACAATTGTTTGTTACAATGTGTTTGCTTGGTCACTGTGAATTACTTCTCCAGGTTTAACATTTTCCCAAAATAGGAAATGTTTTTTTTTTTTTTTGTATTATTTATTCTAGTTGTTTTATCTGCTTCAGAATAAAATGCAAGTATGATGCTGTGATTCAAACGGTATATTCTGACAGGTTTTCTCTTTTTGAGCCCCTTGGTCACTTCACCGACTTTACCAGGATGTTATACAAATATGTAAAATATGTTTTAATGGGCTACACCAAAAGATGCAATCTGTGCAAAGAAACTTTCTCTTTATGTGTTTCACTGGCTACCTTCAGTGAAGTGAGTGGATTAATTCTTAAAAAATAAAATACAAATGGAAAACCAACATAGACATGACATTTATTTTCTATAATGGTTACATATCCATTTATGTTTAGGCAGTTGGCAGAGGCTCTTAAGCACTTAGACAAGTGCATAAAAAAAGGTTTAGGCAACAATGAGCTGATGCCAAATCATTAGGGGCACAACCGATTGAATATACCATGAATTCAGCAGAATAACATCCAGATTAACTACATCTTCATTTCAGCTGACGCTAATAACTATTTTCTGACATTTTTTAACATTCTTGTCTACAGGCTCAGTGTTTAATGGATAAAAGAAAAGTGGAAATGACCCGCTCTACTCCTGTTCATTGTCCTGTACCTCTGACTACAGTGAACACCGCAAATAGTAAGTGTGCTTGATATTACATAATATTATGGTGGAATTAAGTAAATATTATACCTCCTACACTAATGCTTTCTACTGAAACATCATGTTCTCTCCTAACTGTGACCGATGCCTATTTGGAGGTGGATATCTTATCTTTATATAATCAAATGATCAACATCACATGCATTGTTAAATCTGACTAAAGATCTGAATAGCATCTGTGTCTGTCCTCGTGTCTTGCTCTAACAGAAAATGTGTTCCTTCTTGGTAGCTGAATTGAAAAGCGTGCTGTCACGGAACAAACATTTGGAAGCAATGGTGAAACTGGTGGAGACCAACTTTACACAAACCGTCCAACACCTCAGTGTTGAACTGGACAGTGCTGTCAAAGCCAGAGAAGGACTGCACTTGGAAGCAATTGAGCTAAGGCGGGACAAGTCCATCCTCAAAGAGCAGCTGGAGAAATATGCGCTGAAGTGCAAGGAAGACTTTGCGGGGTCCCTGGAGGGCATCCAGACTGTCACCAAAGCGTTCCTGATAAGGATAGAAAACCTGTTCCCTCAATCCCTCACCTTCCACCTAACCTGCGACAAGCAGCAAGAGCAGCTGGACAGAATCCGATATAGCTGCTCGAGCCTGTCCAGAGAGATCGAGGACAAGTTTCAACACTACCTGAACAGCGTGGGAAACAGGGTCGCTGAGATTCAGGGCCAGAGCAGCCAGCTGATGGTGCAGAATGGCCGTCTGATAGAGGGCTTCCAACAGTGCCGGCAGAACCGCACCGTGGAGGCGGCGGAGAGCAAGCGACTGCGTCAGGAGCTGCTGGAGAACCACGATAAGCAGATGGAGCAGGTGCTGAGGGAGCAGGGAAAACTCCGGGATCAAAAGAGCCTGCAGGAGCAGATGATTAAACTGAAGGACGGAGAGATCAGCACACTCAAGGCCCAGAGCCCCGGCGCCGGCTGTGCCAAAGTAAGTGAGACGTTAAAGATCGTTATCTGACGCCATCAATCGAACCACAGATACCGGCAAGCTCGCATTCACACAAAACATATCAGTAAGACCCACGATTCCTGCCATAGACATCATCATGCTCTCGCTCTCGCAGACCTTGCCAAAAAGGAAAGGCAGCATTAGTCTTACCGTCACTCTCCGTTTGAACTAACATAGCGGAACTGTTGATGTTGAGAAGTGACACCGTGGTGAATGGAGAGACAGGAATGGCAAACTGTCAAAGATCACATCACAAGGGAAATGGAGGTCAAGAAAAGATCTTTATGGCCAACAGAGGAAGGGAATGGGAAGAAATGATAACATGCACCAATTTAGAGAAGGAAACAGGCATGATAAATGTTGGAGGCTACTGTGCCTTTGATTCTGCAGTCTAGCAGAATAATACCTGTGTGTGTGTGTGTGTGTGTGTGTGTGTGTGTGTGTGTGTGTGTGTGTGTGTGTGTGTGTGTGTGTGTGTGTGAGAGAGAGAGAGAGAGAGAGAGAGAGAGAGAGAGAGATTTTTACAGTAAGGGTATCAAATCAGCACTGTGCCCAACATTTTACAGATGTGTAGTTTGTTTGCTTAATGTAATACACATTATGTTTTAAAAAATGTTTTCAGGCATCTGGGCCAAAACCTGCTGGTCTGCATAGTGGCATACCCATGCTACAGCTGCAGAATAGACTGAATACACCAAGTGGACAAGTCACGCCTCCCCGGATAGGTGCACCAGCAGTGAGCAGAGCAGGTACATGAGGGAACCTGACCATCACAAGTTTCAATGTTAACAGCCACGTTGACACTGGCGTGTGGTACTGCTCTACACACTACACAACAGCCAGGTCTCATAGAGAGCTGCTCTGTTCACATAAGGTCTGGCGCATGAGACCCAGAAAGTAACTGATATTTTGCTTTCTTAACCCACAGGCGAGGTGAACAAACCAGTCAAGGAACCGCAAGAGCATGCAAAAACAGGTTCTGAGTGAGTACCAATTCTCGCTACAGCAGCTCATCTGAGAGATAAAAAATGAAACCACCAATTAATAACCAAGACTTCTAGAGAACAATAAATTTCATTTAAATGAATACATTTAAATAACATTACCTTGATAAAACACTATATCAAACACTGATCAGAGGCAAACATATATATAATATACAGTGCATTTTCAGTAAGGGTGATTTTTTTATTTATCACATCTCACAACTATTCCAGTCAGCATTGACAAAAATAACTTTCCACAATTAAAGCTGACAATGCATATGTCAGCTTTTGTCTATGCTAACATTATAGCTGAATAATTTGTCATAATTAATGACAATGTTTCAAACCAGAATAGCAGACAATTTACTGATACAACTTATTGCACCCTTATTGCAGAAAACAGCAGGCAAAAGAGAAAACGGAGTTTGACCCATAAAGACATAAGACACAAAAACAATTATATATTATGTTTCCATAAGCACTTCAGATAATGTAATTTTTGAATCATAGTTCAAAAAGTACATAAAAAAACATAAAAGGTCTAGGCATCATTAAACATATGATGAGCTTTAATCATAAGATAAAATAATATGATCTGTATCATGAGCTTTAATGCCAGAATGAATGTACTTTTGTCTTCTCTTCTAATTCCAGAGTGTCTGGATGACTCCACATACCACATGAAAACAACAGACGTCATTTAAAGACCCATCTGCTCTGCTGTTGAGATTTTTTACTCAATTACTGGAACAATGGGAATATTTCCATGAAGGTTGTGTGTAAAATTTGTCTTTGTAGCCATCTGCACATTTGGACTGAACAGACTATGCAGATGGACACATTACAGCAATCAAGTGTGTTTTTGGATTTGTAAGATTTACTAAGACCTTTAGCGGGTGCAAAAATCTTTAGCACACACAAAACTAATAACACAACCAATGATTGGTGCAAAACAAACACCATGACCAATCATTTGCCATGTTATTGGTTTTGCGTGTGCGAAAAGGTTTTGCACATGATGAAGTCTTAGTAAATCAGGCCCTATGTGTGTGAAGCCTTTTCACATTCCTTGGCAGAAATTGCCAGAAATAATATCCCTTTGAGACAGGCATACAAATCTTTCAAAAAAACAAAAAAATAACTATTTTAATGTTATAAATGGAACATTTTATATCTAGGACCAAAATAAGGATAAAGGTTTTTGGGAGTGGTTCAACCCCCAAAGAAAATACTTTGTGGCAGTTTCTCTAGGAAACCACTGTGAATAAAAACACTTTTGAGGTGGTGTCCCTGGGAACCCACCATGTGTCAAAGGTCGAGCAGAATCCAATGGCATCCTTTTGTAAAATGGGCTCGCTCAAGAATACTGTGTGTTGTTCTTTTGCCGCTGCGTTTGTCAATTTTCTACCTCTATTTTTCAGTTCTCTCATTTTCATCTTCATAATCATGTAACTGGCTAACATTTTGCTCAAATCCCATAAATGTAGTCAGGATTTCATCTAAAAATCCATGCAGTTATATAGACGTGAAAACACATTGAAACTAAAATAAGGATAAAATTACGAATATGAATGTGTATTTCTCCGTTTTAGAATCAGGAAAGTACCCTTTTCATGGTACCCTAGATGTGCAGTGGTTTCTTTAAGAACCAACTTTATTTGGAGGGTGTAGCATTGACTTCGCTACAATTGGGTTGTATTTTTTTAATTATAATTTATAATTTGTCAATTGTAGCATGTTGTATGCATGCAAATCAGACTTTCAACATGTTTCAACATGTCATCAGTTGACAGTATACAGAGTAAAATGACAGGCGATTTTGGCAGAACAGTTAGATTATTGGTGGCCTTCATGAATGACACTGGACCTGATATTTTGATTTCTGTGGACAACCTCTCCAAAAATTCAATGCTTTATAGCAGAAACTTCTTTTTTTTCAGGATTGAAAAACAAATATGTGGTTTCTCCCAGAAAGACCTCAAAGGCTTATAAGCCCCACTCATTAATTTTTTCACTGTGAGCTCGGTGGCAATGTGCAGTTAAATATTGTGAATGACTATAGATTTAAGGTCATTCCATTAATCAGGTAAAATAAGCCACATTTTGTAAAAAAATAAAATAAAACATGTATTGGATGTATATAATTGAATAAATGTCATTTATTATGTAAGAGATGTTTCCTGCTGATTTTGTCCAAGCTTAAATCAAACCATACACCTACCATCCTCATCCTACAGATTGTCTAGGCACATTCTTCAAACATATTCATGAATTATTATAAACCATCTGGGTTCACCAAAATGTTTTTACATGCCTGCCAGCATGTCAGATGGAAGGTGAATGGGTGGAAAGTGGACTAACTCTGGGTGTTTACATAAGAACCTATATTTCCCATGCAGCTCAGAGCACGGATGTCTCCCCACTTAAGAATTATATTTGAACACTTGAACAGCATCTTACAAACAGCACGAGTGGACGGCTGCTGAGATTCCTGTGTATATTCAGACGGTTTTTCTGTCTTCATCCTAAAGTCATTTTTAAGTCGCAGCCAGTTCCCGTCTACCTTTATGTACAACAAAACAACATATTTGTAAAGTATATTTTGGGACGCAAAACACAAAGCTTGTTTGCCCTACCCTGCCATACTCTCATACTACTGGTCTGGCCTGCAAAGAAAAGTTGATCTTTGTATTCTGAAGAGTAACGGTCATGTTTGTCCTTCACAGAGAAACACATCTCCCTGCCTCCATGCCACTGAGCATTTTTTGGAAAACTGAACCCAAATATACAACCTCTCTCACTGAAATTGCAGTTGACCTATTGTATAGGAATGGGCAATAAAATGTTAAAGATATCCACTCTTATTTTTCCACTAGTTCTGTGAACATATATCTTTTTGTGTTCATACATATTTCAGTATCCCATCTATAATGCGCAAATAATTGCAAAACACATTTAAGACAAATGTGTGATGGCTGTTATTTTGTGCATGAAGTAAAGTGATGGAAAAAGAGTAGGTTTGTTTGAAGATACACTATGGACACTACTTTTTAGGTGAATAATGTAAAATGTGCATTAGTTAGGTTAAAATCTGAACCTGTCATTTCATTTTTGTAGTAACGATATTTGTAACCTCCCTACAGTACACTGCAGATTCAGCAATCTGTACTGTATAAACATTCAGTCAACTATTAACAAATATTTCCTGTGACATCAATAATTCCACTTTCAGTTTATCCGGTAACTTCACAGGTGTTTAAAGCCATTTAAAGCTGTTTCTAATATATAGACATATATATAAATAAATAATATATATATTTAACAGCTACCCTAGTGAAATTATGAACTATTTGTTTTGACAATATCTCTTGCTCTTCAATATCTCCTGCTTTTTTTGATGGTCTGTAGCTGTTTGTGGAGAAACCGGAATAATGATTGTCTAACAAACCTCAGAGATCTACATGTACACCTAAACAGATTTTCTGTAGTTATACAATGGTATATGCTGTGTATAACAATTGAATATTATTGGATATAATTGTATATTGGCAGGGAAAACATAAAGAAGACATAACCCTCTCTCACCCTCACATAAAAACATTCAAATGGCCATGTTAAAACCTAGGACCACCTACACACAGGGGGTTTCCGCACCTTGGCTTGACTGGTGGTAAATGTGGCTTGTTTTTTTTCCACTGGTCTCCCGCAAGTACAGTATACAATGCAATTACATGTAGAATGTCATCCTAACAGGTTGGTTTCGTTGTCCAGAGCCAACATGTGCGCAGCATCACGGCTGTACAAGTTAAGGGGTGCTCCTGACAATCCCTCATACGACCAATAACTACACAACCCCACAAAACAATTAACAGAGTTTCTATACATCTTCCTGTTTGGAGGAACGCATGAGGGAATAATGTGGAAATATTAAAAACAAGTTCTCAGCAGAGAACCTGGGCGCCTGTTGACAAATGGCAGTCAGGTGAAGGAGGATATCCTTTGTTTAACATCAAGTGTTTTTCCACTCCGTGCAGTCAGACCTCTGGCTTACCCCCAAGTAAACCATGAGGTTGGGCAGGGGAGGGTCAAGGAGCTCCCTAACTGAACCTCTCGCCCTGACGTGGCGGTTCTGATTGCACCGTGTTCCCTCCCGTTTCACCTGCCACATAAATCACACACGAGGCTCAGATACAGACACACACCCAGCCACTGTATTCACACTCCTTATTAAAAACCTCTTAAGTCCAGTAAAAGATTATTCCACTTTAAAAAATAAAAATGTACAAACTTGTACAAACTATACACAAATCAAAATACTCATAAAGTATCAAAAAAATATACTCAGCTGTTTTTTTACTAATATATATATATATACACACATCTTTTTTTTTAACCTATACATTAGACGGAATACATTCACCCATGGTTGGAATCAATATACCGCCAAAGTCAAACATATCATTTCCTGGTCATGTAGTTAAATAATTCAGTAGTACAAATGGAAATATATAATATGTAACCTATGGGATTTGTGTACCTGCTGAATAAGGGGATCAGCTAATAAAATAATGTTTCTAATATGGACCATTATGAATGTGTTAAGAGTTCATTGTTCATAAGGTATCAGTTTTGTTATTTTAAACACAAAAAGGGAAAAAAAAGAGAAATTGGCCAGACATGACAGTGAAATTTTTAACAATGAGAGCTGAAGAAGTGCAATACAACTCACAATACACCCTATGACAAAAAATATTTCTTATGTTATTTGCTTATTTATTTCTGTTTATATATTTATGGACTACCCCTTTACATTAAGATTTCAAAGGCTTTTACAGAATTTCACACATGGCAACAACAGAATATTCCAAATATTCCACACGTTTCTTTTTCTGTTGGTATTCCAAGGATTCACCAACACGGTACAGTACAGCGACAGTCACAAACACGTGTTCTTATTTTAGACCAGCTGTCTCGGGCTAAGCCCTTCAATTAATCAATCAGCAGATGAAAGAAACACGTGAAAACGTCCGTGGGGTGAATTGGAGGAAGGTTTGAAGGTACATCATGCTGAGCTAAGCTGAGCAGCACTCTGTTCTACAGAGGAGGAGATGCCGTCAGAGCCAGCAGTGAGGAATAAACTTGGGAAGAGGGGTGAAAGGGTCAGAGAGGAAGCATAAATATTTAATCAAGGCCAGATTGACAGGGGAACAAAGGACATTGTGCTCCTGCTTCTGAAAAGTCCCTTTCCTGCGTAACTGAGCGCATGGCGCACAGCAAAAGGCACGGAGCGCAAGGTCTTTTATTGTGCTCTCACAAGAGACGTTTCTGAGTTGCACATGCAGAGACTCCGCTTTTTCCTCAAGCTCTACATCAAGGTCCTCGTGAAGAAGCAAACATGTAACTGAGACTTTTTATTAGCTCCATTCCCCTGAAACAGAATGCAAAACCGTCCATTGTCTTAATTGACCATTGTCACATTGTGTGCATGGTATGGTTCAGGGTTTGGCAAGCTGGCTATTTTCCTATGCAGAAGTCCCTGAAGATGACATCCAGGATTTCCTCTGGCCCAACCTTGCCTGTGATCCTGCCCAGACTGGTGAGGGCCAACCTGACCCCTTCTGCAGCCAGTGCCAGGTCCAAGTCCCGATAGCGGTGGTACTGCGCCAGGGCCTGCACACACCGCTGGAGATGAGCACGGTGTCGGGCCTGGGTCAGACTGGGTGAACCACTCAGCGGGTCTCCACACCTGGGACAGAAGCAGCATACCTTGTGTAAATGCAAATTACCCACAAAACAGAAATGTGTACAAACATCACGCTTCCACTGTAAACCCCCCCAAAAAACTCACAAGGTTTTGACTTGTTTTAGCAAAGCCTCCATGAAGTCGTCCAGCCCGTGACCCGTGTGGCAGGACATGAGGCAGACAGGGGGCAGCTCTTCTGCTTGACTGAGGACAGTCTGTATTTTGGCCACTTGCTCGTCAGTGAGCAAGTCACTTTTGTTGATGACCAGCAGACAGCGTCTCAGGGCTGCCTCCAGGTCTTCTCCACCGGGCAGCAAAGTCCTGAGGTGGCCCAAAAGGAAGTGGGGTACTCCCTGGTGAGCTTTGGGGAGGTGCGTGGAGTCCAGAACAGCCAGTGTCAAGTCTGCCTGCTCCACCCTGCGGGAGAGGAACAGACGCTTATTCTTGCTACCTCCTTCCTGCCCCAGGTCACGAAGCCCCGAGACCCCTTTTTGGCTCGCGGCACCAACACTCCCACCTCAGCACAAGAGTACATTTACACTTCCTACATGCCAGGCTCCCCCCTGTCCCACCAGCCCCCCGCCCTGTCCCACCAGCCCCCCGCCCTGTCCCACCAGCCCCCCCCCCGTCCCACCAGCCCTGCAAAGACGAGGGAAAGATTTTCTAGTGTTGATGCTTCGCTCCGAAAACAGTAAACAGTGGAAGCAGATGTCCTAAATCAACAAGTTTGACCATCACAGGACAGTCTGAACCAACTTTGTCCTACTGGAGGAAATATTATGTAACTGGAAATTGTACAGTTAAAAATACAAGACCGCCAACATTTGTTTATTCTCTGCAATAATTCATAGTTTTCCTGAAAAAGAAAACATTGAATTCATTACATTCGCCTGCAGGTTATGGGTAGGACCCTTATAAATACTTGACTTCTTTTGTAATGTGTCGTTCCCTCCTCCCAGCACTATGAGGTTGCTATGGTCGTCTCTCTAGCTTCTTGTTAAATTAAAATTATCCCATTGTGTAACATTAATTGTCTCAGTTAATCCTCTACTTACCACAAGTGAAGCTTTTATGCATGTGGGTAACTTCGAAGAAAATGTGCCAACACTTTATCACTTACTGTTCTGGAAAGCTAATTGTAAATGACAGCTGTCTTCTCATGCCCCATTCATTTTTATAGCACGTGAAAAAGAATGCAAGATAATCTAGAGCTATCAAATACAGACAATGGTTTTTGAAGAAAATCCAGTTTGTTATTCAGTGTACCAAGGAGCCAATATTGGCCAGCCCTGCTGTAGTCAAAGGGATTCAAGAACAGTAACCATTTTATCTTCGCGCATTTTATTTTCAGGCTTGTGGTCAAAAAATATGGTGCTAGAGAAGGGATTAAATGGCTGTCTATTGCTGCCTTTTGGGTGTTTTACTTGTTAAAGTAAACTCTCTGTGTTCCCTACCTCTCCTTCGGTCTGCGCACTACCTCTCTCTCTACATTACCCATTCCCAGGTTTTACGCACTCCCCCTGTGTTCCCTACCTCTCCCAGGCTCTGCGCACTCCCTCTCCCTGTGTTCCCTACCTCTCCCACACTCTGCACACTCCCTCTCCCTGTGTTCCCTACCTCTCCCAGGCTCTGCACACTCCCTCTCCCTATGTTCCCTACCTCTCCCACGCTCTGCACACTCCCTCTCCCTGTGTTCCCTACCTCTCCCAGGCTCTGCACACTCCCTCTCCCTGTGTTCCCTACCTCTCCCAGGCTCTGCACACTCCCTCTCCCTGTGTTCCCTACCTCTCCCACGCTCTGCACACTCCCTCTCCCTGTGTTCCCTACCTCTCCCACGCTCTGCACACTCCCTCTCCCTGTGTTCCCTACCTCTCCCAGGCTCTGCACACTCCCTCTCCCTGTGTTCCCTACCTCTCCCACGCTCTGCACACTCCCTCTCCCTGTGTTCCCTACCTCTCCCAGGCTCTGCACACTCCCTCTCCCTGTGTTCCCTACCTCACCCACGCTCTGCACACTCCCTCTCCCTGTGTTCCCTACCTCTCCCACGCTCTGCACACTCCCTCTCCCTGTGTTCCCTACCTCTCCTTGGCTCTGCACACTCCCTCTCCCTGTGTTCCCTACCTCTCCTTGGCTCTGCACACTCCCTCTCCGTGTTCCCTACCTCTCCCAGGCTCTGCACACTCCCTCTCTCTCTGTTCCCTACCTCTCCATGGCCCTGCGCACTCCCTCTCCCTATGTTCCCTACCTCTCCCAGGCTCTGTGCACTCCCTCTCTCTCTGTTCCCTACCTCTCCATGGCCCTGCGCACTCCCTCTCTCTCCACGCTGTCCAGGGTATCTCTCAGGCCAGCGGTGTCACTCAGTAGGACAGGAAAGCCCCTGATGTCCAGATGCGTCTCCACCACGTCTCTGGTGGTCCCAGCAACTGGAGATACGATGGCTACAGGACGCTGACCTGGGTGGAAATATAACGGCAAAAACAATTCAGTTCTTCAGTTTCACTCTCTGCATCCTAAACGCACTGATCTCTACCAGTAAATCCAATCTCCACATCTAGTGCAGTGCAAACTGCCATATTGAACAGGTGAATACCTGGGAATCTTCATCTCTGGAATCTTTCTCCCAGAAATCTACTGATACTTCTACAGCCACACTATTGTCCTCTTTCTCTTCAGTACTCAATTATCTCTGTCCCTTTGTGAGCAGACCTGCAAGGCATTCCTCTCCCAGCCTTTGACTGACTGATTCCCTCTGTGCCAACAGGACCACATTGCAGCCAAGAGAGAAAAGATTCATTTTCATTTCCATCCCCAACTTTGGTCAAACAAAAGTGTTATCAAACCATGAACCATGCAAACTGTTCTCTACTTTCTCTATCACCATAACAGAAGTTCAGTGATAAGCAGCATTTGATTCAGTCACTGAGTCTAGGGCTTCCCAATACTCAGGAACTCCACCACATCCCAAGCCAAACAACTACTGACATGCAATAAATAACAAGACATCTGGATGCACATGCTTCTGGGGGAAGCCCAGCGTCTACAGGAAACAATAACAGGAGCTAATCTAAATGGCTGATAAAAACAGACTTTAACTGTGAGAAGTTGAACTTCAGCCATTCTAAACAGTTCTTAGCAATGTTTTATTACCATCCCTTTTCCTAATGCAATTTTTCACACTGGCTCTTACTTATAAAACATAGCAGTTCACATTCATTCTAAAATTCATGGGCATTGAAAAACAAAGAATAAATGTTAAAAACAACACACAAGGAAGACATGAAACACATTAAACAGACAAGACAAACAAATGGTTATAATGGGTACGTCCAAAAGAATGTGTTTACGAACTGCAAAATTTAAAACACCCAAAGTCACAGGGGACACAAGAGACAGCTTAGTACTGAACCCTACTAGTACTGAAATAACCAGAATTCCTTGTTCCACATCTGCCTAAAGCTCTTCCGAGTCTGAGCACCGGTCCTGGTAGGTCACTCATTGCTTGCAACCAGACACCACATTGAAGAACCACGGCAACAAAGCAGGCCTGACACCCAGCTGGATAAGACAATCTGTCAATCAGTGGTTATGGGGTAGCAGATGGTGGATGGATTGTCCAGTGGCTTTGCACAAGGAGCTGAGCAGATTGTGTGGATGATTTTTCTAGGTCTACTTCCAAACTGCACAGGGTCAATGATTTTTGAGAATTGGGGTGTAGCGGACAATATTGACTGGGCTGGGAAATGAATGCACCGCAAAACTCTCTCCGTGAATTTTAAATACAAGTTGAAAACACAAGCAACTACACTGTTGCTGTGGACTGTTGCAGACTGTAATGCAACACCACGTGATTGTCACTCTAAACATGAAAACCGGATTGTATCAGCAGTCGACAGGGTCTTGTTTTCTACCTAAGCCACTTACAGAGGATGTTGAGAAGGCTGCTCTTCCCTGCATTGGTCTTGCCGGCAATGACTACCTGGACGCCTCCGCGAAGCCTCTCCCCCCTCCGCCCATCCTGCAGGTGTCTTTCCACCTCCTTCTGGAGCTGAGACACAGAGCTGTCCACTGGGAATGGTAAAAAGGTGATGATGTCACCACATGGGCAGCATTGGCCATGCAGTACAACCCCAGGTCTTCTTCCTGACCCGCCCCCACACTGGTGGTCAAAGTCACACTCACTTATCCAGATTTCACTCCACTGATTTCATATTTCTCCTCCTGACGGTTTGTCTCTTGAGATGCCAAATTTTTTTTGCGCCGACGTAATTACTACCTGTATCTTTGTATTTCACATTGGCGATTGGTTCTTTCACAGAAATTGATATATTGAAAATCTATTGAAATGTAAGTGAACTTATCATTACCTTTTTCAAAAATGTCTGCATATTTAAGATATACTGCAGGATATTCCGTTTGCCTAAGGGTGAGGTGATTCCCTCCCTTTCCTATAATGTTTTTTTGAGATCATCAGATTAAAGGTGCTATATACAGTTGAAGTCGGATGTTTACATACACAAGTCATTAAAACTCATTTTTAACCACTCCAGAGATTTCGTGTTAGCAAACTATAGTGTTGGCAAGTCAAGGGTCTGAGGTATCTAACGAGCCTCAAACCATCACTCTGCTGCCAGATATGCAGTAGATATGGATGGATCACTTTAAGGATTGTTTCTCCTGACAAATTTTCCGATTGAACTCTATGGACAAAATAAGTCAGGAGAAGAAACCCTTCAAGTTATCCATCCATATCTACTGTATTTCTGGCAGCATAGTGATGATTTAAGGCTTGTTTGATACATCAGACCCTTGATGATTTACAGCTATTTAGCCAGCCATGTGTTCCATACTGTTCCAGTGTAATTTACAGCTAAATCTAGTCCCACCCCCCAATTCCCATAGAGATCCATTCAAATCCAGAGACATTATCGCTTGTAAAAGTACCAGAAAATAAGATATCAAGAGTATTTTGATGTTGTTGGGTGACAGATATCAGGACGTCATGCCATGCAAAGTCAAAGGATATGTGACCAAATATTAAAAATTTAAAGGCACAGTCAACTTAGTGTATGTAAACTTCTGGCCCACTGGAATTGTGATATGGTGAATTAATTGTTTACTGTCTGTAAACAATTGTTGGATAAATTACTTGTGTCATGCACAAAGTAGATGTCCTAACTGACTTGCCAACACTATAGTTTGCTAACATGAAATCTGTGGAGTGGTTAAAAATGAGTTTTAATGACTGCAACCTAAGTGTATGTAAACATCCGACTTCAACTGTAAATGCAATCCAATATTATCTCTATACTACTATATCTTAGGAGTAATAATTAAATGAATACATTTTATGAAAACAATATCTAATGATATAATGACACTTAATATACACTAGCTACAGATGAAAATCTTCTGTGAGATGCTATTAGTGACTCAAGTTTAAAGTCAATCAGGTCTTACACAGCTAGTTGACCTCTAAACATTTGCCATTAGTCTAATCCAGTGGTTCTCAAACTCGGTCCTGGGGCCCCCCTGTGTATGCTGGTTTTTGTTCCAACCACAATTGCAACCCGAGAATTTTAACAAGCTGTTAATTTTTCTTAATTGCACTTTTCATGTTTTGATGAATTATTTACCCTCTTAAACCAAATTATGTAAGAAAATAGCTATGCATGCCATGTAGAATAAATGTCCCATGTTCACATTTTGCTTATTGTGCTATATTGCAATTTCATTAAAAGAGGTAACAAAACTGAGCAAATGGAAGGCAGAGGTGAATCAACAGGCTCCTAATTGGTGAAAGTGTGGACACATGGCCACAAAAACTAACAATTTGGTTGATAATGAACAATTCAAGGACAACGTAAATTCATAATGAGCCAAACCTGCATTGTGTTAATAAGTTTAAGGAAACAGAATTATGAAAGTACTAATTAGGAGCATATTGACTCACCAGTTATCATTTTGTTAACTCTTTGTATGTAGTTGTTTGCAATATAGACCAATAAGAAAAATGTGAACATGGGACATTTATTCTACATGGCATGCATAGCTATTTTCTGACAAAATTTGGCTTAGATGGTAAATAATGCATCAAAAAATGAAAAGTACAATTGAAAAAAATTAACAGCTTGTTAAAATTCTCGGATCACGATTGTGGTTGGAACGAAAACCAGCATACACAGGGGGGGCCCCAGGACCGAGTTTGAGAACCACTGGTCTAATCATTAAAAAAACAAACAAAAAACATTCCCAACAATGCTGTGGAACACTGTATGCATATACAGCCCTGAGTGTTGAAAGGACACTTCTTGAACTTTGCTAAATGCTTTGCCAGTGACACCAACTAATCACAACACATGTTGTAATTTGCGCATCGCACGAACTCTGCTTTGTTACTGCTGGTGACAAATCAAATGACAAGGAATTTGTCGGCTACCGCCACGCTCAGAAAGTGGTGACAAACACTGAGGAATGTCTGCCAGTTCACAATAAATGGGAAACGGAGTGAATTGGTTGGGTTTTAAGATGCCGTTGGTGGCAGTGAAATCCTGTGTACGGACCCTATGGCATGCTTTGAAGATGCGACCAATGCCCCGCTAGGTCCCCATGGCCCTTTCTCCCAACATCCTCAAGGAAACTGTCTTTTCAGCAGCTTGATCTCTATCTTTTCTCTTCACAGTCACAGTCACTCCTTCACACTAAATGCAAACAGGAAGACTAAATCAAACCCTGGGGAATTGCTTCCAGTGATGGGTTTTTTTTTGTTTGTTTTCCACCGATGGAAACTTACCTTGATTTAAGACCCCGTCTTCTATGAGCTCATCCTCACTGAAGTCGATGTAAGCCTCAACATGGGCCAAGCACTGTTGGGACAGAAAATGATTTACAGACTGAAGACAAAACCAGGCAAAAGGTGCAAATGCTACTGTTGGTGTTTGCTTCGTAGATTCAATAATGTAGGACAACAATATGTGAGAATAAACATATTGTTGGGAACAAGAACTAGATTCAAACTTCAAATATGAATCAATATATTACAGGTCTTATGATAAAAATGCAATTATACATGTAGTTAACCCCATTTAGATAAAGCACATAAATGATATCTACAATCGACAAAAATAATGACTTAAAAATGTAATTAATGAAAAATGCTCAAAGAAATTTCATTTTAAGGAAAATTTGGAAATCATGTTTTAAAAAAGGTGTGTCTATCCCTTTATGAAGAAACAGCTCTTCAGGCTGGTCATTAGCTACTAGAGAGCTAGAGAAGAGAATGAATTAAATTTAACAACAAAACAAACTTTATCTATAAGAGATAACAGAAAGAAAATGGGAAGATATTGTCTACTAAGCCTTTAAAATAGTCTGTGTCATTAGCTTCTAAGATTTCATTAGGTGCTTGAAAAGCACATTTTGATTGATTTAAAAAATCCAAAAGTACTTTGTGCCATCTGGAAAGGACACCAGTCCATTATGAAGCTGTTACACTAATCAGTCTGTATGTGCCAAGTAGAGATTCTGTCAGTATATATTTTTTTCACTCAACTAAGGAGTGGGGGCTTCCAGAAGGGTATAAACTCTGACTTTTATAGAAATCTAAATAACAAAAATAGAGAGCATTTTTTGAAAGACACATATCCTCAGGAAGGCTCAAATTAGCAGCTTCTGAAACAAGGTTTATGGAGAATTTACAGAGGCCGGCCAACGGGCCAGCCTTCAGGGCGGGATTACTCCGCACCCCACATCTCTCTGGGGGTTTCAGAGTGTCCACAGCAGTCTGGCTCGCACCCAGGCCAGGATATCCTGTCTCCTGCCCTATCTCTAGCCAGCTTAGCGCCCTATTCTCTGTAGACCCCACTCTCTACCAAGAAAGCAGTGACAAAAAAATGCAGCTACTCAAAAAAAAAATACACTGTAGCTTTGAGTGCAATTACCTTCTGGCACCTACAGAAAACCACACCGGCTTTGGGAAGGAAATAACAAGTTGTTGGAAAAACAAGTACTGATTAGCTGGCTGAAGTATATGTAGAAAAGCAGGAAAATATTATTTGTGCTTTAAAGAAAAACATATGGGGCTCTATCTTGGCGATCTTGGTGTTTGGTCTAAGCGCATGGCGTAAAGTCCATTTTGGGCGTGTCCAAGTCCACTTTTGCTATTTTAACGGCATGTTTTTAGGGCACTAAGAACGGCGCAACGTGCAAATGGGCTGAACCTAGTCTCTTCATTAATTATAGGTGTGTCTTGGGCGTGACATGCAATAAACCAATCAAAATGTCATATCCCATTCCCTTTAAAAGCCTGCTTTACCACCTTGGCGGATTGCTTGATGGTGAAACAGACATGCTTGTGCATGTTTAGTGCGATCAAGGAATAGGCTAAATGGATCAATAGTATGATCAATATTATTCGGACTAACCATTAGCCTATGAGTTCCCGGTAGTTCCCTACAGGGCTGTTATTTTACAAAATATATGCGGTTACATTTCGTTAAAAGGACCTGCAACAGCTGAGAATAAGCTACCAATGGCTTCAGTCTCACCTTAGAAAACGTCAAATTAGCCTGCATATTCAACGAATTTCGTTTGATTATGCAATGAAAGTGTCAAACATTAATTCCTTGAGGCTGTTCTAATGGAGTTCTCGAAGTTCAAGCTTCATCCGAAGTTCATTAGGCTACCTGCATAGTAATATTGATTAATAACATAAATACTGTTATTTTGCCTTAATGATGACACTAAATACAATAAAGCTGTCAGGTTGGCAACCCATATGTTCACGCATATTTCCCCTTGTTTTATAATGTCCTGTTTTTGGAAATGTGACCAACCTGTTTTACTGGTAGCCTAATGCTTTAAAACAATCCACTTTCCCAGGAAGACTGTGAAAAGTGCGAATTACAGCAGGGGAAACAGACCTGCTCCTGCTTGAAGTTAAAGTGCACATGCAGAGAATGGCATTAAAATTAATTGTGTAACGTCCTGCAAATTTGTTTTTGTTTCTAATTAGACGCTTAATTCTCTTTAAAATCGTTTTGTTCAGTTAAGGAATAACAGGTGAAATCAGCTGGGTTTTAATAAGCTGAGAGTATGGAAACCTGGTCACTGTAATTTAAAAAATATGACGAAGAATACTAAGGTTCAAATTCAGTTAACATGGTGACATTTATCTCCGTTGTTTAACCGTAGGCTATGGAAAAAACCTTATGCACAGCGAATCCGCTGTAGCTTAGGCTATTTGAAAAACAATAAATGCAATATTCACTGGACAAGGTTTTGAACTTTTTTCAGTCAAAGCCATTCTATTTACTTACAGGCTGTACGCCTAGAGAGCTGTATTGTAATGACAACCGCATTTTCAGAACTGAAATGTCCGTCTATTGCAGTGCGCGAGTTTGCCATTGAATGACATTCACGCATTAGGTGTAAATGACAATTCGCGCATTAGGCTTGATATAGGTGTTATCAGCAAATGGAAAGCCATTTTTAATGGATAGCCATTGTCCCGTAACAGTAGATTGCCCCCCCAGAAGATTACAGGAATTATTGGCAAATATAGGCTAAGTCATAGATTGATCCAGGATAATTGCAAATAGTCTATAGCCTACATGTAACCTTACACGTACCATCGCACATCGCCTGGATGTTGATGGAGTGGTCTGAAAGAAATTTAATTTCCCTTCGCTGAGGGACAGGTAGCTATGTGGTCTTTGACCTATGGACCCTTTTATTATTATGCATTTTTTTATATAGCCTACACAATAATAATATTTCACATTGTAATCTTGATATTTTTAGTCATGCTTGTGCGCGCCCCTGTGTGTAACAGGCAGGAGGGTTTACGCGCGTTGTGCACACGCCTATATAGACGCACTTATATGCGCCGTTAAAATAACATGTAAACAACTGCGACATGACTTTAGACCAGGTTTTTGGTGGTTCTAGCGCAAGCGCTTTCTGCTGGCTCAAAAATAATCCTGGCCACTCCTCATTTTAAGACCAACACGCCCAGTTCACTTGTAATGGGCGCAAGAATACATGGTAGTTAAAGGACGCGAACGCAAGGCGTTATAATGAACCATGCGAGTGTAAGATAGCAGACACTTGCGTTTGGGTTAGCGCCGCTTAGCGCCGGGTGTAAGACAGGGCCCATGATGTGTATAGTCATTAGTTCAACAAGATCTATATCAAAGACCTTGAAAGGCCTTATGTAATTGAGCACCAGGTAAAATATGCTGTTACCCTGATCAGCCTCTGGCTCCACCCATGGTAGAGCTGACCCAGGTCTCCTGCCATCTGTCGGAGAGCCTGCCTCCTCTGGGCCTCCGTTTCGGCATGAATCAGGTCACCGAGCCCCTCTACCTCAGTTAGGTCCAGCTTCCCTGCATGGAAGGCTCGTCTTGTGAACTCCCCAGCCTCTGCGGGCCTAACCCCGGGCAAACTCCCTGAGGAACACATCACTTACAATTAGGCCGTTATGAAGTCCGTTCAATCTTGGGGAAAATGCCAAACAAGCATGACGGGGATCAGACTAATTAAAACATCAAATCTGTTAGACGTCGTTGTTATGTTTTTTCACCACTGAGAGTTCCTCTGACACTGTGGCTACAAACAGCAGTGACACAAATCCCAATTTGGCCATGTGGTAAAACGGCATTTGAAATAATTGCTGGAGATCACAGAGCTTTTTAAGTCTTGAACATACCCATGCAAACGAGTGTAATGTTACTGAAACATGAGAAATGTGACTTGAGAGTCAAGGGTCAGAGACTTAACATCTCAAAAACATGCATGTGGAGCTATAGTGGCACATGCAAAAATGCCTGAGCAATTCCAGTGCAACAATTCAGACTTCGAAGCATGAGATTCTGACACCGACTAGTACGCTACTGCCATCTAGTGAAGGATTGGCACATGAAAAGCACTAACAGAGGCTTCCAGGTAGTCTGATCAACGAGATTCCAATTCCAACAATACTTTCTCTTGGTTGGTGGTTTAGTCAAGATTGTGTGTGCATTACATGGGGGAAACTGGACATACTGAACAGCTCCAAGTCTCCATGACACATTATGACATCCTACACTCACCTAAGGCTTGTAAGACCCCACTAATTACAGCAGGACCACCATGGATGTGAAACTCCACACTGTCTTCCCCAGTGAAACTGCGAGGACCTAAAACAAATACAAAATACTGGTACATCATCAATGCTACCTTAATGCTCAGCACAGAGTCTTCTGTGCATGTATGTGTGCTTTTATTTGGGTGGGGAGAGGGAGAGGGAGAGGGAGAGGGAGAGGGAGGGAGAGAGAGAGAGAGAGAACGTAAAAACAGATTGATTGATGTTTTTATTGGTTGATTGGTTTTAGCCGATGACAGACCTGGGAACCAGAGGACGAGTCCCCTGTCAAGCAGCTCCTGGGAACGAGGGTCAATGATGTTGCAAAGGCGCGCGGTACGTGGGACAGTACGGCTGTGCGTCCGGCCAGCCAGACTGCTTAGAACTAGACCAGAGGCGGGGCCGCTAATACGCACCACAGCCACACCACATCTACCATGCCCAGAGGACAGCGCAAAGATGGTGTCAGCGTCACAAATGTCACTGCTGCACCTATTCTTCGATGGATTACCTCTGGTCAAAAAACGTAAAATATAGGATAGTATTATAGCCTATAACTTTTTTTTAGAAACACTTTTTTAATCCAAATGCCGTGTTTATGAGTAGCTTAAAAGTAGGCTAGGCTATGCATCAAATGTAAGAGGTGCACGGGGACTGTTGTCCATCCATACCACAAATAATTAAATGATGCTGATTCAACTGGTATGAACGACAACCAGGGCCCCGTTTCCCAAAAGGATCTTAAGAGTAAATATCATCTTAGGCTATTGTATTATCTTTTTTATTTAATGTCAGTACATTTTAATCATAAAATGAATAAAGCAGAAACACAAAACACTCTAAGATGGTCTTAACTCTGCTTTTGGGAAACGGGGCCCAGGCTAGTTATCAGACAAAAAAGCTCACGTCGGAGCCTTAACAAACCTTAATCCCTTCATAATGAAGGATGGCCCTCTCCGCAGCGATCCAGAAATAAAATTGAACATTATTCAGTCCCACCGTACCGATATGAAGCCTAATTAGTGTGGTAGTATTATTCTATTCGTATGGTAGCCTAGCGTGACTTCGGTCATTCAACTGGCTATCTAGCTAGTTAGCTAGCACTACATGTTAATGACTTCTACAATGGTATGTAGTTAGCCAGCTAACAATGTCCAAGTCACAGATTGGTGTTAAATCTAATTTCAAAGACTTCACTGCGTGGAGTCAAAAGACTACAGTCATGCTAAACAAGCACAGACAAGTACAATAAATTGCCGGTAATTTCCAGAGCAAACGACCTTTCCTTCATGGAATCTTCAGTCGCTAGCACAGTAGCCTACGCACACATGTCCATAGAGTCCGCCCCCGTCCGAACGGTTGCATTTAATTGGTGTACTACGACACTTTGCATTCCGTTGATTGGTCTATTCTTTACGTCATGAAGCGTTTACGAATTTTACTAGCCTATGCACTGTCAATCATGAAAAGGATTCCCTCTTTGTGCGTCATCGAATTGTTTCCCTGTTGATTGTCAACACTGATGGCAACCATCCATTCACTTGCTCGTAAACCTTCATTTACAGTGCTTCTCGTAATGGTATGGACCGTTTTAATAATCAACATATTCCTTCATTGAATATCGACAGTTAAAACAATGTTTCTTCTAAGAGACGTTTTCACTGTTTTGTTTACAAATCACACGGAATTATTGCAAATATAATTAAGTAAAGTAAGAATCCACGAAGGAATTTGGCAGGGACATTATGACAAGTTATCATTTTGCGCGTTAGCTACATATTGACCTGGAGCATCACAGCTACAATATAGGCTACAAGTACAGACATCGTTGCACGGTTTGCTATTTGTTTTAATCCCTGGGGGGAATCGTTTGACTATGGTTGAAACGTGAAACACATAATTTATTTGCCATGTATCGTTCCTCCGTAAAATCTGAAGATGAGGCTTGTTTGTTATGTCAGCGACGTATGCAGGCATGCTCATTGCTCACGATCATGGTCAATTCGGTGCATTTGGGGTCGCCAAAACGCACGAACCATATTTCAAAGAAATATATACTGTAGCGTAGAAGGGAAAATAAATTAGATATGCGTTCACAAATGTAGCCAATGATGTTCCAAATAAAAGCACTGTATAATAATAATAATAATAATGTGTTATAATATATACATCACAATTGTAATTGGCCATTCTCTTCACCAAATTGACCCAATGCTTTTTTGCAAGGAGAAAACAAAAAATATGTAGGCAAATGATAACGAATAGGAGCTGGTGGACCTTATTTAAAAACTACTGGGGCACCCCAATGTTATGCTATATAAGAAAAAGAAAATTAAGAAAAATAAAACAGAATACTAATGTGTCGTTAGAGGCTGAAAAACATCTCCAATTTGGAATAAATATACTTGACTTTGGCTGCTATTACAAAATGAAAGGAGCAACCATAATCTTGCTTTAAAAATCAATCCTATTCTTTAAAAAAAAAATCAAATAGACTCACTGGAAATGCCCATCTGGATGATAAAATGAATCTGAACACATAAACACTTAATTACATGAAAATACTAATTTGGCCTGATGAACTGGTAGTAATTTGAGTTCCAACCCATTTGCTCAACGCATTAGAGTTCAGAAGGGCCTAATTATTGTGCAGAACATGTCTAGAGAAGGCTTGGTATTATTCATTAAAAGTCCCTTCAGTAAACAATTTGGTCACTCTGATCCAATCAAATTACATATTTATACTTAAAATAAAGTTATTATTATTATTATTATTATTGCTGTTCCATCCATCCATCCATCCATCCATCCATCCATCGCTTATCCAAAGTCGGGTCGCGGAGGTAGCAGTTCCAGCAGGGGGCCCCAAACTTCCCTTTCCCTGGCCACATTGACCAGCTCTGACTGGGGGATCCCAAGGCGTTCCCAGGCTGGCGTGGAGATATAGTCCCTATTATTGCTGTTGTTGTTGTTGTTGTATAATTATACAAATAATTTGTATCAAATATATACTCTTTCTGCATTTGAAGTGAGTAATTTGCTGAGTGCACACTCTTCCATTCCCTGTTTTTATAAGTGGTTAGTAAAGTCTTTATTAAGAAACATTTGGAGAATTTCCATAACTGAAGGCCTGCAGTGCCATAAATCTGCTTTTGATTTAACGGACATCCTTTCATCTCATTTTCATTTAGTCCAGCCACAATAAGTTCCAGCTATATCACAGCTGATTGTAGCCAAAATGATGACAGTTTGAAGGCAGTTTGAATGCTGTCATTCAAGGAAGATGCAAATAATTTTAACATATAACTTAAACTTAAACAAAATAAATGAATAAAGCCCTTGGTTAAACGTCAATCAATTACAGTACTGAATATAAACCAATAGTATTATTTTTTTTAGAAAAGACTAATTTAACTTGTATTTTAACTTAAGATCGAGAATAAGCCTTATCAATAATAACTTCCAATATGAATCTCAAATTTAATAAGAAATATTCAAAACTGTATTTGTTATCAGTTAATCTTCAATTATGATTAATTGAAGGTGTTTTATTTTCAATTTGAAAATATAGCCTACACGCCACTGTTTAGAAGAATACAAATGTAAAATAAAATTGAACATGAGCTATAACAAGAAGAGCAGAATACAATTTATGTTGCCTGTATTCTCTGTAAATATGGATCATTGAGATAAATATGTGATTCTACATCACTACTGTGATTCACACAGTGATTTCAGATCTAGTGATTGTGCTATTGTGTATTGTGGTGACCCTCTCCGTTTTAGCCAATTGCTGTGTTTCGCCAGTCTACATGGCAGTACAGCATATATACAGTACAGTGCTACATGTACACTGCTGTGACTCACTGCAGATCTTTGCAGCTGTCAGCAATGAGATGGTGGTGAGTAAGCAGAATTTATGCTGTTGGGCTGCCTCTGAACAAGGCAGGAGGGGGAGGGTTTACTACAGACAGCAGCCAGGAAAATGAAAAAGAGGTGACAATTTTGTTAAAGAGCCCAGCAGGGGCAATCTGTAACCTGTATGCTAAATTATTGACATCATCAGCCTGCACATGGACACAAAGCTGCCACCTTCGACGAGGCATTAGCACCATGTTTGTGTTCTCCTGCTGGTAAAATATCATGTGGTAGTCATGTCCTTAAAAGCATACGCAAGCATAAAGGCCACACCTAATATGCATCCATTGAGCACCAATGATGACGGCAGTCCATTTGCACATTTAGAGCTCCAAAATTTAACCCTTGTGTGGTGTTTGGGTCTGTGGGACCCGTATTCAATGTTTACTAAAAGAAAAATGATACAATTCATAATTTTTTCAACCTGAGACTCATGGCCTTGGCTCATTTTCTGTGATAAACATGTAAAAGAACACAAAAATCACATTTTACCACAAAAAACAAATATCACTTTTATTGATAAATGTGATCTAGCAGAGGTAAATGGTCAATATTAACCATATATGCTGTCTATATTGCTTGTAATTGAGATAAAGTCAATATCTGTGAAGTATTTTTACGTAAATTGTTATGGCTTTATTGTTTTAAAAACCAAGTTTAGGAAAAAATCTTTATTTCCCAAGCTATGAGGGCCCCTTGGGAAAGAAAAGTTTGCACTGGCCATTCACTGTACTGCAGCCTTTAAGTAGGAAGAATTTGGTCCCTCTTGTGTTGATGTTTTACCAGCGTTTGTTTAATCCGCCTGGGAATATGGTGTTGAGTTTTCTAATCCAATGTCTTTCTGTCCTACTTCTGTCCTCCTGTGTCCAGTTAATGTTTGAATGGAGGCCCGATATTTCTACTGCTTCAAGTCCATGGTGTAGGAAATGAGCCACTATGTGTGTGTCTGTTTTCCTATGATTTCTTATGTTATATATGTGTTGTGCCAATCTGGTCTTGATTGTATTTCCTGTCTCTCCTACATATTCTGGAATACCCCCTTGGTTTTAATGCATTGAAGAGGGTTTTGGGAGCCTCCTCTAAGTCTGTAATCTGTGTGCAGATTCTGTTGAACCTTAGCAATTGGGATTTAATCAGGCCTCTGAATGTATGTTTCAGGTGGAGATTGTCCTTGTGTAAGAGTGCATGTGTGTCTGTGTCTTTAAAGAAAACTTTAGTGTCTAATGTGTGTGTTTGGGGAAATGAGGGCCCCTTGTATGTGGTAGTGTCCAAAAAACCAATATGTTCATAGTGTGTGGTGTGTTTAATTGTGATAGATGTATGGTGCGTGTTGAGGATCTGAATGAAGTGTTTGAAATCTTCTGAGCTATGTGTCCATGTTCCCCAGATGTCATCTAAATACCTGAAATAATTAGTGGGAAGTTTGGGACATTTTTCAAAAACAGTCTCCTCTCATGTAAATGCCATGTAAATGTTGGCATAAGCCGGTGCAAATTTTTTGCCCATAGCTGTGCCGCTGGTCTGTAAGAAGAATTATTTATTGAATTCAAAGTAATTTTTGGTGAGGCTTATCTCCAGTAATTGCAGGAGGATTGTATCCGGTCGATTGTTGTCCGGGTACTTTTCCATCCATGTTTTTACTGCTGTTAATCCCGCTGTTGTGTTTATGTTGGTGTACAGACTATCTATGTCTATGGTGAACAGGATGGCTTCTTCTGGTATTTTGGCATTTTTTATTTTGTTTATGAAATCATATGTGCCTTTGATGTAGCTTTTGTGTTTTGTGGACAGTGGGTTCAGAAAAAAGTCTAAGTATTCAGCTATCCTATAGGATTCGCTGTTGCAGTCTGAAATAATAGGCCTCCATGCTAGGACCTCATATGGTATGCTCCAGGATTCTGGTGGCTTGTGTATTATGGGGAGGAGGTAAAAAAATCCTAGGTCTCGGGTTGTCCTCTCCCCTCAGGTAAAAACTTTGTATTTGTTTTCTACTAGTGTCTGTATGATGGCACTTATTTCCTGGGCCGTGTCTGGGTATATGGGTCCATCTAATTTTCTGTAATGTATTATGTTGTGAAGTTGTCTATAGGCTTCCTGTGTGTATTGTGTTCTGTCCATAATAACTATGGCACTTCCCTTGTCTGCTTGTAATGGGGCGTGACGTGTGAGGTAGGAGGAGCCAAACGCAGCAAGGGGATTCTTTAAGCCCTAGGGCCACTAAAGCGGGAAACCCCGCAGTTAAGGGAGGAGACAAGACAAGGAACACACACACACCACAGCTACAGACCGGCTCACTGTTACACACCAATGAGTAGAAGCACAAACGCCTGGCCTCACAACAAGAAACCCAAACAAGGCGAAAGGGAACAAAGAACTACTACCCCATACATCTACGAGCTAAGTAACTAATAAACAAGCTGGAAATAAACGCCCTGTCTCGGAAACGAGACGCATAAGAACAGGCGAGTAGCATAATGGCACAAACAAAACACAACAATAGGTACACATAAAACACACAACAAACAAACCCTGAAAACGAATGCGAATTAGTAAACGAGGAGGCGAAAAGGAACAGAGATATAACGTTCCAAGGCTATTCTCAGACTCGCAGTCAAACACAAACATGTCCACAACATCGCCCAATCTTCCCCAAAGGAAGACATGCACCGAAAGACGAAACAGAACCACAGTTCCGAACAAAATCGTCAAACTCCATGTACGGAGACAGGTACCATAAGGAACGAACAGGACAGGCCGCACCGGACAGTCACCGGCCAAAAGACCAAAACGAGTTAGCAGAAAATAAACGCCCTGCCTCTCCATGCTGAGGAATATAACGAGGCGACCAGGAACAGAGATTTAACGTTCCATGGCTAGTTTAATAGGCTCGCAGTCAAATGCAGAAAACATAAAGGGGTAAACGCCCGGTCTCCCAGGGGGAGAAACATTTTACAGGCGAGCCGACGGAGCACCGTTGTCCCATACCTTTACTATCCAAAATGACTAACGCAAGCTTAATTGAAAACACACGCCCTAGCCTCTCAGTAAAAGAATATGTAACGAGGCGAAGGAACAGAGAGCTAACGTTCCAAGGCTATTTTCGGAAACACGCAGTCACACACAAACATGTCCACAACATCGCCCAAGCTCCATACAAGGAGAAACATACCCGGAGAACGAACAGAACAATAGTTCCGAACAAAATCGTCCCGCAGGTAAAAAAGGCGAACAGGACAGCTGCAACAACAGACCAACGCAAACTTAATCGAAAATAGCAAGCACTGCCTCTCAATATAATATAAAACCCTGACTCACAACAAAGGGGAACGTAGTCCACAATAAGGAGACAAAACAGGGAACAAACGTACCGAAGCTACTAACTGGCTCACAGTAACACGGAAATGAGTAGAAGCAAAACGCCAGGTCTCTCAGTAAGAAAACCAATCAAAGGCGAAAATGGAACAAATAACTGCTACTCTATACTTCTACGAGCTAAGTAACTAAGTAGAAGCGAAACGCCCGATCTCCCTATGGGAAGACATGTACCGAAGGGCGAACAGAACTATAGTTCCGAACAGAATCGCCCAAAACTCCATATACGGAGAAAAGCACAAAAAGACGAAATAGAGCAGAGATCTTCTACGAGATAAGTAACTAAAGAGCCAGCAAGAAATAAGCCCTGCCTCAGCAATGAATAGGACCGCGAAGTAGCCCAAATGGTACGAATAACTCACAGCCAACAAAACACCACAGTACAAAACAATAAACAAACAACAATTAATATCGAAGCCCAGAACAAAAGGAACATGGGCTTAAATAGCTCAACGGCATTAAATCCCAGCTGTGAACGCTGATTACTTACTCCGTGAAAAGAAGGGACGGAGCCAAAACTGCACCAACGGAGCAGCGCCCACGTGTGGCGACCGAGGAACACGACCGCAAGGGAAAAGGTCATAAACCATGACACTGCTGGTTTGATGATTATTTGCTTGTTTTTAGCCAGCTGTAGTAGTGCTTGGCTCTCCCCTCTGCTGAGGTTGTTTTGGTCTTTGTGAGTTTGTGGGTTCAGTGCCTTAATTAGTGTGTTGTCCTCTTTAATAATCTGTGCAATCTCTTCTGGGATTTGTTCTGGTCTGGGTTCCCAGATGGATCTTGGTGTGAAAGGTATCTGTTCCCTGGTTTCCGCTCCCTCAAAGAAAGCTGCCAGCTTGTTCCTGTGGAACTCCTGGACTTGTCCTTTGAGGGTTTCTTTTTGTTTTCTGCGGATATTTACTGTGGGTATAAATGACAGACCCCTGTCCAGCAGCTTAAATTGGTCTTCTGTAGGTGTAAAGTTGTTACTCAGTAGTATAATGTTTTTGTTCCCCTCCCTGTTTGTGCTTGGGCTTGTGGGGATTGTCAGTTTAAATGGTGCAGCCAGTGGTTCAGTATGTTTGTTGCTGTCCTATCTGTCCAGTGGATGTTATCTTGTGCAGTGCAGAAGTCCTCCTCCTGAAGCTTAGGGACATGGGGCATGTTCCTGCGGATGTGTTCATTTATCTCTTCCAAGTTGGACCTCTGGCAGGGTTCTAGGTTCACAGAGTGATTGATGAGTGGAATCCAGATCTCCGCTGATGGAAAGGTGGTTTTGGCCATCCTCAGCATATTCTGCAACTGCTTGATAGCTGTTGGTCCTTGTTATTGATTCCAAAGGATAGGGTGACTCTCTGTACCTTGGGATCCACCACTGTCTTTTCCAGGTGGCCCGCCGCAAAAACCAAATAATGTTGTGGGTCCACCAGACCCGCGAACACTGGGTGAGTAACAAAAACACAAACACCACACAAGGGTTAAATGATACTTTATATTTTTGTATATACACTTTGTCAATATGTTTAGTACCAGCATGCAGCCTTTGTTTATACAGTGCGGTCTGTAAGTATTTGGACAGTGACACAATTTTTGTTGTTTTGGCTCTGTACTCCAGCGCATTGGATTTGAAATGGAACAATGATGATGAGGTTAAAGTGCAGACTTTCAGCTTTGAGTGTTTTTACATCCATATCAGGTAAATTGTGTAGCAATTGTAGCCCCTTTTTTACATATTCCCCCCATTTTAGTGGACAAAATGTAATTGGACAAATTAACATAAAAATTAACATCATCATATTTCATATTTGGTTGCATATCCTTTGCATGCCGTGACTTCCTGATGTCTGTGACCCAAAAACATTGAAAGACTCTTAACATCTTAATTTCAGGTACTCGTACAAGCGATACTACAACCTCCCTGCATTTGAATGGATCTCTATGGGACTTGGGAGGAAGGGGGGGTCATCAAGTCATCAAGGGTCTGAGCTATCAAACAAGCCTCAAGCCATCTCTCTGTTGCCAGATATGCAGTAGATAAGGATCACTTTAAGGGTTGTTTCTCCTGACTCATTTTCCTATTGAACTCTGTGGAAAAGTAAGTCAGGAGAAGAAACCCACCCACAAAGTGATCCATCCACATATAGTAAGAAATGTCTGTCTCTGATGCCATTATGTCTGCTGGCCACATATTCCCTTGATCTTATCATGATTGCAATACAATTGTTGGGGGAATGAGATATCAGGAACTACTTAAGTCAAAAGACTTTCCAATTTAATCAGCAGGATGACCAATACTTATGGCGTAATTGAGAGGGGTCAGCGATTCACTCCATCCTGTGTATTGGTCTAGCTTGCCAGTCTTGATCAAAGCTTAAAGCAGATGGCACACTTCATCAGACATGGTAGACAAAAGACATTTAGACAAAGACAAAAGATATCCACAGACACCTCAAACGATTTACTTGAAAAGACAAACTGGTTAGAACTGTGATATTTAGACCAATTGCAGACAGGGGCGGGTCAATAAACAACAAACTTCACCTGAGAAAGTTTGTCTCAAAAGCCTGCGCAGAAGATGTTGTGCGAAATCAAAAAAAAAAGTATTTCTGTTCTATCCGATGTCTGCAGACATCTAAATGAGTGTCTGATGAAGTATGCTGTCCGCTTTAGAAATGTACAAAAAAGGTACAACATACAATGGAGAGGTTGGGATTCAGATTATCTCCGCTGAATCCAAAATTAAAATATTCAGGAAATTGCTTGAACTGACCTGTTAAATCCTAGTGAGGATATCTGGATTCCATTACTGGGGGAAATTGGAAGGGCTTTAAGGTAGCCGTACTCTATAGACCTCTGGTATCAGGTGAAAATACAGTATATGCAATATAATTCTTTTTTTTTTTTAGCAATTTGGGGAGACCGTGTGGCACTCACCCTCAACCCATGCAAGAATCCATGCAGCCTCCTTTTAAAAAAAGTTTGCAATGTAAAGAGACATTAGGTTACTTGAAAAATCCTTGAGTTATTTGCATTATTTGCAAAAAGGTTTCAGTACTCTCAAAATTTGCATGAGCTCTAGGTTGTTGTAAAGAATTGTTTTTATTCAATTAGCCACCTGCTAGAGGCTGTTGTGTGTGTTTGTATGTTTGTGTGTGTGCGGTTAGTCTTGTAATGATGCTGCTAGAATTTGAATGTTGTAGTTGGGCCACTGCAGGCATATGATCACAGCCAGGTCACATTCACAAGTCAAAACTACATCCTCAGGCATTAATGTTGTGGTTTTATTTTTAGATTAGTCAACATAAATAATATGAGAGAATTTATGCATCACAGACTGCAAAAAAAAGCAATATTGCTTCAAATGTACTGAAATTTAAACTGAGTAAGCACTTTCCAGAAAAGTAAATAAATCCTAATAATTCATGAGATTGGATAAAAAGTTAGCTGATAATCAAATTACTAAAGATGCAATGCGTAGGAGCTAAAGAAGATTTATAAGATTTAGAATCTGTGATTCTGCCTTTTATGTAATCTGCTTTTTATAGCCAGTTATTGTAATTTACATCACCTGTACACATTGGGCTCACTGTAGACAATGTCCGAATGATCTAAAATCTAAATTATAAGGCATAAAAAACTGTTTTTTGCTGAAGGAGATTGGGATTACCAACCTTTTTTCTGGCATAGTCTGCAAAGAAAAGAGAATGAAGAAAGTTCTGTGCTGGTTTTCTTAATGCACAATCCTGCCTGTTATAATGATCCTTTCCTGGGAATGAAATTCTACTGTGAATCATTCCTTGGTCCTGCTTGCACCAGATATCATATTCATATTATGTAATAGATAGTAACAGCATGTTTTATCCCTTAATGTCAGCAAAGTAGGCTACAAAATCAGATTGTTTGGTAAAATACTCGTTTTATCCAAAAAGAGATACATAGTACATTTTGATGACCTTAGGTGGAAGAGAATATTACCTTCACCCAGTCTCCGAGGCTGGATGAAATATTAAACCAAGAGGATATTTTTACGTTGATAAATAAATCATAACCTACTTAATCCTACATGACATGCTGTGTTCCTTTCATTAGGTTGCCCCTCATATTTGAAGAGGTGCCCTGTCGAAGTCACCCTGCCATTTAAGAACTTTCCTCTGCCACCAGCTGCTGTAAAACAGGTTAACTAGGAACAACTTCTCAGAGCCAGGCACGGTAAGTAGCCTCCTCCGTTGGCACTTGGCAACACAAAGGTGAACACATGTAAAGGACATATGCTAGGCTACTATACCCAATACAACACGATAGGCATCCAATTTATCATCGTTTACTTTTTCAAGTCATTCTAACGCGAACACACACACGTTTGCCGTTCATATGATGTCGCTACGCTTACACTGACGATAACATAGCCTACATGCCCCGTACGGTGAACATGCGTTTCCCCAGTTCATCTTCGTCGTCGCGGTCCAGCATTCTATTAATGGAAACCATTAGATCATCTGTGACGGCTGGCAGAGTCCGACCCCTGCTAAATGGCATTGCTGCTTGAAATTTCCTCTTGGAAGGCGAGGAGAAACATGAAAATGTTCCAGCGTGTGTGTGAGTAAGCCTATGTGTGTGTGAAACTGTCTTCCCCCTTCTCTCTTTGTCCCTCCTCCAAAGTAAGACTCGCGCCGGAGCGCTATCTGCATGTATCCCACTGCAAACAGGATGAACCACCACAACCTTCACTCCACTCTCACATCCATTTAACCCCATATTCGGTACGGCCGGCCGTGATCCATGCTACCCTGACACACGATATTGCAGTCCCTTCTCCCCGACAATATCCGCACTCATTGCCCACTGAAGCAGCATGCCCGAGACGGGAGCGGCAGCAGCAGCCGCCGCTGCAGCCGCAAGCAGCTCCACTGACACCGAGAGCTCACGGCACAGACACCGATCACAAGAGGGGGAAAAGACAGATCCAGCTGCTGGTTCTCAACAAGCGTCCTCCGGGGTTTTGGGTGAGTTACCCTTATGTTAAGGCAGCCTAGATTGAGTCCGTGAATGAAATGTAAAACACGAGCTACGAGTACAGGTGGATGTGAGGGGAAAACAAGAGCAGTAACGTTAGCTAGTAGGATTACATTGAAAGCGTCACAGGCGGGCAGCGTCCTTTTGTCTTAATTCTCCCGAGCCACGGAAGCCCTTCAAAATAATAATTTCTTGTCAATAGCACGGCGCTCCAAAGTAAAATGATGTCTTTGTCTACAAAGGTCAAACGCAGCATCATTGCTGCCACTGCTTCTTTTTTCGTTCATTTTAGTGGTAAGGTGCGTTTTGGATTTAGATATCTGTTGTGTGCCATGTGCTGTTTTCTGACACGTCAAACATCCCGTTTGCTAGTTTTTCTCAAAGATGAACTTTCTAAAGTCACGCGAGGAAGGTTAAATTAGGATGCATTGTTCCTGCTCATTACTTACAGTAGCTAGGTAGCAATATTGCTATTACGCGTTAGGCTATTTCGAACATATGACGGGAAAGTTTTAATAGCTTGGCCTTTTGCCGAATTCAAATAAACCGTAGGTTAACAACCACGTCTCGCCACGGTTTATAGATGAACTGTTATGCCATTGCCATTGTAAAAGCAATATTGCCGAGCTAGCTATTTAGTTGAATCATCAACAGTGTTACTACGGTGTTAATTGCATTTGGCCTGAACCTAAATACAATATTATACTTGTACGTGTTGATGTCTTCATTTTTTTTAAAATTAACCTCGCATATCGCTTTTTCTTGGCTGCTTGCTTCCTTGTTCTTGAGTGTTAAATGACCGGAGAACACGTTCATTGCGGCGGTTTGTGTTTTTGTGTCTGGGGCCGCCGCGTGCACTCCTCCAGTTGTGGTGCAGGATGATGCAGTGTAGCCATGGCCAGTGTGTTGGAAGGGACGTTCTGTATGCATGAGCAAGGCAAGGTAACTCGTGCACAACGGCTCTTAAAGGTGTACCATGTAAGTTTAAACTTGATTTTTTTACAATGTGACATTGTTTATGGATGACGGAGCAGTTTGTGTTTATTTTGTATGCTTTGCATGTTTTCAAGCATTGGGCTAAAATCAATTAGCCTATCTCTCGGCTGTTAGCAGTTCGTTTGGTAAGAAAAACAAGGGAAACCCACGAAGTAGTTTATTTATTTGAAGATGTTTAATTATAATACAGTTTAAAATCGCAGCATGCCTTATGTGATTCTTGTCAGACTGTTTCCTAGATATGCAGGCTGTTTTAAGCATATAATTAATGCCTTGAGAAAAAATAGAGGCTATGGGGGCTGGGTTGGAGGTGAGCAAGTAGGATTACCAGCATGTTACAGAACTACATTTGCACATTGTCATTTTCATTCTTAGATCACAGTGCAAAGCTGTATCTGATTAAACTGGTGGTCCATCCTGCAAGGATTTCCCTGATGATAACACTATATTGCCTAATCTGGGTGATTTGGGCTGGATTGTGTTGACTATATGTCTGCCATCTTCCACTGTGATGAAATCCTTGATGGTTCAATGTGAATTAATTGCTGAGAACTGCCTTTCTAAATATAGGAAAAAGCTATTGAATGTCTGGGTTTTGTGTATGACCAATTCCTGTATATCTCCTGTTTGGTATCTTGAATAAGGCTTATCCAGTTGTAGAAATCTGCCATAAAGCATCTTGCTGTTTCTTTGCATCTATCTTCTTTGTGAGATGGATGTGTGAGGGTAGGACCCGAAATGCACGACTCAGAAGCAGTGGTAGCAGATAAAGTCCCGTGAGGGCTTTTAATGAAGGAATGTCCAATGAGCATGGTCAAAAAGCAAGCAAAGTTAATACACAAAAAAATCCAGCCAAAACCAATGTACAGTACCGAGGGAGAAGGCAGTCTCAGAATCGGTACACCATGCAAAAGTCCAGTAACCAGAGTAGCTGTCAGCGGGGCAGAAGTACAGGCAGTCGGTAGGCAGGCTCGGGGTCGAAGGCAATGCAAGAGTCAAGACCGAAGTCCGCTCCGCGGGGCAAAAGTACAAAAGACAGCAGGCAAAACTTGTGGTACAGGCAGGCAGTGGTAAACAAAACAGAGGTCGATAACAATGGTCTATAAACAGACTTGGATCGTAAACAAAAAGGCAGGCTTGGAAAAACACTCAAAAGTGCACTGACAAACAGGAAGCAATAATTTCACAGAGACAAGACATGAACACTGAGCTTAAATGCAGGTGTAGACAGGTGCAGAAACTTATCTTGAGAGCAGCATGCAAATGGAAATCAAGTGTGGAAGGCTGACAAGGTAACAAGATAATTAGTAATCGTTAGTAATAAACCTATCCTGACCTAGCGTTAGTAAATTAGTAAATGACATGCACGAGAAACGTAAGGTAAACATGAACACATGGTTAGAGAGTTAGTAGCTATTACCCAATCCTGATCTAACGTTAGTAGATTAGTAAACTAGACACGGGAGAATTAAACAATTAGGGAAGCATGAACGCAAGGCTGCGGAAAAACACGAAAATGTGTATGCTAACAATGAACGGGAAACGTAACATGAATCAAATATAAAACGAGACATGACAAGACTAGAAAATAAATCGTAACAATAATCAAACATGAAACGTGACATTACATGAAAATGAAACGTAACAAGAATAAAACATAAAACGTGGCGTGACTAGACTAAACATAATACGTGACATTTACAAGAAATCTAAGTAAGACAGAAATGAAACATAAAACGTGACAAGAACAGCTAGAACCGTGATACTTTGTCGTGTTTCCTGATATTTTATTGGATTCTGTATTGATAGACTGCACTCTGAACACACGTATAGCCCTCTGTGTGTTTATTCTGATAAATGTAATATAAAAACAACCATTTCCCCTGAAATACACCTGCAGTATCTGACCTGCTTACATATATGCCAGATTGACTCCATTTCATGCATTTAACCTCTTGTCAACAGCCATGCTGTTAGTGGTACGGCATACTGTACAGCCTATACACAGTAGGCTACAATGTTCAGTGTTAAATCTTAACGAGTATTAGGCTCATATGTACTCTGTTAGAGTTGAATTAACACTAAAATTAAAGCGAAGTTTTTAGCTGTTATTGACTTTCACCGGTGTCTGCCTGTCTTTAGGCTATCCACTGACTGGAGTATCAGAAGAAGAACCCTGGTTTTAGAATGAGTGCACAAACATCCAATCTCAAAAAGGTTTTTGCATTTCTATTTGGTGGCATTGACATCAGAAAATATTTCCATCTACCATCCACAAATCTCCTGTTTATTTACACTTTTATTGAATATTCATGTTCTTATAATGTACTGAATTTGCTATGTATAAGACGGGAAGGATGAGGAATTAAAACCTTTCAAATACTCAGTGATAAAAAAACAAAAAAAAACAATAGAATATTGGTCATGGGAAGAAAGTTAAAATGAGTCCCAAACTTATTAAATCATTAATAATTACACTGTAGCTTAACTATTTAATTGAAATACAACAACTATATTTGGCTATTCTATGAGTGTCTATACTCCATATTCTAGTGTTGTTTCTTTATGATATACCTTTATGCATTATTATTTTGAATCAGGAAATGGAGCCACTTTGGATATAGGTAGTGGGATTTTATTTCATATTACTTATCTGTAAGTTGTATCAATTTAAATGCCCTAAATGTCTGTTAAAAAAAAGTTCCTAGGTTTCAAACATCTGATCCAAAACTGTCAAACAAACATAGTGCAGTTCTAAGTTTAATGAAACATACTGTAAAACAAGTACAAGTGTATTTACAGCACAGCCTAGTATTATTAGCCCTGATTCAGCTACACCTAAACATGGTGCAAGGTATGCTTTTGTTGCCTTTTACATATCTTGCTGTGTCATTTATTTGTAGGTGTACTTGTACCTGAGCTATGTCTTTGACTGCTCGCTGTTGGCTCACTTCCCAATTTGAGAATCCTTGAGGCCAATGTTTTTGGGTTTTTGTGGAATGGGGATGTGGACTGTTTTTGTTTGCACAAGTTTTCTATAAATTAGCAGTACAGCAGCCTGTCTTTACATAATGCATTGTTGTGATACCTTGAGAAATATTACAAAACAGGTGGAGGGTATATAGCTGTATTTCTATTGTGGCTAAATCTACTTTCCAGTAATGAATGCAGATAGTCCCATAAAATAAGAACCACTATTTTCCTTCCTAATGGAGATCATTTGAAAATTAAAACATCACTTGAGTACTAGCTGTGACTACCAGCCATTATTTTGCTTCACACTAGTCTTTGAAGGCTTCTCCCTTATATGGTAATGGTATACAATGCATGTTGTAAGTATGTGGATTTCAAATTGTAAATAGGCCTAATGATACACTTCCCCCCCCCATGTATTTAAAAAATACATTCTAATTACATTCTTATTATTAGATTATTATAATATCATTGATGGTTTATTGCAAATATATGCTGAATTTAGTTGATGTTGTTATACAGTGATATGCAAAGCCTATGTTACATATAATCATAAGCCTTTGTCTTGGGTGTGCTTTTGAGTTAAAGTCCTTAAAATATAATTTTTTCTTGCCGTGGGTATATGCCGTTCTTCATATATGGAGGACAGTATATTAGTTTAGGAACAACCTGTCCAGACATCTAAAATACATATTGAGGACTGCAAGCGTTCACCAAATAACAAAGCAAACACCAGGCATTTGAAAGTTTGCTGTTTTGGAGTTGTGTCCATTGCTCTTCTGAAAGAGTTGCCCTGGATGGAGTTATCAGCAGGCCAATTTATTATCTGCCATTTTGCATCGCAATCCATCTGAATATTGATACAATTACTATATGTGAACCCTTATAGTTCACATACAATAAAAGGTTCTATTGAATGATGCTGCTTGTCACCCTCACATAGACAGGTAAGAAAAAGCTACAAGCCGAATGAATGGCAGGAGCATTAGATGCAACACATATCAGAACCTACTCTTTGAGTGAGGATGGAGCTTGTTATTCTCTAGCCCCTGTTATGTTAAAATATGACAATACTTAGTTCATAGATTTATAGATCCTAGTTCTCAGACACTGTCTGTGATGTCTCTTGGTACATTACAGCCAGTGCTTGTTCCATAGAGCTGTTTAAAGAGCAGACATTTGTAAATAATGCAATCATTTGCCTTTGTGTCCCCATTTGTAGAGATTCCCGTTTACTGGGAGATACTCACCATGAGGTTACGACACTTCATAGTCTGTTTCTGTGCCTGCATATACCTTCCCTGTGAATCGTTGCTGCAGGATCACATTGATTGGTCTTTGAGTGATGGGGAATTAATTAGCTGTTGACACAACAGATGTGAAGTTATTAGTCATCCTATGATGTCGATGCACCCAATGTGATATTACATGTCTACCAATATACTTCTTTGCTTTGCAAATATAGGCTAACATAACAAAGCAGGTATAGAAGTAGGCCTATATCATGATTGTTTTGCTATTACGGATCAACATGATATTATTATGGTATGGACGTTTCCCCAACATTACTATTTCATGAATAAATTAGTTTAAAAATAAGTAGCCCATATTTCCCCTCTCAAATATCGGTACGATTGATGCACGTTTGCATTTGTGCCAAGACTGCCTTTCTCAAGGAAGATTGGTCAGGACATTGAAATTGTACCTCATAATATTTTGGGTCAACACACACCTCCAAACAATTGATCTTGTCCCTTTGCACCCCCTCAGTGCAAGCACTAAAAAAGCAAAGATGAACATCAGATTTGGCACAACAATCATTTATTGTACCTGTGGTACTCCAGAATATACCAGTATTTGCACAAACCAACTGTATTTGCACCTTCTCTGAATTTTTGCCCTGTCAAAATAGGGCCTTTAGACTGTTTAGGTCCTTCGATTGTCCACCCGACCTCTGTCCTGGAGTTGCAGGTGATGGCAAAAACTGTAGATAGGCCTTCTACACAGACAGGTGTTAGGAGGTTTGAGTGAAGCGCAGTTGACTTCTGACCCAGCTGCATGAGATCCAGGGTCAAAACATAAACACCCTGAGCCTACTTGCTACAGACCAAGCCCACTGCATTACAGCTGACAAAACAAAATTAATATTTGAACTTCAGTCAACACTGGAAGACACCTCTTGGCTTAACATCAATATTGATATTTACTCTTAGTGGGAACTAAAACAATGTTTAATCAGGATAGCTAGTGAAGAAAATACATTTTACAGATACTATTGTTAAAACCTATTATTATGTGTTACTGAGATCATGATAATGAAAAGATGCATACACTTATGTGTCTCGGGCCTCTCTGCCTAATGTTTCAAGTTGAAATATTGATTAATGTGCTACTGTACATCAAATATGTGAAAATGTTAAACCCCAGCCACAGCACCCTACTGTATCTTTGCTGTACTGCTAAGTGAACAGGGCTGGATGATTTAGCTAATGGAATCATATAACAGTGAAATTTCTAAAACATTGTTATGGGAACCGTGGCTTTTAGGAGTGGGAAAATGGAAATCCAAATCCTCTCTACTATCAAATTGCCCTTCGCCCCATAGGCTTAAACAGCTTTCACATATATCAACAGTATTTAGGTGCTCCTTGAATGTGAACATTGGGGATGCAGTGAAACTTGATTGAATCTGAGGGACAGCCAGCTCTCTGTGGAGAGTCAGATTTGCAAACATGTAGGCTACTGCACTGAATGCATCCTGGACAGGAAGTACTGTAGACCTCACTCTTCATGGTAGGTGACCATTATTGATTATATTTGTGATACTGATAGAAGAAATTATGTACATATGGTTAATTTTATTTGAATGCACACAGGATAGGAATTTGTTGAATGTCTTGTATTCCAATAATATCAAATGTAGGGTAGCACGACAGTACACAGTAAAAATGTTCAGCATACTTTACAGTATAATGTAGTATATAGTAAATTAATCCTACTGGAAAATCCTTTCTTTCCTCTACCAGTATTCATGTTTTGGCTCTGCTCCTATCTACTTACACTGGATGTGCATGCAACTAGGCCTATATTTTGCATTACATTTGTGATCCTGTAATAAATCAATTTGTAATGGAGCTATAGTGGTTTGAGAAAGGGATAGGCTTAAGTCCAACTACAAATGGAATATGTGCATAAAGGGAAATGGCTCCATCATTAATTCAGCACTTGGTTCTGATGTGGTTGACGGTGTTTGTAGACCCTTCTTCAAACACTGTTCAAGCGCAACTGGCACAGCTGTATCAAGAAAGGACTACGATATTCTCTGTAATGTTACAATGTCTAATGGTTCTTCTGCATGTTTCAACTGCATTGTGGAGTCACACAATTTTTGTATGGTGTTTGCATGGTGTTTCACCAGAGTGGTGCTAATCTTTTTCTCAGCCATCCTTTCAACTGCTACGTCAAACAGTCTCTATGTAAAAAATGCTTCTTTCTGACAGCTGAGATCATGGTAAAGCAGGTAGTGAAGGAATATTTGATCTGGTTTCAGGTTCCAAACTAGCGGAGATGTTATAGTATGTCAGTAAATCTCATTGGGCAGTATTCTTATTGTTCTGGAATGATGAAATGATTTAAATATGAGCTTATACCTGCTCATACTGGAGTTCAGGTATAAGCTCATATGAATAGTTGTTTCTGATCTCATATGAGGTACTATATAGAGACACAGTAAGCTGCATCAAATAAATGAGCACTTTGTTTTAAATACATGGGTTTCCCTCTGGTTCCATTTTGAATCAAGCAGTGGTTCCTCGTCTGTGATCCTCCACTTCCTTCCCATTGTGAGTATTTACAAGTGTCGACAAATGTAAACAAATTCTTAGGCTTTATGTTCAGTCTTGATTAAAGACACCCCCCTTACTGCTGATATCATGATTGGAACATTTTAAGAGTTTTGGGGTGGTTTCAAGGGACTGGCCTTCTGGACGTACTTCATCCTTCTTAGTGAGTCCGTGCCTCTTATGTATGCTGTCCGTAAGATATGAGCTAATGGAGCATGTGACTGGGTTGAATATCACACAGTCTACTATGGAAACAGCTATGTGGGGCAGCGGGTGTGGGGCTAAGACACTAAACACATCACAGAATGGAGACGGGCTGCTGTTTGCACAGTTGAACAATGTGCTTCCTCCAGATTCGGCGGATTCGGTCGGCGGATTTAACTTCAGTTTACTCGAGGCATGTTAGAGGCAGGCGTGCTCCAACCATATCCTCTCCCCTGGATCTGCTTCCAGTATACTGCTGAGCCACACATTATCTTTATTGGTTACCTGGGAAATTACAATGTGGGGTGACCTTGGTGCCAGTAATAAGATAGTTGTCTTGCTGTAACATATCACCAGTGTCGTATAACCCTTTCACCATATGCAATGACATGCTTCAACATTTCTATTTCATAACCATATTTAAGTGCAGTATGCATTCTCTATCATAAACGGCTCTTTTTCCAGTCTTGAGGAATCTCCAGAGAGATTATTCTTCCCTGAGAGATTATAAATGTAGGCTGACCTAAACACACGTGCATAATATATTGGGTCGATGAACCCAAAGTGATATAGAGGTGAAAATAACTCACAGAGGAGGATAGCATATCTTCAGTGCAGTTTTTCATGCCTGCCAGACCCTGCTCTCCATTGACTGCATGTTACACATGCCTGGTTTTACTGTAGCTCATCCATAGAAGTAGACATCAATTCATCTTCAAGAAACATTAATATCTAAGCTTTGCTTTCAACACGAGTAAAATACTTGTATGCCCAATGTGTTTGTTAGCAGGTATTGTGTGCTTGCATACTGGATTATGTCACCAGAACCATATAAGAATGGGTCCAAATCTCTATCTCCTGTTTTTTCCTTGTATTACTGTCAGCAGATTCAGCTAGGGGAACGTTAAAGCCACTTAGACAGTGTGGCTGTGTTATCACTTACCAGTTGACGGACTCCATGCCTGAACTATAAATCAGTATCTGGGCGCTTTTCCTCTATCTGCTGACTTGGGGGAACTTTTTTGCCTGTTGCTTAGCAAGCCCATGGTAAGAAGAGTTACAGCAGCCCAAAATGCTGTTTTTAGCTGAGAACAGCTCTAGTTTAGTTTCTTGGTGGTTTTGTTATTGGCTCAAGGTCTGCTTGATTGGCCGGAGGGGTACAAAGACTTTTCTGTCTCATTTCATTCATTGAGCAGACTAATGTGGGGCATTGTGCATTTTTCTCTCTCAAAGTGTAATATGTTTGTGTCCCACTTAACTCCGGCACTAGGAGAGTGTTAAGGCTGTGTACTTCTGCATGTGGTGCAAATAGACTGATACAGGGGAGATCGTTCGTATCTGGAGATGGTTTTTCAGATCCTAGTGACCCTGTATGTGCATTGCAAAGAAGTGGGTCCAATAAATCATAGCAGGTGCTGATTCCACCCCCTGTTGTAGGAACCATCATCTTGGAAATCTGTGATATCACCACCAAATATACTTAAGGAAAATGGGGGGGGGGACGTACTTGAACTCACATGCGTATTTCAGAGTGGTTTTAACAAATGCTTAATGCCAAGGATTTCTCAGTACCCTGTCTTAATAGAATAGAATAACTTTTATTTTCCCGTTTGGGAACTTCAGTTGTAGCCCCAGCAACAACAAAAAGACATAGACAGTGGGGCAGACCCACAACACACAAACAAACATATCAAATAAAGACATTCAATAGAATCATTGCATTAATCAAGTGACTTAAAGTGGAATACAGCCATGATTAAAAATATCCCCCGCTGTTCCGAGATGTCCAGTGGCATTAAGCAGTCCAACATACAAACTGCGCCTCCACGACTCCAGTTCCTCCATACACGCAGTGTTGCGCTCTCTGTACACTGTCGAAACGGATCCGCCGAACTACGTCAACCTTCCCAGTCGTCACCTCACTCCTCCCCCGCATTATCTTCTTCTTCCATTCCCTGGTTTCCTTTTGAAGATTTCCTGCACTCCCGGATCAGTCCCTACATCTTCAACTCCGGTGAAGAGTGATGGTAAACTTTCTTGCTGCAGATCCAACGGACATTCCAGAGCATATGTTGCGAATGCGTCTCCATGGTGACGACCACAAACAAAATTATATAGACTAGACAATTTGTTAATATTATAAAAGCAAGCAGTAGGAGTGCCCTGAAAAATCTCCAGACTGCTTCCCCGTCCCACAACAGATACACAGCGCATAAAAAAAACAAAAGACAAAAGCTCGACACAACAAAATATATTCAAATTAACAAACACGAACACGAGAGACAGCTGGACTACATGTCGCCATTACAGCGCCACGTGACGTCAAAGACTCTTGATATCTTATTTTCTGGTACTCCTACAAGCGATACTATAACCTCTGCATTTGAAAATAAGGTATTTTTCTAGAAATTGGAAACAGTTTTTCAAGTGAGCGGAATGACTGAGCATGTGTGGAGTTCAGAATATTTAGCAATATGTTTTGAGCGATAGGATGATTAAGCTTTATAATATGTAGCTGGTACTATTACTGTAGAATCCTAATAGTGCAAACAATACATCACATTATTCTGCCATATTACCTTTGATTACCTTTGATATGGCTGTGAGCATGCAAAGGTAGCTTAAAATATTTGCTGCAGTGTTCCTGGGCCCGCACTGAGCACCAGTTGGTGGCAGAACCCCAGGCTACACTTCATTTTCTTGTTCACAGTGGAGCTGTCACTGGAACCAGCCACATAAATAACTCCTGATACTACTCAGGCTAACTGTGTTCCGCTCTTTAATTCTGATTGAAAAACATTCATACCCTATACTGCCCTGGATGCTTCGCTGATCGTTTTCTGTCTTCTTGTGCCCGCTCTGCAACCTTAATTACTCCAGAAACTTCCATGTTCCTGGATCAGCGTGTAGTATGTTAAAAAAACCAGATAATCATAGTGCAGTGACATGGAGAAACAGGTCTTCTAAACAGACAAATCAACCAATTTCCTTTTTTTGGGAATATTTTCAGTATATTTAGTTCAAAGTAGTTACAGTACTTCTGTTTTTGACAACATACATTGTGTGTGTGTGTGTGTGTGTGCGTGTGCGCGTGCGTGTGCCTGTGTGTGTGCCTGTGTGTGTGTGTGTGTGTGTGTGTGCGCACGCGTGCATGCCTGCGTATGATTTAGATCTGAACCTCACAGCTAGTCGATGCATGCCATTACACAGTAAATTCAGCAGTTTCCTATTACGTTGACTGGATTCTTGATCACGCTCACGTTAATAAATGGTCAAAGTAGAGACTGTGAAACAAGAAACTCTCTGCAGTGATGAGGAAATGCTCATGTAGGCCAGCAACGGCGTCATTTCACGCTGCTTCCTCTGATTGTCATGGAGTAAAAAAGAAAGAGGGGGCACTTCACGTGCAGTAATCCTTTGCCAAACACAACGATCTGGCCCGATGCCTCTCATGCAGCCAGAGTATCAGAGCTGAGGGCTGCAGGTACCCACAAGCACTGCTGTCTGACCTTCCTCATTCACGCAGACATCCATCAATCCCTTCCGTTAATCCCACCATTGCACCAATACAAATATAAGCCTACGCCTCTGTCACAGAAGAGTTTCTCCCTCTTTTAAAGTAGGTTATTTTAATTGTGTGCGTGCATTACAAATAAAGCAATTGCATATGTCTGTATACCACAGCGAGTGGTCAGATTTCAGTCTGTATTCACAGTGGCTACGTTTACATGCACACTAATAATGTGATTTTAATGTGACTAAAACAATACTCCGAGTTAGGTAAAACTCATGTCAACACCTTACTTTGATTATTTGAATGCGATTAAGCTCTTAGTCGCACATTGAGGACGAAAAACATGTTGCAACAGTAAAACATGCAAAGCCGTTTTCCCTTCTTGCAGGCTGAGTTGAGTTTTCACCCTGTGAGTAAGAACAGACCTCAGCATACAGTGGACCTCAGAGCTGGGTGGCACTCTCGGACCGCAGCCAGTCATCAGTATTGATCTCAGTACTAAAAGAGCTCAGAGAGAAGTCCTTCATCTCAACCACTTTGCTGTCATTATTTTGTCCTCTGGGACCACAACATCTTCTTTATAAAGTCCACACCTACAATGTTTTAGGAACTTTACTAATTGGTAGTTGGGATTTACTCATTGGTAGTAGACATTCCAATGTTGAGTGCATGTTTTGAATGCTTAAATATACTAGTTACTTTGCAATGTCCCCATCATGCTAATTTGCAATGTGGAGTAATTTGCAATGTAACCATCATGCTAATTTATTTAAGCACAGGGATACTGGTTATACAATTGCAAAAATATATTTACCCTGGTCCTTTCTAGTTCAGAATCAATGCTATGTAGTATTCAGTTCAGTTGTGTGAGGAACTAGTAAAGCCCAATGCATTAGCACATATCACTGGCAATATGGAGAAATATAAACTTCTCAATATAAAGTTGCCTTTATTTGGAGGAAGAGCACAATTTCACTGTAATACTGTCAAGGGTGGCTGCAGCTATTAACCACATTGGTGTGATCTGCTTTAGCCATTATTCCAATGTACACACACACACACACACATCAAATTTACAGGTGCTGAGTCAAAAAATATAGCCTAATCAATGTTGTTTCAATATAATTTCAGCTACAATGATACTGTTGGGAATACTGAGTTCTTTTCTCTTGTTTTATTTATGTAACTATAGAAGCAACTGAGTTTAGATATAACATGAGTAGATGGATGGCTGCATCTGTAGATCGATTTATTGAAATGTTTTTAATCACTATTTGTTGAATATAATAAAACCTTGATTTAGACACTAGTCACATTTTAACTGAATGTGATAATGAAACGAATGCTATGTATTTCATGTGGTATTGATGTTGGAGTCTATTGGGTATTTTTGTGGGTATCAATCAAGTGGCTCACATGGCCACACCTAATGGTGTAGGCTAGATAGTTAATAATGGAGAACACCTGATCCTGCTTGATTTCCTTTTGTATACCTGACGAAGAGCCTGCGAGGCATTGAAACGTTGTACTTTGTATTATGGAATAAATACATGAGAAAATAATCGGGAGCTACCACAGTGTGCAAGTTATTTTGAAACTACATTGTTTTAGCCATTTGCCAAAAAAAAAGGAAAGATGGCTTGTCCTAAAATGATGTGTATGCGTAATACTGCGTCGGTCAAAAGAGGGTCAGCGCATCAAACACTAATACCCTCTCTCCTGGCAGTTTAATAATTAATGAGCTTCTGTCACTAAAACCTTGGGCTGTGGTGGTCTTCATATTCCCCAGACTTGTTCAGCGGAGGAGCCGTTAAGCCCTCTTGCATCCAGGGGGTCAGGTCTCAATGACCGCACGCTTCAAAATTTCAGAGGAGAAGTTGGAGTTGCGTCGACAGTGTCTTTTTGCATCTCTGCACTCTGCACATCTGGGGAGGAAATGATCTACACAGGCTAGTGTTAATGCCCCTGTTGGAACCTTTTTGTTCTGTGAATTTGTCTTGCCGGCATGTTTTCCTAAAAAGCCTCTTTAATTATAAGATTGTTCCTTAGTGTTGGTGGTGGTGAGTGCCGGGGAATGTCACTGTGGGCGCTAATAAACAAGGCGGTCCAGAGGACTGACACAAGTGTTCATTAGACGCATTCAGACTCATTCACTGATTCATAATTTCTGGTCCTTTTCACAAAGCCCAATTGAGGCGGTTGGATAACCGGTCTGAGAATCTCAGGGGGGGATACTCAGTTCAGCTGTTTTATCAAAGGGCTTCAGTACAAGCTTCCTTTCATGACGTGCCTGACTCCTAGCATGCCCTGTTGGTAGCACACATAGGAATGCTGTATGCAATCTTCCTTTTCCCCCCCAGTCCCATCAATTTAGGGGTTTTCAACCGCCCAGGCTCAAAGACATCCGGGGGTCCCCCATCATAAGTTAAAAAGGGTTATATTTTAAAAAAAGGGGGGGGCAGGTTTGACATTGAGTGTGTGTGTGTGTGTGTGTGTGTGTGTGTGTGTGTGTGTGTGTGTGTGTGTGTGTGTGTGTGTGTGTGTGTGTGTGTGTGTGTGTGTGTGTGTGTGTGTGTGTGTGTGTGTGTGTGTGTGTGTGTGTGTGTGTGTGTGTGTGTGTGTGTGTGTGTGTGTGTGTGTGTGTGTGTGTGTGTGTGGAGGCTGTTGGAGGGAATTTCTAACTGCAGGGACCCCCTGTTGAAAATCCGGCCCATAAATGATGCACCTGTCCATAACTGGAGTCATATTCTTCTACAGTGCTGTTATATTTCATTGCTCGTGCTTTTCTTGATTTGACAAATCACTGGGTTTTTACAGATAAAATGTCAGCATGTGTGAACTGTGATAGGGAATGGAAGTCTCAGTTCACATATCACACTGAAGATTTTCTACATTAAACTGCATACTACCTACTATGAACACGTAGAGGCCATTTTAGGACAGTAACGTTGGAGTTTTAGATAAATAAAGGCATATTAAGACAAAACTGATCCATATAGACAGCTGAAGAAAAATGTCATTTACACAAGGATAATCCAAAGTCAGTTTAGGAGCTCAAATTAAGCAATTATATAAATGTCTGTATACTGCAGGTACTGGTCAGATTTCAGTCTGTATTCACAGTGGCTACATTGACATGCACACTAATAATATGATTTTAATGCGGTTAAGACAATACTCTTGAGTTAAGTAAAACTCAGCATGTCAACACCTTTGATTATTTTAGTGTGATTAATCTCTTAGTCACACTAAGCATAATCACAGTAAGATAGGTGGTGTAGGACGATCTTATTTGGTACATGTAAACACCATAATCACATTTCAGACATCCATGTCTGAAATGACGTGTACATTGACGCAAAGTCATGTTGCCGCTGATCAGAAATATAGCTATCGAGGCTATGGCTGCTAAGGGTAAAGAGACTGGCAAAAGGCACTTTTGGAGTGAAGAGACCAATTTCATTTGCATGTTTTAAAGGACATGAACATTATGAAATGTCTGGACGGGCATAAATTTCATAATGGTGACACATTCAGGAAGGTCCCTGACCAACTTAAAGAGGATTCATTAGACCAGGCGAACAAGTTGGCATCCGGTGGAAAACACTGAAGTCTGTTTTCCTCAAAGAAAAAAACAAAAACAACGCTATTGGTTCCAATCATAGACTGTGGTTCCAATCCACTTCTTGCATCTAAACGGGACTATTGGGGAAACACTTATTTTTGCAGAGGCATGTAAATGGCTTAATCAAACTGCCTTAGTCGCAGTATAGACAACAATCACATTATTGTGTGCATGTAAACATGGCCACTGTCTGGCTAATGATTTCATTATGCTGAGTAACATATATTATAGGTGGCGTGTTACAATATGCCATATAAATGAATAGCAATTGAAAATGTGTGTGTATAAAGGAACTGGCCAAAAAGGTGGAAACGGCAATAAGAAGTCACTTAATAGAACAGCTTGGAGAATCTACCAGTGTCTCGAATTCTGCAGGAAGGCAGGAAGGATGTACCACCATTTGTCCACGAGAAAGCCAATCAATACATGCCTTGTTGATGGAGGTCCGGAAACTGTCTTGGATGTCATTCCAGAATGTCCCATAAATGCTTGACTGGGTTCAGATCTGGTGATTGAGAAGCCTGTGGCATATGGATAGCATTGTCGTCATGCTCACGAAACCGCTTGGTTACTGCATGTGCTCTGTGGATAGAGACAGTGTCATCATTCACACCCTCCTGGGAGGAAGAAATGCAGTACTTTCATTTTTAACTGATCATATGAAAAATTGGCCTAGCATACAAAGGGAGATGAGTTATGCCGTCCTTCCCACTTTAGCCTGTACTTGTGTTTAATATTATGCTCTGAAAGTCACCCTGGATGAGTGAGTGTGCCGAGTGAATAAGTGCGTAAAAATAGCACAAGGAACTGTACAATGTCTCTAATATCACCACCCTATTAAAACAATGACGGCTCAGGTATTAATCATTTCATTAATGATGATGTGCAGTAATGGCGATGCCGGTTAGGGCTTAACTGATCGGTGCCGTGCCATCGGCTGGATTAACAGCCGTCCTCTTCTGGATCAGCACTGTGACCCCCCATATTATGTCCATTTTGGAGGAGGCGGTACGAGAGGGGGGGGGGGGGGGGGCAGAGACAGTACCCTTATTGTAGATCCTCTTTTCTCTACCCACCAGACTGTTGGCATAGGCAGCACCCACAGGAGCCTAGTGGAAGCACAGAGAGAGAGAGCGAGAGAGAGAGCGAGAGAGAGAGAGAGGGAGGGAGGGAGGGAGGGAGGGAGGGAGCACTGCCTGGAAAGCCAGTGAGAGAGGCTTTTATATCCCCTAACAGGTCTGTGTATCCAGCTGCTGGAGGAAAAGGGTGGATTTCAAGCGGGGAGGGGCGTGTGCGGCTATCTGTGTTAGGTTTGTAGGGTGGCGGTGGGGTTGGGGGGGGAGGGGCGTGTGCGGCTATCTGTGTTAGGTTTGTAGGGTGGCGGTGGGGTTGGGGGGGGAGGGGCGTGTGCGGCTATCTGTGTTAGGTTTGTAGGGTGGGGGTGGGGGGGAGGGGCGGTTGGCGGTGGTGGAAGGGGCTATCGCGACGAGCAATAAAGAGAATCTCTGTTCCGGAGGCCGCGAGACGGAGAGAACAGAGGGAGAGAGATGGGGGGGGGGGGGGGCCACGATTTAGAAAATTCTGTCTGTACCGTGTGTGGGCTGCAACTGCAGAATGCAGCTATTCGGTTGTCCTTCCTCGGATGGAATTCGATTGAAAAGAATATATTTAAGGGGACCAGCGTCTGGGGGCTTGCATGCATAATCGACGCTTGTGTGGTTACCGTGTCACTTGTGTGTTCCCATTAAAATGAGCGCTGGGACAGAGGACTCTGCAGTCAGGCTGTGCCTGCAGAGGTGCATTTCCATTATGGGTCCAGTGCAGAGCCTCAGCAGGAGGAAACGCGTAGCCTGCAGAGTGTACAGATGGAGAAATTATTTATTAGCTCAAATCATGTGCTTGGTAACGGGATCTGTCTGTACACAGTGTTAGTGAAATATTCCGAAGAATTGCTGAATTACTATGTGGATTTGTCTTTTCCATGGTTGTACAGAGTCATTTTCATATACCTTGAGAGCAGTCCCAGACAGTATTTACTCAATTTAAATTCTTTCCACCTTCAGTCCCAGACAGTATTACTCAATTTAATTAACAATTGGGGAGGCCTGATAACTGCATCACTGTGTGAAGATTGTATCAAGAATGCCTATTTTAGTATCTTTTAGATTATAGACACTGCTTGCTGTCAGCAGTGTCATTTTCCCTCTGTAATGTATAGGGTACATTTTTTGCATGCATGTAAAGCAGTCTAGCATGACACATGCAGTTACGACTTCATGTGTAAATAGATGCTATGACAGCAACATTGCTTGCATTGCTTAATTTTCATCAGAATAGTAAATTAGCATAACGGTACACAACAGTAAGTTGTATCTTTTTCACCAGACTTCATGTAACCGTCCAAAGATTTTGCTTTTAACTATTAAAATAAGCATTCTGTTCTTGAATGTGTGAAACTGAGAAGATCGGAAGCATTTTCATCAGCAGGTCATGTTGGAGCAGGCTGTGAAGAATTTGTGTTGATCCCGTGTGCATTTTGCATCTGTTGAACACACCATATACACTGTGACCCACACAGCTGTTGGGCAGGGCCTGCACAGGCAAGGCTGTGTCTCTTGGCAATACGAGCATGGCAGTCATTCACCTGTCCTGTTTGCCTTTATGACACAATAGGCTCGCTGCTGGCCTTTAGCGGCTTTGCACTTGTCTTGTGTAAACAATTTACTGGAAATTACTTCATCTTGCATCATTGGCAAGTGGTTTTCTCACAGAGCAGACCTGTCACATTGGTCTGGGGCAATTTTTTATCCCTGCTGGTACATTTTAACAAAAAGAGATGTGTTCTCCATTGGGGATACTGTGCATAGACTAATTTGTTGACAAACCTGCTGTCAATTTAGACAAACTTGGCATCAATAAACCAGCCATTAGGGAATAGTTAATAATAGGTTATTGTCTTCTGGTCCTAGGCTTTAGACATTGCATCTCAAAAACATGCTTGTCTGGTGATGGGCTTGTTAACATAAGCACACTTGTTGTGGGGTTCAGCTCTGTGAAAAAGATTAGGGGGAATAAGGATTTAAAAAGCATATGTCAGGCTGATGGTGGTGTTCTGGTAGCCACACTCATCTGAAAGAAACTGATAGGACTTCTAATTTGGACATGGAAGTACCTCTGACTGACCAGCAAGAGAAAATGTCAAAGTTCTCACAGAGGGGAGTGTATGTAGGCAGATTTCGGATTACAAGAAGAGATTTCAAGTGTGCAAACTGTGGGTCATGTGAGGCCAAAGGCGGGGACACAAATGAGCACAGTGTCAACAACTAGCTTGTATCCTGGTTAAAGCAATCCTGTGTAAAGATGGTGAACATTGAGCCTCTGAAATAAAAGTTTTAAAAAAACAAAAAAACGTTTTTTTAAAATGTGTGCAGGATATCTAATTACATTCATTTGCCAGCCAAAATGCACGCCACATAATCTTTATTAGAATGAATATGTTTGAGGCCTGTGCTCCTCGCTAAGCCAGGATTTTTTCCTCACTGAGCGTGAGACAGCTGTTTTGATGTGCTGTCCACACGGTTTTTTACAGTTAATGAACAGACCCCTCTTTGTCAGCTCCAAAGTGGTCGAGGGACAGCCCCTCCAGAAATCTGATAATGCCCATTATTTTATGGCTTACCCAGTTTGTAACCTGAACCTTGCCATGAAAGGTGCGGCATATTATTATAGACGTGTATGATAAAGTTGCTTTCGTTGATGGCAGATTGGGGCTTCTCTCAGGGCCTCTGTCCCGCCAAACTGTACACAGACGTGCTCCTGCATCAGCTGGTCTGTTCTTGGGAATGTCACCTTGATTAACCGCTGCAGTCTGTAAGCCTCGTTGTGTTCGGCCGTGACCGACTGGCCTGCTGGCTTGACGCTGGTTGGAGAAAAGCAACAGCAGCCGTGTACGTTCACACCAAACGTTTCCCATGTGACAATACAACTCTCTTGCTCTTAGCAGGCCTGCGTTACACTTTTATGTAACATTTTTTTGTAATACTTGACCATTGTGAAAAGTAGTGATGTACACTACGAGTAGTGATGTCTCTTACGCCATTAGTGTGTTCGATTAGTTTGCTTCAGAGTTAAACCTGTAACCGCGCAAACACAGGCGGTTAAAGAACACATCAGCACGTTTCAGGGATGAGTCCCAAATGGCAGCGGTCACTGGGTTCTGATAGCATGTAGGTCCCTCTCCAGTTGGGAAAGGGTTAAGGCGAGCCTGTCCCTCTCAAGTTCCAAGGGAATGATGGGTGACATTTAAAGTTGGTGGTGGGAGGGCGGGGGGTTGGGAGGGACACTGAGCAACAGCGCAGCAAGTGTCCGCGTCTGTGCCCTTTGTCAATACTCTACTGTAGTGAGGCGGCCGACCATCTCTCTCCAAAACTGCAGTTTGACCTCTCTGTCTCTCTCCCTCTCCCTCTCTCTCTCTCTGTCTCTCCGTCTCTCTCTCTCTCCCTCTCTCTCTCTCTCTCTCTCTCTCTCTCTCTCTCAGACAAGCTGTTTGGAAAGCGGCTCCTGCAGGCCGGACGGTACATCATGTCCCATAAGTCCTGGATGAAGACAGTGCCCACGGAAAACTGTGACGTCTTGATGACTTTTACAGGTGCTGTAAATCAGAGGCCAACACAGATCATGTTTGCACTGTCTCCTGTGTCCTACTCTGTGTCATTATTTATTCATACCCATATTGCCTTTGCAGCAGTGTTCATTTGCTTTTCAAGCCCATGTGCTCATTGGTTTATAGGCTGTCTGTTCTGCCATTCATCTGGCCTTTATTTACACTTCAAGGAGGCCTTATTGTATAAACTATAATATATTGGTGAATAACTGCCTCACCATCGCCATTTGTTAACTTGTTGTTAAGGCATTAACACTTATGGTTACAGGCTAGAACGGGGACATAAGTTTCATAGATTAATATGTTCTTAATTGAAGGTTAGTTAAGATAAGTAATCCTTCTTGTACTCATATGAAATAATGTCATGATAAAGGTGTCAGTGGTACAAGAAGAATATATATATATTTTTTAATGATGCACAGTTCTAAAATATATGTTAAAATGAACCAATTGAAAAGTAAAACTAAATGTACTATTTTTTTTTTTCCCCCATAGACAACACGGATGACCACACACTACTATGGCTACTGAACCACATCCGCCTGGGTATTCCAGAACTTATAATCCAGATCCGACATCACAAGCAAACGCGGGTCTATGCTTTCTTCGTCACAGCAACCTACGAAAAGTGAGCTACGGGCTGGGCCAAGGGCAGTTCTGTGAGAATGGGAGTCATTTACATTCCCCAATGTAGCCTTTCTGATAAGTCAGTTACATTATTAGTTGCATCAGAACAGAGTTCAAGGTTCAGGGAAGTGTTAATGTTATAATTACAGGTAGGTATCTTTTTACAGTATCAGATTTACGCTGCTCTAATTTTATCCCTAAGCCAAAGGTCTTCGTCTGGAGTCAACATTGTGATTTAAACTGTCCTGTCAATGTTTGTGCTGGTCATTTACATTTACAAGAAATGTAAAATATCCTGGGATTTAATGTCCCCTAAAAATATAGTGAGGGCTCAAGAGTATCAGAGAAGCCATTTTTAAAGGTGTATCCCCTTGTGAGGTCAAAAAAAGTGTTCCTTAAACTAATCATCATTTAACGATGAAGGAGTTGACATATGCTGAATGCCAGCTAAAACTGTGATTTTGTAAAGTCTACCACAGAACATACTTTTTAAATAATCTTTTTGAAAAGGTTACAGTGGTGGGATATGTATAGTGATCTGTGATGAGGGGATATTGAATGATACCCAGCCTGGCTGCTGATATAGGCTACCTCTGTATAAACGACCTTATCTGAAGGACATGGCTAATTTCCACAAGCTTCTCGCTGTCACACAACATCTATGAGGTGTTGAAAATGAAATAGTAGTGTAGTTAATCCACAGAAAACCTTTCAAGAGTTGATACTCTTGCTTGTTAGGGCTTTCTGGTCCTTCAGCCGTGACCTTTTGTATAAAGTGATGGGAGTGCATCTGTTTGGTTATGTTTCATCTGGCAAAAAAGAATATCGATATCAGGAATATCCCTAAACGTCAGCGAAGTCAGCAATTGAATGTTATCAGATTTTGTCACAGGCGAGCATTTAGTTGTGTGATTTGAGAAATGAATGGTGGTAATGAGTTTTCTCACCTTTGTGAGCCTTCAGAGACAGCGCTTTAAAAAAAAAATGGAGGGCACTTCCCAGAATTCATTGTGGTATCAGTGAGAAGCATGGGCAGGAGAGGGTGCTGTCTTGCTCACTCGGCTCTTAAAATTGTGACTTTTTTTTCAGTTGATCTCCATCTGCACAAAGAACTAAAGTAAAATGATACACGGGGCTTCCCAAGAATGTGAGAGTGCTTCCTGTAGCCAGTATAATACACAATCCCTCTGGGGCTGCGAAGTGTTATCAGCAAAACACATACGAACACGAACGCACACACACAGACACCATTGCTCGCACTCACAATGCAGACGCACACTAAGGCACATCCAGGTAGCTGGTGTGACCCATATTTTATTGATTGCTAAATTCCTTAAAGGGATGTTTTAAAATAGAATCTCCTTTTTTGTGTCAGTTCAGTCTTTTTCATAAAAAAGGTGAATGAAGGTAAAGGTGCAGTTCTCCAAAGAGACTCTGGGTTAATTCATTGGTGCACACTATGCTTTAAGTATTCAACTCAATTAATCATCAGTGTTCACTTTTTTTTATCACCCCAGCAGGTCTAGACGGTCCTACCAGAACAATAACTATTGGAAGCTGGGCAGGGTACCTATGCAGAGCCTCCCTAGAATGGAGAGAGATTCCCAATGTGTGTCAGGCATTTAATATGACCTCACTGACATTCACAATTGGCTATAAAGCATCTGCCAATAGGATATTTTCTCTCTTCCCCCTGCTACAGCTGGCCACTCATATCTGAAATTGTATGTCTACTTTTCAAACACAAGGATCGTAGTGGGGCATTTTTGCTGCTTCATTATTCATAGATAGTGATATATTATCTAAATTTAATTCATGGAAAGTTATGTCACTGTGCATCAGGTCCCCCTTATCTTTTCTTACAAGTTAATAATCATGACAATGAAACATCACTTTGAAAAAGAGAGTTGTTGAGCTTTATGATGAAAATGATACATTTTTGATAAATGGTGAGTAAATTGATGATGATAAATTTAATTTAGTGTAGGTTTCTACACTTGCTAAGGACGACACACACACACACACACACACACACACACCAATTGCCACTTTGCGTGCAAATCTTGTAAAATATGTTTATCCTGCATTAGAAAATGTAACCAGTCCACTGCCACAAAAATGCTTGAGTGAAAAAAAGGAATTTTGCCGCATTGTATTAATTAGTGTATCTTTGGAGTCTTGTGGGTCTTACCGTTTTAGTTTATAGTAATGCTTTAGCCGTTAGCATTTGCAGGCTCGTTACTTTGTGCTTTACAGATGTTCTCCCATTGTTAGCAGTGTGTTGTCAAAGGGCCCGCCCTTGATTCTGAGTCAGCATTAGACAGAGGCCAGGCATCTGTCAGGGGAGCCCATTTGAACGAATGGCTATGTTTCAGATGCACGCTGCATGTGTTGGCTGTGAGAGGTGAGTGCGCGCGGCATCACGCAGAGAGCAGTGGTCGCGCCGCATGGTTAGCCCAGTGCGCAGCTGCGCGCATGCAGCCCCCCGGGGGGGGAATACACGGTCCTCTTTCAGAGCAGATGGCAAATTGTTGCATGGCGTGAGGCGAGCAGTTTTTCTTTTTTGCGGATGTGCTGGCTTCCTGAGAAGGGAGGGGAGGGAAGTGGGGGGGGGGGGGGCTGAGCTCCCAAAAACCCCAATTCCGGAGTACCTGCTGGCCTCCAGGAAAGCGTGCGCATGAGCAAGGAAGTTCAGAACATTACTGCAAAAACAGACCCAGTCTGCTTAATTGCCCCAAGCAGTGTGATCCCTCTAAAATAACACTGTCTTCATCTGCCGCCATGTTGAGTCTCCCTATCCTTATAACAAGTTCCTTTTTAGTCAGAATACAAGTACCTCGTCGGTCAATTTGAAACCCATACCCTGAGCTGGCCAGAGGAGGTTGGGCTTCACTATTGAATCTGGTTCCTCCCAAGGTTTCTCCCTTTGCTACCTAGGAAGTTTTTTCTTGCCACTGTTGCTTGCTTTTGTGGGGGTTTAGGCCAGGATACGCTATGAAGCATAGTGTAGAAAATGTTCTGTAAAGCCTGCTATATAAATAGATTTTGAGTTGATAATTTGATCATCGGGCTCATAATGTTCTCCTTCACCTCTGACATAATCTGATTCTCACAGGGTATCCAGTGATCTGTGTTTCTGGTTTCTCTCATCCTTTCTGTGTGTGGTTCATGTGTGTAATGTGTCAAAAATGTTGTTCCCCCCCCCCCCGTCAGTTTATTACGCGGTGCAGAGGAGATGGGTCTGCGCAAAGCAGTCAAGCCGGAGTTTGGTGGGGGCACTCGCAGCTTTTCCTGCGAGGAGGATTACATCTATGAGAACATCGAGAGCGAGCTGTGCTTCTTCACCTCACAGGTCAGTGAGAGCGTAACGCCCTATCCCCATACCCTTCCTTTACATACGTATCACCAATGTCCTCTGATACGTCCTGTCTGTCATGGCTGTAGCTGATTGGTCAGTGGCGGTGATTTTATTTTTTCTTGTTTGCAGGAGCGTCAGAGCATCATTAAATATTGGCTGGACAATCTGCGAGCCAAACAAGGGGAGGTCCTTCACAATATACAATTCTTGGAGGGACAACCAATCAGTAAGCGGCTCTTTTGTGTCGTCGTCTTTAGTTTATTTTACTGTGTACGGATGTAGGAAGAGTGCCGCTCAGCCGATAAAGATTCTAAAACTGACACATTTTGACACAATGTCAGCTAGTTCCACAACATATTGAAGCGTGTATTACAAGCTGGAAGGAGACTGATATTTGTGGGTACGCGCTGCGTTTGTTTGTATTGTTGTATTCGCGTGCAAGCGCGTGCACATGTGCGTCTTTTCTCTCTCTCAGTACCAGAGCTCAGCGCTAGGGGCGTGATTCAGCAAGTCTTCCCCCTCCACGAGCAGAGAATTCTCAGTCAGCTGATGAAGTCTTGGGTCCAGGCCGTGTGTGAGAAACAGCCTCTCGGTCAGTATTCCTCAGTAGAGTCCAGTCCTACACGGAGTGAGACGGTGTGAAGGTCTTTCATCAGCCATTGTAATCACACGCGCATAGCTGAATAACGGTTTCTGTACAGCGGACGTTTTGTGCGCCGCCCTTCTCCTTTGAGGTAAATTGGAGATAAATTGTCACTGCGTTCTGAATGCTGACCGGATTGTTCATGCTCACAAAAGGTCATGTGACCTTATGCTATGGAGTTCCTGCCACGCATATATAAACCAACCCTTATCGCATGCAGGGCAAAGTTTCTTTCATCACAAAGTTTCTTTTGTTTCATTTTGAAATGAGAAGGTAGAGTGAGGTTTGGTGGAATGTGGGATTAGTAATGGGTTTTAAAGCACATTATGTTACTGTTACTCTCTCTGTCCCTGCTCCCAACAGATGACATTTGCGACTATTTTGGAGTGAAAATTGCTATGTACTTTGCCTGGCTGGGATTCTACACCACCTCCATGCTGTATCCCGCTGTGATCGGATTTGTGCTTTGGATGCTCACTGAATCGGACCAGGTGGGAACATGTGCGCAATGTATGAATTTTCCCAGAATATAGGCTGTCCTCCCCACTATAATGTTCTGCATTACAACACATTGGCCACCAAAGACCTTCACACAATGCACGTACAGCCACCATATCTGTTGTCAGTGATGTTAAATGCCATATATCACTTGAAAGTGAATATATAGTAGACATACTATAATCAGCGCTTATTAAGAGTGTGATGGAGATGGGGCACATTTTACAGCACATTTTCCATTTTTTCTAAGGTCAAAGATGAACTATTACATTGCAGTCATTTAGCAGACGCTTTTATCCAAAGCGACGTACAATAAGTGCATACAGAGACGTCATCAAAGTTCCTACAGAACAGACGAGACAAAGCACATCCTTCCCATAATGTAGCAATCCCTAGTAATGAACGTTGACTGTAGTTCACAGTAAGCTGTGGGTAAATCACAGTAAAGCTGTGGTTAAATCAGCTATTATTGTTCAATGTGGTCCTGCCTCAGTGATGAGCATAAATAATGTCTGCGGTCAGTGTGCACGTGCGTTTGTGGTTGAGTGCGTTTCTCTTGGTGTTTCTGACATCTCGTCAAACCTCTCTGCAGACGAGCCGGGATATCTGCTGTGTGGTGTTTGCACTCTTCAATGTGGTGTGGGCCACCCTTTTCCTGGAGAGATGGAAGCGTAGGGGGGCAGAACTGGCCTACAAATGGGGGACCCTGGACACCCCTGCAGAATCGCTAGAGGAGCCCCGCCCGCAGTTTCGGGTGAGTGGATCATGGATAAGTATCCTGGCCGCGGGTGTGGTTGAATGAGAATGCTCGAAGACCTCAGAATTGACAAGGCTATATATAAAACAAACATAGAGTACAGCTCTCATGAGCAGAATAGGGATCGTTAAGATGGTGGCCCAACATCACGGTTGTAAGAAAAGTCAAGCCCTACAAATGTAAAGTGTGTGAAAGTGTGTGACAGGAAACATGACATGTGGAGTATTATTCTTGTCTAAGATTTTTGTGTTATGCATATTTGTTTTTTGTTCGGTCCTATGGGTCAGTTGTCTCCCCCCTCCCTCTTCCCCTCACAGGGAGTGAAACGGTGCAGCCCAGTGACAGGCTGTGAGGAGTTCTACTACCCCCCCTGGAAGAGGAGGGTGTTCAGGTGGCTGGTTAGCCTGCCCATCTGTATCTTATGCCTTTGCTTTGTCTTCCTGGCTATGCTCATCTGCTTTGAGCTGCAGGTCAGTGGGGACAGCCTGTCACGCAGTCTCTCCGCGTGCTCGTCACTTAATGTTTCTGCGACTTCCTTAATGTCTGTGACTGTTACTCTTAATTGTGTGTTAACGTGCCTGTCTGTGTGCCAGGCTTCCACTCAGGGTGTCTGTGAGTCACTCCAGTTTGTCGGCGCATAAATAACGTCAATGTCCTGATTTAACACGGGTGCCTTTCACACTGTATAAACAGGTGAAAGGCACGTCTCCATCCCCACTCCGCTAACGGCCCCCGATGGCGTCTCTCTTTTCCGTTTTGCAGGAGTTTGTGATGGGGATCAAAGAACTGCCCCGCGTAGCCAGGTTCATCCCCAAAATAATGCTGGCCATCACTGTGACCGCATGCGACGAGGTGTACAGGAAGATCGCCTGTTGGCTCAATGACATGGGTGAGCTGGGCGAGCCGCGTGCAGTGATGACCCTGGGTGAAGGAGGGGAGTGCTTACAGGGCACAGATCTGTCAGCAGCTGGCCTGCTGTCACATCACAAGATTAATGTGTTTGCACAGAGATCATATTCAGTGCCACGTGACAGGCGCCGGGATTCACTGCAAATGGCTGTTGACTTGAAATTTCTCTCTCTCCTATATCTCTACAGAAAACTACAGACTCCAGAGTGCCTATGAGAAAAATCTCATCATTAAAATGGTTCTTGTGAGTTTCGATTGATTGTTTCTGTCTTGCTCTTGGTGGCAGCTGTATGACAGGGGGTTGGATGTCAATGATAATTAGAAATGTTCTGCTTTGGCCCGCTGGGTTGCTTATCCTGTTAAGGCGCTGTTCTGTGTGTGTGTGTGTGTGTGCGTGTGCGTGTGCGTGTGCGTGTGCGTGTGCGCGTTTGCGTTTGCGTGCGTGCATGGGCCCCACGGTCTGATGTGAAATCCAGGCCGTGGCCAGCAGCCCCGCTGGGTGGTGCATAATTAGCCATGTCATCACCTGGGGAGGGAGGGGAACATCCTGGGCTGTGTCGGAATCAGCGACCTTCCATGCTATTGAGTGTCCTTGTTATGTACACTGGATGAGAAAGTTGTTAAGTAGGTGAAATATTCCTAAAGTGTATGAAAGTGTACCTAAAAGTGTACCTAAAATCGGATGATATGCTTATTTCTGGGGATTTGCAGAGTATACAGTCAGGTCCATAAGTATTTGGACAGTGACACAATTTTTGTTGTTTTGGCCCTGTACTCCAGCACATTGGATTTTAAAAGGAACAGTGACTACAAGGTTAAAGTGCAGACTTTCAGCTTTAATTTGAGGGTTTTTACGTCCATATCGGGTGAAATGCGTAGCAATTGTCGACATTTTTATACATGGTCCCCTCCATTTTAGGGGACCAAAAGTCTTTGGACAAATTAACATAAACTTTAATAAATTACTCTGCTTCCAGATATGCAGTAGATATGGATGGATCACTTTAAGGGTTGTTTCTCCTGACAAATTTTCATATTGAACTTTTTCTAGAGCTCCAGTCAAATGCAGAGACGTTATAGTATAGCTTGTAAGAGTACCAGAAAATAAGATATCAGGAGTCTTTTGATGGTGTTGGGTCACAGGCATCAGGAAGTCATGACATGCAAAGGATATGCAACCAAATATTAAATATGATAACTTTATAAAAATGTATGCTAATTTGTCCAATTACTTTTGGTCCTCTAAAATGGGGGGGACTATGTATAGAAATGGCTACAATTGCTACACTGTTCACCCGATATGGACGTAAAACCCTCAAATTTAAGCTGAAAGTCTGCACTTTGACCTCATGGTCACTGTTCCATTTCAAATGCAATGCGCTGGAGTACAGAGCCAAAACAACAAAAATTGTGTCACTGTCCAAATACCTACGTCGGAGTATAAATTTAGGAAAGTAAACTAGTACTCTGGTCCCATAAGTATGACACGCAGATTAGCTTTAAAGATGAGGCACAGCTTCACTGATGTTTTCCTTCAACAACAACAACAACAACAACAACAACATAAGCATGGCCGCATGTTGCATGTCTAAATACTAAACAGTATGCAGTAAACAGTACACAGTATGCTAGTCCACAGGACACAGTAGATACTAGGGCTGTGATTCGGACACAGCCCAAGTCTCCTTGCACAGCAGCGACCCCCTCTGGTCAATCAGGCACAGAATCTGTTGGCACAAGCTACACTGACTGGCCAAAAAAAAAGTTGCCATTGCACCCGTCATGCATAGTGCCCACTGTACAAGCCTCTGGAGGCAGTGCTATGATCTGGGGTTGCTTCAATTGGTCAGGTCTAGGCTCAGCAACGTTTATGCACCAATAAAATGAAGTCAGCTGAGTACCTGAATGTACTGAATGGCCAGGTTATCCCATCAATGGGCATATTCCAGGACGACAATGCCAAGATTCATCAGGCTCAAATTGTGAAAGAGTGGTTCAGGGAGCATGAGGAATCATTTTCACACATGAATTGGCCACCAGAGTCCTGACCTTAACCCCATTGAAAGTCTTTGGGATGTGCTGGAGAAGACTTTACGGAGTGGTTTGACTTTCCCGTCGTCAATACAAGATCTCGGCCAAAAATTAATGCAACTCTGGACATAAATAAATGTTGTGACGTTGCATAAGGTTGTCGAAACAATGCCACGACGAATGCATGCTGTAATCAACGATAAAGGTGGTCCAACGAAATATTAGAGTGGAGTGTGCCACTTTTTTTTGGCCAGGCAGTGTATACATGAAGCAGTCAAAAGAAGCAGTGGCTTGACATCACTTGTTTCCAATGAGAGTGTGTGCTTGCTCTCCCCGATTGACAGAGGAGGTTGCAATGTTGAGCACGTAAATTGGACATTTCCAAATTGGGGGAAAATGGAGGTAAAAAACTTATGTTCCCAATGTATAGCTGTTAAGCAGTTAAACGTAAGCTCAGAGCTCTTGATGTCACATGTGTTTTTATGTTTTCTTCTTTCTTGCAGTTTCAGTTTGTAAATTCATATCTCAGCCTTTTCTACATTGGATTCTACCTCAAAGACATGGAGCGTCTAAAAGAGGTGAGCTGTGGGAATCCCCCTCCTAGCCCAGTCAAACTGGGGTCAGGAGCACCTCTGAGCAATCATGGGCTTCAGTAGTTCAGCCGCCTCACCCCCCCCCCCCCCATTCTCCCTCAGTCACAGCTGTTCCTCTTCCCTTCACCTGTGTTCTTCTCTCTCCCCCCTGTCTGTCCATCTGTCAATCTGTCTGGCTCCCAAAGTTGCTGCTGGTCTTCTCAATAGCACAGGGCATTCTGAGACAGATCAAGGAGAATGTGCTGCCCTTCCTCTTCCTCAGGATCCAGCTCGTGTTCATGAAAGTCCTTCCAACCCTCCGGGCCACCTTCAGGTCCAAAGTACGCCAGCTGGGGCGGGTCCAGGGGGACATGCCCTCCTACGCCCCGTGCATGCCATTGGCTGGCCATCTGCGCCTGATCCATCTGTCTGTCAAACCTGTCTGTCTTTTCCGCACTGTTCTGCTCTGTGGCTTTTGCTTTATTCAGATACCGGAAACCAAAACCATTGTCATGAATATTGTCACACACAGACATTAGTGCTGTATTAAAAGTATCTTGCTCTCACCTGTTGTGCGGGAAGAACTTCTGTTTGCATATAGGAGCTTATATACTCTATGCACTTTGTCTGAAATTATTTTCTATGCACCGAGTGATTGAAGTGAATGCTGTAATCTTAAAATTAGTCAGTTTGGATACTTGCCTGGCTTCTTAAAAATTGTTTGTATTATGGTATGTAAAATCTTAACCATTTTAAGTGCTCTTAGGTACTGTTATCCTTGTTTTTGATTATACTTTGAAGCTTGAGAAGTTGCGCATTTACTGCGAATGGCGACCTGTGTCACAGTGCCTGTGTCTTGCTTGCTTCAAAAGCCGTGAAAGGTCTGATATTTCAGCAAGTGTTTACAGTGGATTTAGTGGATTTGAGATTCTTATTACATTTTTTAGGTGCATATTTCTTAGGTTTCAGAGAGTATAATTCCATGTATTGCCTCTGAACTGAACTGTATCAGGTCTCATCAAAGCCCATGAAACCTGATTCTCCACCTTATGAATGCTTTGTTCAAAAATATTCTGCAGTGGGCTAGCATATCTATATATGCAGTATACAATCTGCAGTGGGCTAGCATATCTATATATACAGTATACAATCTGCAGTGGGCTAGCATATCTATATATACAGTATACAATCTGCAGTGGGCTAGCATATCTATATATACAGTATACAATCTGCAGTGGGCTAGCATATCTATATATACAGTATACAATCTGCAGTGGGCTAGCATATCTATATATACAGTATACAATCTGCAGTGGGCTAGCATATCTATATATACAGTATACAATCTGCAGTGGGCTAGCATATCTATATATACAGTATACAATCTTTCATGACTTACCTGACCAATTTTGGATTTATTTTGGATAATGTTCAAGGAGGCAAATGGAAGTAAAAGTGGTCAGTAAGAACAGTAAGTGTGTTCAGCGTTCTAAGCAGAAAAGTGAGGCTCTTTCCTGCCCTTTTATTAACTCTGAATTTTTTCCACAGATGCTGGCCACTCTGCTGATCATTCGTCAGTTCTTACAGAACGTGAAGGAGGTTCTTCAGCCTTACCTGTACGAGCGGCACAAGTTGGGTGACCTGACGTTCAGGGCCGTGTGGGACCTCCTCTTGTCAGCACTGCTGAAGTACGGACGCCTGGCAGCCGGAAAGGCCCAGCTGTCCCCCACCGACCAAACCATGCCTGGCCCGGGTCTTAGGGGCACGAGGCCCGGTATCGGCCAGACAGAGCGCAGGGAGAAGAAGTGTCTGAACGGGGGCTGCGGGGTTCCCGAGGAAGAGGAGGACCAGGAAGACGGCACGAGGCACAGCGAAGAGGAGAACGAGGAGGAGAGCCTGATCGACTGCGGCCTGAAGCTGCGGAAGGTCAGCTTTATCGAGAAGGTGGACCGGAAGCCCGGAGCTGTGGTCACCCAAATGGAGGACAACTTCCTGGACGAGGGCAGTCCCACCATGGTGGAGAAAGGCATGGACCCTGCTTCCATCTTTGAGTTGTGTGATGATGACGATGACAACGAAGTCCCTGAAATGAAAGAAGCCTCTGCAGAGATCCTGCCCGCCCCGCTCCCGGTCGGCCCCGAGAGCACCATCACCCTCCGGCACCGGAGGAGGGGCTGGAGCCTGGAGCGGGAGGACATTAAAGCCAAGAGGGAGTCATGGATTGACCCTCCGGAGGAGAGCGAACCCACCACCCTCACCCAGGCCGAGATAGAGAGCTGCATGCAGACATATGAGGTATCCACTGTCTCTCTGTGATCACTGTTCTTTATCTTGCAATAAAATAAAATGCCCTACGCCCTCTGCTCTATGAACTACACCCTATGCCGTATGCCCTACATCCTCCACCCAATGCCCTATGCCCTATACACTGTGCCCTACTCCATAAGCCTTATGCCCTAAATCCTTAGTTGTCCTTTTGAATTCTGAAAAACATTAAGCGGTGTTTATCGTCACAAATCTTGCTAATATGTTGGCGGATCAACTGATTACTGTACAGCTGGACCTACTGCATGCTGCTCAGATCATGCTGAACATTGCTTAAAAGTGCAGTTACTGTAGCCTTGTAAGTTTTCAGTAATTTTTGTAATGATAGAGTCCTGTTTCCTGATGTTATACCCTGCAGGATACCTTCCAGGACTACCAAGAGATGTTCATCCAGTTTGGTTATGTAGTGCTCTTCTCCTCTGCCTTTCCACTTGCTGCCATGTGTGCCCTCATCAACAACATCATCGAGATTCGCAGCGATGCCTTCAAGCTCTGCACTGGGCTCCAAAGGCCCTTTGGTCAGAGGGTGGAGAGCATTGGCCAGTGGCAGGTACAGCAGCCATGGCCATACTCAAGACACACAGCCATACTCAAGACACACCCGAAATGTACATTACCTGTCCACAAATATTTTAGACCGTGTGTTTCAGTAAACAATACATGCAACAGTGACAATTACAGTCCTCTTAGAATTTTCTCATATCCAACTTGCTGTGTCTACTCTTACTTCTAGTGAATCTATTCACTTTTATCACTCTGTCTGTAGAAGGTGATGGAAGTCATGGGTCTGATTGCCATCATTGTGAACTGTTACCTGATTGGCCAGTGTGGTCAGCTGCAGCGACTCTTCCCCTGGCTCAGCCCAGAGATGGCTATCATCTCGATCGTCATCCTGGAGGTACGGACTGGCCCAGACTTCCACTCTCTCTCATCCTGTTATGACATTCACCAGTGCTCTGTCATGTTTGTCCAGCTAAGACAGCAAATGCTCAAGGAATGTAGGTTAATGGTCATGTGGGACCATTTATGGGCTAGAACAGAAAACTTGGAGAAACCATAATTATTTGTCCACAGAGGTCAATTGTGAGTCTACAGTAGCTCCTCACTTCTATTTTATGTTGTGGGGCAGAAAGATGTAACCCATATAAGACTTTTCAGTCATGTTTATTTCTGTGCTGAAAAACCATGGGTGAGTAATGAGTTCTGAGCTGTATCCAGCTGTGTACCTGTAGCAAATGTCACCGGTAACATGAGCTGGAGTCGTGACGTTACAATTGGACACTGGTGCAGGCTGCGGAGGAGCCTTGCTGACGTCACAACAGCACATACAGTACAAGCATAGCTTTCTATATTCAGACTGACGCAAGCAGCATGCTGCTCTGTCCTACCCTACCCCCAAACATTCTGCACATTCTTCGAGTCCAATATGTGAAACCCCCCCCATCTTAGATTACCTTCTTTTTTTGTCTTGTCCTGTGTCTGTCTGTCTATCTGTCTGTCTCTCTCTATCTGCAGCATTTTGCCATTCTTCTGAAGTACGTCATCCATGTTGCCATCCCTGATATCCCCTGCTGGGTGGCAGATGAGATGGCCAAACTGGAATACCAACGCAGAGAAGCATTCAAGGTCTGAAGGGTCTCTTAATATGCTAGTAGTATGTCCAGTCCTGTTTGTTATGTTGTGTTTTTTATTGTACAATCATAGCTAGGGACGAATATGAAAACTGCTTTTCTAATGCATATTATACTGTATATTAGGACAGGGCTCGACCACTTACATGTTTGTATCCAGTGATCTTAAGGTGGTACAAGCATAAAGGTTTGTTTTGGTGTACAATACTGCTATATTTTATAGGGAAATTGACACTTAATAGTCAACAAGGTACGGATTGTTAAGTGAGAAATTGTGATTTTATTTTCTTGTGACTTTTCAGAGCAGCTTCTCTGCAGCTAAAGTGTGTACGAATTTGTGCATAGTGAGAAAAAAAGTGTGCAAGTTGCCTTGCAAAAATAAGTACATTTTAGCTAAAAATCCAACTTAGCAAATGATGAGCGAAGTTCCTGGGTGATGTGGAGAAGCCGTGCATGTGTGTAAGTGTGTGTAAGCATGTGTGTGCATGTGTGTAAGCATGTGTGTGTCCTGGCGTCCTCCACAGAGGCACGAGCGACAGGCACAGCAGCACTACCAGCAGCAGCAGCGGAGGAAGCGTGAGGAGGAGGAGAGGCAGAGGCAGGCGGAGTACCAGGCCCGGCGGGAGCGGGAAAGGGACGAGGGCAAGTCCGACTCCGGAGGGGGAGACCATCATCACGACAAGAGCCACGGGGGCAAGTCTCGGTCCGGCGGCGGGGGCGGCGGCGGCGGGGGTGACAAACCCAAGAGGCCGAGCTCTCTACTGGCCAACAATAACGTGATGAAGCTCAAGCAGATAATCCCCTTACAGAGCAAGTTCTCCTCTGGCACGGCTCGATCCCCCCAGTCGCCCACTGGCAGCGAACCCAAACTCCCAGGATTCCTCAGCTTCAAGTTCCTCAAGTCGCCAGAGACCAAGAAGGAGGCTGCTGCCGCTGCGGCCGCAGGGGCTGCCACGGCGACTATGACCAACCAGGAGAAGTCCCAGTCGCCCAGCAAGTCCTTCAACCCCGGGAAACTCTTTAACTTTGGTAAGTCAGAAGGGGGAGTCTGCGTAAACGGGGCCCAGCAGTCTAAACCTGGGGATGCCTCCCAAGCCCCTGATAAGCAGCCCACCAAGTCTGACCTGAATGGCGTGCCTGAGGAAATTCCCTCACCTGGAGGAGAGGGTGGGGAGAATGGACATTCAGCAGACTCCGAACCCTCTGGCCCTAAGATCTAATCCTTCAAAAATAACCACAATATTTAAAAAAAACATTCAAAACAAAGGAAGGCCGTGACTGAGGAGAAATCCCAAGCCTTTTGTTGTTTTCTGAGCAATGTCAGCCGGGCATGGGCACTGTCATAAACATGAACCGAGACACGCGTTGAGCCTGCTGTGTTCTGAAACGCCCGACAGGCTTTCCAGAGAAGTCCCACTCCCTTACCCCGTCTCCTTTCACAGTCCCTTTTCTGCAATACATATAGGAATGCATGAGCTGCGTTTCTTATCCTTTTAAAGCCTTTTTTCCTAAAAGGGAAGTGCAGTGTCTCTTAATTTATTCTATAGTCTCAAAATTGTAAGCATATATCAGTGTTTTTCCACTGAAACGCACAGCCTGGTTTAAAAAAAACAAGACAAATCTGGTATCTGAACAAATCTGGTATCTGAACCACAGATGTGAAATCCTACTGAAATCCTTCTTGATCATCTCAGAATGATCACTGAATAACTATCATAGTGTTGAATCTGCATAGATAATAACTGAATGTTTCTAGACCTGTTCTTTTTTATTATAAAAAGAAGTTGAGTAAGCTCAACAGTGTCAATCAGTGTCTCAAATTTGATTAGTAACGCAAGCAAGACCATTCATACCTCATACACTTCCATTTCAGAATTCCTGAGAAACCACAAGCTTTATTTTCTAAGCAAAATAATCAAAACGCTTTGTATATTTTCCTCCAAACCACCTGCAATATATATAAAGAATATGAGTTTGTTCAATAGCATGTAAGAAGAGGGGTTTGTAGCCTGGGCTGGGATTGTCAGGCACGGTTGGGATTGATGAGCTTGGGAACACACCTGTAGAATGTCACCCTGTGTCTTGCTCATCAGTGAGAGGGAGTGCGCTTGTTTGTGTGTGTGAGAGAGTGTGAGAAAGCATAGATTCAGATGAGGAAGCCTTAGGGAACTAATAGAGTAGAGGGTCACACAAGGTTCAGCAAGTAGCTGTGTGATTGGCTGGCATATAGGTGGTGAATCAGTGTAGTGTTGTTGGCGGTGTTACGCTTACCAATGCGGATTCTGTTTCCAGCGCTTCGAGTATCTCTGTCACAATGACACAGGTGTAGCGCAATGAGAGGCCTACATGTTTCGTTTAAGTCTAGGAAGAAGTTGTTTCTTGACTGGTGTCTGCTTTTCAGAAAGGGATGCAGTGTTGGCTCATACCCCCGCCAAACCACACAGGAAAGGGCTACCGTGTGCTGCAGGTACAGTAGAGATGTTTGTACGTGCCTGGGACAGCTTGCGTTGTTTGTTTGATATGTGCCATTATTTTTAACGTTCTGTTTGCAAGAAAGCCAGACAGCGGTGAGGTACCATTATCATGCACGGCTCACAGTAGATTCATAGAATAACAAAAAACCTTTGCACTAAACCCTGACGCCCTACGAGGAGAAATAGTGTTGTCTGCAGGGGGAAGGGAGAACACCAGCCTGCCTCATAACATATGCAAAAGCTGGAAATGTCTCTTTTTTTTTTATTGCAACATGTCTCTTAAATTTTTGTAGACATTTAATCCATTCTATTGGATTCTTGGTTTGTGCATCTTGGGTGCTGCTGTTCTTATTTATTAATATAGTAAGTGATGTTTCATGTATTCCAGTCTTAGATTATTTTAAGTTTATTTATTTTATATGTGGACATGGTTTTATTTTATTTTATTTTTTTTAATGAATGATTTGCCAAAGCACCATCAAATCCAGGACACTGGCAGGGCTTTTAAATCACATCCATACTTACGTGTTTAGTATCAATATTCAAAATGTGAGACTTTCCACTATTTAAAATGTCGATTTCACACATCTTGCCACCTCCACAGAGAGTTCAATGGGGCGTATGGAATCCCACCGATGAAGCACCTGAAAATTCTCCATCTTAGTAAACAAACTCAGCGGGTGAGTTATCCGTGTAGCAATTCCACGTTTGGACCAGAAGGTTGCGCCAGAAACACGTTTAAAGAGGAACCCTGGTAATCCTGGCATTAACGGCTTCATTGTTAGAGGAAAGATGCTCAGAGGGTTAGAGTGCAGTTGGGCCTATACAACAGCTGTTTTCACAATTCCAACATGTTGTTATTGAAGCATGGTACAACTGGAAAAAGAGGTATATAAAGAATCCAAGGATTCATTCGTGGCCTAAGTGTTAATGATAGGACCCAGATCATCAGCATAATGCATGAAGTCAGATCAGTTTGCAGTGCATTTCCTGCTGTTACCTCACTAACCTGTCCTAGAACCTGTCAAATACCTTTGCAATAAGGAGGACTGAACCACAGTACAATGTTCCTGGCATGAATTATCTACCGTGCATTCTTTAAAGCAGAGGTTTAAGGTTTTCAGTTACAATAGGATTTAGTCTGTCTGACCTCCCTCTCATTCCCAATATGAACACCCCCCCCGCTGTAGTTCCTCCAGTTTGGGCTGAAGCAGACACACATCTTTCAAAAATAGAAAATCTAATTTAAAAATGAATCCCTAGTGCACTGTATCCTTACAGAATGCTCACTCTCATTCATGACTGCTTTTAGGCTAGGTTAGTGGACAGGTATCTAATACCCCAAAAAATGCTATCACCCTGTGTTATATCTCAAAATATTACTTATAGTACTTAATGTACTAACATTTAGTGACTTAAGATAAATCATTCGTGACAATGGATTTACCCATTTTGGGTGGCAATGTGCTTTGTACTTTAAAGCTCATTCTTAATCCAAATAATTATGCGCTTATATAGTAAAAAAAAAAAAAACTGAATGAAAGAACAGAGCGCTATGGAAATGTACAGTTTTACTCTAACACAGAGCCTCACTGGATTTACTTACTGGTGTACGAGGAGGGCGAGCATAAACATGTTAATGCAATAAGTGAAACCGGATATACAGTATCCCAGGAAGTGAATGTTTGTCTTGCATCAATAGTCATGAAAAAGGTTCGTCTTCACTGGTCTGGGTTCAGCAACATACTTACTACTGTTTGCAAAGAGACTATTTGTGCTCTTGGATGTTCTTTGGATGTGAATTATGCCAAACTACTGAAAAAAGGAAATCCTTTTTGTTTGTTTTGTTTTTTTGCTTTGTTTTTGTTCAGTTTAATGGTGGGTCCATGGTTGGTTTTTGCACTGAAGGGTCAAAGGGACGTGAAATGATTTTGATCTAAACGGAGGACAATAATTTGGATTTGGGGATTTTTGTTATCGGAGTAGCATGAGTCAGACTTAAATTCTAAACAAACAACATATGCTTGGTTTATGTTTAACTGACATGCTGTAAATGAGCTTAGTTTTATATGTTGGAAGAAACACGCTGAACAGCAATGTAAGGGTATCAGACCATGAGGGGAGGTAGAAAATAAGAAGGCATTTACAATGTGAGAGTTCCCAACCATTTCTTTACTAATAAAAAAGCAAGTCTTCATGAAAACTTCACCTGAGTGGACATCATGTGCTCTTCCAATATACCACTGTACAAAAACGTTTTGTTTTTAATAGAAAAAAAAAACTTGGAAATTGAAATTATTTATTTCTTTTAATTTATTTTGTCATATTTTTGTAAGATCTTCAAATAGATAATAAAACCGTTAAAAATAAAATGTGTTTCAATTCCCAAATGTCTTGTAGCATGCAAGGCACTGTTGCCTTTGACCAGGTAGAACACTTCTCCAAATGTAAATGTGTTTTATATATATATATATATATATATATATATATATATATATATATAGTGTGTTATACATTTACACCTATGACACCAACCTAATTTGTATTCAGATATGTTCATAATTAAAAAATTATTTATTTTACGAGTTTCAAAATCTAAGCAATGTTCACACATGGTTCAATTACAGCCATGTAGTTGCCTGTTCAGTTACTGTCTCCCCCAGTTCAACGTCAAATGCAGGGATTCAAATGCATTTTCATAAAATTGTTACTATTTAAGCATCACAGGGGTACATTTAAAAATCTCTACTATCGCTATCTCTTGATAACGAGTGAGGCGTGTCCTTTTTAGTGTATGTGCACTGGGTTTTCTCCAAAGCTCTAACACACAATGCATTTGCATCACACAATCATACAAACTTATAAATTATACATTTTATTTAGAGTTAGGATCCGATTCTTAAATCCAGACAGGTACAAACAGAAAAGGTTAAAAAAATAGACCAAAACCTTATTTTTTGTTGTTTTTTTGCATATCCATACGTCTACAACACACTATTTACAACCAAGGTATTGTGCCACATTACACTATTAGTGGGAGAGGGCCAGAGAACACTAGGTGTGAGTATTGTGCTGTGAAATAAAACTGCTGTTCACTAACAGTTCTAACAGTGACCAACATGGAAGATGGTCGTCTTTTGTGACCTACTGCCTGGATGTCTATTAGGGTATGACTTGTGCTGGCTTGCTCAACTGAAATAAAGCATGGACTTACATACACATGACTGACTAGGACAACTTCTCACATCAAACAAATATGGTTTCTCCAGCCCCCTCACCCCATTTGCAAGGTCTCCAGATAATTACCATTGAGAGAAAAAGTCCAGATTTCAGTGAATGTTTCATGTTCATGAAGTACCACAACAAATGTCTTTGTTTGCAGCAAGCCAGGGTGCATGCTGTATAACATTCTTCCAAATCAAACACCATACAAACAGAAAACACTGCTCTCAAAAAGCACTTTTCTCTACTGAAATGCGAGGTTCATTCCATACTTTGCATCTGGATTGGATAAGTTCTGCAATATTTTTTTAACAAAAAAAAACAAAAAAAACTCACACAACACAGCAACCCCACTGCTCTTGTGGGTGTTTTAAACCGAGATTATCCAAACACCAGAAACACACACTACTAGTTGGATAAACTATGGCTGTACAATTGAGGACCTGGAGGGAACAATGGATTATAAAAAGGTGTTTATAGAAGCAGACAAGGATTTACATAGCAGCAGAGGGAGCAAGTGCCTTTAACATGACTTCTCCCTGAACTTTTACTTATGCATATATAGCCAGCAGACATATGCAACAAAGTTATCTACTCGTTTTCTACTGAGCCCCAGCGAATAGTGACTAGTCCTACCTACAGCGAGTTGACAAAAACACTTTGCGACCAATTACGCCTGTAGTTTAGACAGAGTAGGCTGACCAGATTCCAAATACTCATTTTTTGGCTAGAGAAATTAAATATAATGTTCTCTGAATGTTGCTGAAATTCCTGACTTTGGATGCATTGAGTCTTGTTTTCAATGATTTAGAATCTTGAGAATTTTCACATTTCCCTCGCTGGCTCTGTGAAGGGTAATGCATGTTTTCTTCCTGTGACTGTTTTTTTATTTTTTGGAAGAATTTCAAAATACAGATTCTGACAAACATAATTAGGACAGAGTGAAACTATGCAGTAGGTAGAGAAACAACCTCTTCATGAGAGGCTTTGAAGGAATAGAGCGAGACTGAGGGGAAATCAGTCTGCCAAGTACTAAGAGTGAATACTCCACTGTAAAAACATCTATATACCAAGCCCATATAGCTATGGTGGACAATTATTTATTCCTTAGAATAGGAGCCAGGGCATACTGGCCCAATTGTCCCTTCCTGGCTCCTGAGTGGGGTTGGCAAAAAAAGGAAAACACTCCAGAAGGCTATGAGGCCTTAACAATCCAGGGTAAATAAAAATGAGTTACTTTCTTGATATTTCATACTATCAACAAATGTAATGGCAATAGTAAAAGCAACACTGTCTTTTTTCAACAGTAAAATTGAAAGATTTAGAAAAAATTCTATTTAAAGTGAACCTTAATGTACCCCAGCTCATTTTCCATTTGAGTGTCTACTTATAAGTCCCAATTTTTGGATGAATAGCAACAGTAGCAACTGTACCTTTTCTCCCACTGTTTACTAAATCCTGAAGCTCAGGAAATCCTCAAGTTGCACACAATTTCTGCCTGGCTGAGTGGTTAAAGGGTCTTCACAAATAGCCAATCAAGATTTTGCATGCAGAATCAAAAGAGAAGGGTGTCTATTCATGAACAAATGAAGTCATAACTGGTGGGTTCTGACCCTTGGCCACCCCGTAACCTAGTCGGCTTGACACATAGAGACTTTAAAATGACCCGGCCTTGTAAATCTGTGTAAACTAAGGGTTAGCGTTAGCATGGTATATAATCCCAAAAATGTCCCTGAAAAAGCAGGAACGGAACAGAGTAACTTGTGCAGAGGAACTTGGCACATCAGCTTATTGTACCATTGCAAAGGATCTGTAATATCTACCAGCCTCTTCCTTTGGCTATACTGCGGCCCAACAAGGCTGTGACTGATCCACGCAAGACAGAATTGGGGCCAATGTGTAGTGCAATGTCACCCTCTCCGTTCTTGGGAGAACACGCTTCAACTGGCAAGAATTCTACACAGACGGTAACCTGGTTTTAGAAAAGCTTCCAAAATACAATTCAGGGCCCATATTCACAGTATCTCAGTACAAGAGTACTGATCTAGGATCAGGTTTCCCATCGCCGTATCTTAAACTTACCCATTTGAGCCAAACAGCTAAACTGATTTTAGATCGCCATTCTTACTGAGACACTCTGAAAACAGGCTGATTTATCCTTTGGCCAAAGGTTTTCAAACAGATGGTTACTTGTATGCTTTACAATTAGTCTCACTGCTACATTGTATTATTTCCATACATGCCACCGCTTTTAAATAAACTTTAGAGTCCCTGCACATATTCCTCCAATCAATACTAAATCTGAAAAAGATCTGAAGTAGTCATCCCTTAGTTCCCAACATCCACTGAAGTCAACTTTAATAATTCATCATTCTGCTAGGAAAGAGAAGGCTTTATGTACAGTACATTTTCCGAGTACAATTTGTTACAAAAATGACTATGCCTTTAATACTATGTCCAATCTGTGAAATTCTGTTGTGGTAGATTTCCTGTCTCCTCCAAGGTAGTATTATGTCTCTCTCCTCCAAAACAAATTGGCCAGCCTTCACCTGTATGCCTGACAACAGGTTGGCATGTCCAATTCCAGCTATCCATTGTGAAAAGGCTAAAAACAAGCAAGCTGTGCAGTCACCACATTAATCAACTTGTGTCATGCCTATTTTTGTCAATAAGCAGCAGGAAATAAAGAAAAAAGATTTTACTTAAATGAGCAAACTTAGGGCAGCACAAGTTCTCCCACACGTTAAAAAAAGAGAAGAAAAATACACATCTTAACATCAACAAAATGCAGAGAATTTCCCAGAGTTCCTCTCCTGTTCCGGCAGTTCAGAGAGTGTGGCCTTGGGTCCAAAATAACAGGAGTATGGAGAGTATTTCAGTGCCCCTTTGTGGCAAAGGTGGTGTAGTGCAGTTGTAAAGAAGGTACTGCGAGCGCAAGACAGGGAAGCTCTTTGTAACATAAAAAAAACATAAAAAAAGCTATTTTGCAGGTATCTCTCCAAAATCCTGATAGACTTTCCTTCACTTATCTGGCTGTCAGAAAGGTGTGCACACTCAAATGTACTTCGAGTGTTTGTGTGTTTGTATGTCTGCGCTGGTTTGTTTCTATGTGTTCATGTGTGCCCTTGTGTATGAATGCCTATGTATACATGCACAACTGCAGATGTTTAAGTATCCTCGCTCATCTCTTGGCTGTCTGTTCGGGCAATTTTTCGTGGCGGTGCGGGGCTTCCCGCCTCTCCTTGCTCCTGTTCCCGTTTCTTGGCTGCATTCTGTTCAAGACAAAAACGGGGGGGGGGTGGAACTAGTCAGCAGGAGCCGTTTGAGTCAATCTTTAAAAAAGTACTTCTTCAGACTATTAGAAAAATAAAACAAAAGCTGCCTTTGTTCAGATTGTTGTATGTCTACTGCATCTATAAAATATTTTTGGAAAAACAGTTCCACGAACGTGCGCAAAAGGGAGCGGATTAATGACAAGTTAATCTAAGGCGATAACTGTATAAGAACTCAAAAATTATGGATTTTGCAGCTGATGGAATTAAATAGTTTTAATTCTGACATGATGTCATGCCCGAAAATGTCTTGCCAGTTGTGCACATCAGTTGATACAATTGCAGATTCAGGTGCACGCAGTCTAAACCACTTATCCTTTTGCATCCAAACATTGTGATGCACATTTTACATAACCTAAGATTTTAACTTAATTTGTTTCTTTACCTTTTTGTCCCACTGTTGGTGAAGGTAGCGAAGGAGGATATTCGTCTTCTCCGTCACAATGACTAGGAGACAGAGGCATTCGTTAGATCTTAAGCAAAGCTATTGGAAAATACAGAAATGGTACACTCAGATCACAACTTCCTCTCAACTCAATTTAATCGGTTTAAAACATCTCACTGTAGAAATACAACTTTCTCAAATTCATACAGGAATTGCACTTTTAGTAAACTTTTTAAAAAAAACAAACAGACATTGCCAGCAGATTTTCCACATTATCAGAGAAAAATGAGGAATGAATGTAGGCACCTATAAAAGAGTAAGGCTTGCCCTGTTAGGACAGGAATTGCACAGCCAATTCTGAAAGTGAGAGCAGACGGTAAAAGGCCGAATCTGGAAATAACTGGCAATTAGCAGGCTACTCTCAAAGATCTGTGCTGCTCACAGAGTGCTAAAGCAGTCCGTCTGTTACTGCAGGGTCAGAAGAGGCTGCATCACAGACCAGCCTGTTACGGTCACAGACTGACAAGCTCTTCTTGCCATTTTATTGAACTAAAATAAATTGGGGCCACTGAGAAACCAGAAGAAGCATTTCCCTGCACATTGAATGTGCACTCTCTTCATTCCTTCAGCAAAGTACAGAACAGTCAATGGGACTGAAAGCATCTGCTTCACAAACAGATAACATATGACCGGTAAACAGATAAACAGATCTCATAGCAGGGTAGACTGACACAGTACTGGGGAAAGTAACATGAACACCAGGTTCCCAACAGACGAGATCACTGTGGCGGGTGGGGGTTGGGAGATAGGCATCACAAGGAAGGCACTGCGTTGCATTCTTAGTCTAACAGGAAACGGGGCTAATCTAGGACTACGTATTCAGGACACACTAGAGCAGGGATCTCAAACTCCAGTCCTGGAGGGCCGCTGTGTCTGCTGGTTTTTGTGATTTCCTTTCAATCAGCAGCCAATTTAGGCCTTGGAAACAAGGTGTGCAGACTCTTTAGCCAATCAATGACTTAAATTAAACACTTAAGTGCAGGAACACATCGAAAACCAGCAGACACAGCGGCCCTCCAGGATTTGAGTTTGAGATCCCTGCACTAGAGGGTCCAAATCAATAAAGCAAAGGCCTTTCTATGTGAACCTGCCAAGTCTGCTTTCCTGCTTTAAATGAACCTCGTTCGGCTCCTGTGACTTAAACCCAGTTATTTACATTTCTGAACTGGCTAAATTAGTCTGCAACATGGTTCTTAACAAGGTACAGTACACAGTATGCCCCTGGCTAGTTTCTACAAAAAAAGTGAGTGACTCCAGCTCTACACATGGGACTTACTGATTTGTCCTAGCAGGATTTCCATAGATTGTTATATATGCATTTACAAGGGTACTGTTTCACCCGATTTCCTGACAGCAACAACGGAAAGGAGGGACGATACAAGCTATATTAATCGCCCGATGAAATGGATAAGATTTACCAGAACTAGTGCCCGGACTGAAGTCCTGGAGCTTCATAAAGTGTCATGGGCAGCCATTAACCATACACTGAAATATGCACTTAAAACAATACATGACAAGCATACTTATCGCAATTCTTACTGTATCATATTTTATTAGTAGTAGAGTTTTAAGACTTTTTTTTAGACTTCTGTGCATCTCTTAAATGGATAGAATACTTGAGTGCATGACACAATAGCCTTAGCCCTAAGCTAAGTGAACATATGGCAATCTGTTTGTGTCTCACACTGGCTCAGACTTGAGCTTGCCTTCTTTTGAGTCTATTTATCTCGCATCATGCCGCTTGCAGAAATGGCTGTGTCCTGACCTGCACATCTTAATGGTCACAGAAAGAGTAGGAGCAACGGCATCACGGCCAACTATGAAATGATAATTGAGGAGGTACTCAAGAGTGAAAGGGTTTTTTATTATTATTTAGGACTGTACAGATACTCACTCTGTTCAGAAGGGTATTCACGTGTGGGGAGGTACACAGACGGTCTCCTGTTCTGTAATAAAGAGCTTAATGAGTTAGAGCTGGTCTTGTATATAGACTCTGAAAATACACTCACTCGTCCCATCACTAATGGTATGCTATTTAAGGAATGGACCATCCTTTTCTTGTTGATAGACAACTAATACTCACCAAAGTCGACAAAGCAGCTGGAAATGGGACCCTAAATCAGTGTTTGCTATGGTCACTCTAATAAAGACTGCACAGCCTCTATCAACTTGTCTCTTAATGAAGTCTGGTGTATGAGGTCCTTAACCCCCCCCAGGCAATATTACACAAAACAGCTCAAATAGCATGCCCACTTCAAATTGAGTTAAGAACTCTGATTCAGAAGGGCACAAAGCCAATCAATAAAACGGTGACAACCTGAACAAGTCATTAACGGTCATTAAATTAATCTTACAAGCACCCAGAAAAGCCCAAAATAGCATTATAATGAGAAGGCTCACCGATGCTTTGCACACAGAATCTGCATGGAATCTGCTGAAATTGCTCTTGTTATAGACAGGCAAGCCCTTCAAGAAATCTGCCTGTAAGAAAAAACAGTTATTCGTTCAACCACAGAACCTTGAACTGGAATACTTCTCTGTGGCCAGCTGATAGGACCCTAAATCAGACGTTCTGCAAACCCCAAGAAACCGAAGATTTCAACGGCAGAGCAGGGTATAGTTACAAAAGACACCAAGAACTTGTTTGTCCGGATCCTACACTGTTGTGTGGACAGGACAGCACAGGGCAGTATGCGGACAAAACGCCGCAAATTTCACAAATAAATAAATGAGCCCAGTGTGTGAAATGGTAATGACAGAAAACAGTAGCCTACACACCATCACTTCAGTCTGCTTTAAAATGCAGACTAACGTTACAGCTATATAACTTAGCTAGATAATATCGTATATGATCATATCTGTTCAGAGGCATCTTTTATTAGTAGTAGTATTTACTCTTCAAAAAGAGTAATTAATTCACGCTAACTATGCTATAACGTCACATAAAGGGGTTGACAATATATTTCACTTCTAGCAAGCGGTAACTGCGGGAGGGCGTGTTCATTGAGAACGTAGCTAACGGCAGCTAAACATTAGTGCCCGGCTAATAGAATTAGCACTAGCTAGCTAACGATCTACTGTTAGTTAAAATTCCCAGCCTAATTCTACCGATTATGGCGAACAAATGTCTGCCTCGACTAAATGTGCATGCAATTTTTTTTGGCAGGAGTTCCCCGATTCGCCTGAAAACGTAGCTAGCAGCTAACTATAGCCAGTCGTATTGCTAGCTAGTTAACTTAGCGCGATTGCTAGTGTTGCATATTTCACCCGTTCCTGACATTTAACGTTAGCGCTAACGTTTAGCCCCTGAGATAATGACCCAGGTAACTTACCTATTTAGAAAAGCATATCTGTAACGTTATGATGACAACGTAACGCAAATAAAACTGTTCCAGTAGCATTAGCTTTATCCGCTGTGTTGCCACTAGTAGTAGCTCGGTAGCATTGCGCCGGTTCACACCCGTTCATTATTATGCACCACAAAGCTAGCTAAGCTTAGTGATGAGCTACTGCTAGCCAACTGACAATAAACTTGCTAGCTAGCTAGCTAGTTAGCAAACGAATAACTAACTTTACACTAAATATGCGTTAAGTGTAACGTTAGTTTAGCTAGCTAAATAAGATTTAGATAAATTAATAGCTGCTGTAACTTAGCCTATAGCTAACATTAAGTTAGCTAAGCAAATATAATAAATACTTTACCTTGTCCATATTTAGATGTCTTTTCGGAGTTCCAAATTAAACTTACCCTGCAAAACTGTCAAATGATATTAAATAGCAAGCTAACTGCCAACGCAAGGAACCAGTTTTTATCAGCTCGTTCGCTAACGTAACGTAGTTAAAAAACATATAACGTTATCTATATCAACTTGCTAGCCAACTAGCTACAACCATGTCGAAAGAACCCATCTGCACGTTTTAACAGCAGCTGTAACTATGTCCGAATTCCAGCTCCAACATAAGACTATCGCGTTACTATAAGCCCAGTTATACGTGAGAAATTCTGTAAGGACGGTGATAAAAAATATTTTCCTGGGCACAAGGTGCTCGTCTAGCGTCTAGCCAAGACCCACCATCTTTGAATCTGTATATTGAACAACAAACAAGCAAGGCTATCGATTCGTACTACCATGCTAGTTTCAACTGTCCGTCTAAATATATTTCATTGGCTACAAATCGTTTCAACTCAATGTGTAATTGGCTGCCAACAGCGAATAATAAAAAATATCGTGTTTTAATTGGACAAATCTATGCCTATCAACTCTAGATACCACCCAAAACGGGAAATAGACCAGTGTAGTATCAATAGGTTGTCATGTGAAAGATGGAGAGATGGCGCGTCTTGGGGGCGGTGGTCAGAAACCCCGTGCCGTAGAGAATTTGGGGATGCCTATGTATTGGGTTTCTGGAACCTGTTTGTGTTACTCTAAAATAAAACAGAATATATTAATAAATAATCAACCTCATGCTACGCCTTGCCGAGCCAAACTCACTGGAGATTCACGATTGCGCACACGTTTTAAATAATTAATATGGCGTTGCCAACCTGTACAGTTGCTTAAGAAATAATTTATATATTTATCCGTTTCACTTTCAGTTGTTGCCATACTAAATTGTTTGGTGTTTGCAAATGTATTGGTTACTGATTCCTGATTGTTAGCCATGTAGCTATGAAACATGCTGTGAAAGAGCTCAAGCTCTCATCATCAACTAGCAGTTCCTGTGTCACCAGTTAGTTGCACACACTAACCAAATTATGGTGAAAAAATGTCTAATTTAATAATAGATACGTCCCTCCGTTGCAGAATAATAGATATCTTTTAATGAGCAGAAACCAAACCACAAAACACGTTAGAAGTGCCCTGTGCATGACACAGTGTCGGGATCTTGGGATTTTTCAATATTCCAGTCCTTTTATTTATTTAAATACATCAAGGTGGTCTTTTCCTTAATAGAAATGTAAGTAGAGCAATGCAAGTGATTTTATAAACTGTAATATATTTTGTAGTTTCAGGGAAGTACCTCCTGGGAGTAAGTGTAGGCTATGTCCACCTATATTTACTCAATATATTAAGATAAAGAAAGCCTTATTGAAACATTTATTTGTCAAGAAAAGGTAAACAGAACCCATAAATATGTTTTGTTTCTTTACTTCAATGAGAAAGAGAAAATAATAAGTTTTACATGGCAGACTGTCACTCTGCCATTGTTCTAGTTCACCATGGCCTGAAAGTCAAATTAACTGAAATACAACCACTATGCTTGGGGGCTGATTTTGCTCCTCCAGCCCAACAATCAATGTGTATCCTGGTATGCACAGAGACCAAGGTTCTCCTCTGATATTGGCATAGAACAGACCAAATGTGCTGCCTGATCTGCGATTATATGTGATCTGGGAAACACCATGTTTTAATTGTTCAAATAAACCCCTTTATGGCAGAATTTGCCACTCTTTACTCACAATAAAACTCTCTGAGTCAGCCCTTGTTGATTCACATTATTTATTATTTATATTGTACTAGCAGCCCACTACCAAGCCATTGAAAAAAATATATTTCCATATATGACTAAACTTGCACAGATGGAAGACACATAATGTCTCCCTCAGTGATGCGTGCATGACACTACTGTTCCAAAATCTTACTACATCTTTGACGCACATACACATCTCACTTGCGCACATAAAACAGATTTGTTAATAGCTTTTAAAATGTAGGCTACTACTCAGTCCACTGGATTTACTTTTAAGGATGAGAACATATGGAGATCTATTTTCCACAGGAGTTGAGACCCAGTAATCAAACCAGTTGGAATCATATCCTCCATGCTTTTCCAAACATTATTACATCATCTTCATGCCTACCGGGTTATTAAAATGATAAAAATGTCCTCAGATAATCTCAGTAATTTAACCCTTAAAAGAAAACAGCTTTTTCTAAAAAGATTAAAATAAAATAGAAATGTGAGTGTTCATAGCCTTTCTTAGTGTGAGGGAATAAATATCAATTCTGTATCACCCAGTGTGGTAATCGAATCATACAGATATGTGTCCCCTTTCTTGAACTATTATTATGTGTGTGTGGACCTATTGATTTTGCTAAGGCACCTGCTGAAAGACTCCATAATTAGTAGTCTAAATGTTCCGCAAAACAGGGTAAGATATTCTGCAGTTGCTATAGACAGATAACTAAAGTGACTAAGTAGACTACAGCCTGGGGAGAGCAGAAGTGGTCAAAACATTGACCTTGATTGGCTAACAAACAATTTTGACTGACTGTTGAGAAAGTGTGAGTATAGGCTACTCCAGGAGGCTTGAACAATGTGAACAAAATGTGTTTACTGACCACAGAACAAAGTTCACTGCATTCTGCAATGTTAATCCATCTATGTTCATCTATGTATGAGTGAACAGTTAGAACAGTTATTTTGACATGGGCCTCATTTATCATTCAGGCGTACGTTCAAATCTGATCGTAAAGTGAGCGTACGGCAATTTTTAGGGAAATTTCCGTATTTATCTAAATGAACGTGGGTGTACGGTACAATGACATCTCACGACAGCTCTTGACTCCTTGACTTTGCGTACGTTTTCCCCAGTGGCGAGGCAGCGGCATTGCATGCAATGAACAGCGAGGGCACAATAGTTGTGCAGCCTATGAAAAATAACCTTTGTTCAGAGCACTGCGGAGTCAACAGGTGATAAACAAAAAGGTGCTCTTTGTAAAACATAGGTTATGTGAACTTTAAAATCAGAGTTCGTTTTAAATGAGTAGTAGCTGACCATAAAAATGGCAAAATAACGTCCAAGTCATTCCATTCATGAAAATATTAAAAGCAGTTAATGCATCTGGGCAATATTTAAAAACGCACTTGGCCTACGCGTTGTGGTTGTCGACGTACGTTGTGTAGCCTAATTAAAATAGTATCTGAATAAATTGATTTTTAATCCACTAATGATTTAATCGCTATTATCTCATCACGTGCAGCCTAAATGGAATGAAGCAGAAGCCGGTTAAATGATTACATCAGGAAACAGCCTATGTATAAGGATTTATTGGAGACAGTCAATAATTACGCATCACCAGTCATGTTGTATGCAAGACGCAAATCTGTTTTCCTATTTTTTCTATAAATCCGATCTAGTTTTATTAGCCTATAGACCTAGCAAACGTCGCAACCGGTGTGAGAGAATCTTGAAATCTTGACTAATGAAGTCGCAGTCGCGTCTTATATCACTCCTCCCAATGATATCCCCCACCCTCTCTTCTGCAGATGAGAGGTCCGGGATGCCCTTTCTTCTAGGCCTACCTTTAAAGCTCACATAACCTATGTTTTTCAAAGAGCACCTTTTTGTTTATCACTTGTTGACTCCGCAGTGCTCTGAACAAGTTATTTGTTTTCATTATAGGCTGCACAACTATTCCCTCGCTGTTCATTGCATGCAATGTCGCTGCCTCGTCACTGGGAAAAGCGTACGCAAGGCCAAGAGCTGTCGTGAGCTTTCATAGTACCGTAGCCTTCACCCACGTTCATTTAGATAAATCCGGAAAATTCCCTAAATATGGCCGTACGCTCACTTTACAATCAGATTTGAACGTAGGCCTACGCTTGAATGATAAAAGAGGCCCAATGTTTCCTATTTCTACAATATGTTAAAGCACACGAGCGACGCGTATCGGTCATAGCCTACATAGGCTACGTGATTATCCACAATTGTTCTTGTATTACTATTTGGAGTGCCCAATTTCACCCCAACGAGAAACAGAGCCACTTGTCAGTGCGTTAGACTAGCCTATTATATTCTGTCCTAGAACATTCTTCTACTTCACTGGCTTTCGACTACACCCATTCCATCTTGGAGACAGTTGCCTAGCGACAAAAGCAGCGCCGCGGCTGCGATGCACACTTGGAAAGGGGGCAGGGATATGTAGCTATTTTTCCACTTGATCGGTAACCACTGCTGTGACTTCTATCATTTTAGGTAGCCTAATTTAAGACCCCCATTCAATTACGTTAATATAATCGTATTTTGTTTTCTTCTTAGGTTTTTCATGTCAAAATGCTGCAAGGCTAATAGGCTATAGTAGCTACTTTAAGTATCTTAATCTATAACGTTAGGCCTACAATTTGTCGCTAGGCAAGGGGTTGTGATCGGATCTGGTCTTATTTTTAAAAGGGGTGGATTTACTAACTGGTCGCTGTGCTCTAGTTTTTTGGAGTGCCTAGTAGTTTACATTAGGCTAGGCTAGCCTATAGCTATACCGTTAGGCTATGAGTAATAATTAAGTAGGCTAGGCTAGAATAGCCTACTTTCGTAGTCTATCTTATTATCGATCGACAATAGGGTAACTAGGATAGCTTTGAGGGATCCCATTTGACACAGATAAACATATTCCTCTGGAATCCATTAAATACATTATTATCGAGAAACAGCTAAACGGAAATAAAAATCAGGCGTCGGTAACGTTAGATTTAAGTAGGCTCACCTACGCCGCTACGCGTTATTATTGTTGGACATTCCAATAGATTTTTTCCCCCTCGTTTGGTTCACTTCCATCTAGACCGACCGCCTTTGGCAACAGAAACCGTGAAATTCCATAGGCAGGTTGTTAACAGTAATGGATACATAATTGGCTCTTATACCTGCTTGTCAAATAATAATGGGCGGGTTTATGGCTGCAGAACCACAAGGGCAAGCGCATAGGATAGACTCACACGGGAGCACTGCTTTGGTGGATAGGGATTTTGACAGATAAATGACGCGTTCATGTTATCCGTGGTCTCCTCAAGATGCCAGCGACAGTGCGTATTCAACACACATCTCGTTTTAGCCTAAACTATACAGTATGATATTTTTTATAAAGCAACATGTGAACTGCATATGGGGATATATAAACCAAGTAAAGCGCAGCAGATTTCAATTAAATTAGATTACTGGATTGGCTGCAACAGATTATAGCTCGTGTTTCTCCACAACGCTTGGTTCACAGGTCTGGGAAGAGGCATTTATCACCTGCCGAAATCATCATTACTAGGTAAGGTTGAATATTTATGTTAAACTGTTTTACATTACTAATTATTAAACCCGAACGAGTTTAGTCATGCTGGAAAGGTTATCAAATGAGCACGTCCAAATGAAAAAAATAATTGGGAAGGCAACCATTTGGCTGGCATGTCCGGCTGCGAAGACGTATAGCTATGCATGTCAATATTATTGTCAACATTTTGTTTTGTATTTTGTTATTGTAGGCTATAATGTTACCGTGTGAAACAGTTCTGAGGCACTTTTTTGCCTCTAGGTTTTTGACAAAGGGTTGAAAGGGATTCTAGCATTTACTGCATCAGTTATTTGGTCAGTCATTCTTTCACATGCCATTAGCGCAGGTTGAGTCTTTGTTTTGTAATGGACTAATTTTAACCTGTTTCAATAGATAGCAACTGTACATATCATTAAAGATCTAAAAGACCCAATTATGTATTTACAACCAAATAATCAATTTATCAGGCAAGTGAAATGATTTTCTTTTCATTAAAAAAAAAAATTATACATTTTCTTATGCATACTCTGAAAATAAAATCATAAATACTAATATACACTGACAATGTAGATTTGATGTTGAATGTAAAGTTTCAATTAATCTGTTGTTGTTGTTGTTGTTTAATAAACATGGATTTGGGAGTTGTCTATTAAAATGTAATGAATTTAACATTGGCATTCAGGTACTGTAGCTGGTGGTGTGTACACATTTAACAGGTTAAATGAACCCACTGAATAGTTTTGTTGACAGTGAATACGTTTATTGGAGGGTGCAGAGATAGTGACACTTTTGTCAAAAGTCCAACCTAATTGCAGTGAGGCCAGATTATTTTACAATAATCAAGAAAAATGTATTCTATTTCACATACAAATGAGCTGTTTGTCTCTATAACATTAGAATCCTCAGCATCCTCCCATACAGTATGCAATTGCATAATGCAAATCTGAACTGCAGTCCAGTCTTTCTACGCATGGTGGCACGGGCAAAAACTGCAGATTGATTTATGTGACTCTCAGCTTGCTGTCTAGCTGTATCTGAAGCCTGCAGCCTTAATGCAAGTGTCAACCTGCAAATGCAAGGCCTGAAAGCTTTCCAGAAACAGGACTATCAAGAGTGAGTGTGATTCAGTACATTCGTTGGTCCCTTGTCAGTTCGCCGGTGTCAGCAGTCCTAGCTTTTCCCCATCTTGTCTTGATCCAGGAAGGGCTGTCTGTTCTGGGCATCAATCCCTGCAGAAATGTTATTTGTTGTGGGGCTGTGTAACAGATTTGTGGATTATTGGCTAATCCTTGACAAAAAGGCCCATGTTACCAGAAATACTGTTGGATGGTATATGTTGCTTCTAGAAATTACAACTACAAATTATGAAGGGCTTTGGGCCAGAGATGCTTATCCTGCTGTTGCTGGCTGGCTAAACACAATTGTATGTTTACCTGATGTTTATCCAAATTACTGAAGATTTTTGCATTGCCATTGGCCACATGGCAGTGGAATTCTCTCTGGAGTTTATATATATATATATTTTGTTTTGTTTCCATTTCTCACAACTGCATTGCCCTTATTACAGCATCCATGGATCCCACAGTGTTGATTTGAATATACATCTGTAAAATTGCATTCCATCCCATTCTGTTGGTGGGAATTCTCTCTCCTTTCAGCATAACATTTGGACTCTTATTTGACTCTTTAGTCTTCATGAATAGATTATACTTTCCCAAATAATCCTTTGTAACCAGTTACGTACACATTCGCAACTACTGTCTTATCTTGCAATGAAGATGATTCTCATTATGTACAAATGTCATTGCCATAATGAATGCCAAACTAATGTTTCTTTTCCTCCCCATTACATAACAACAAATAACAATTTTGAGAGAGCGAGAATATCAATCTGCATGTTAGCCATGTTTTTAATGTCTTTGTGGTTACTGGGGCAGATGGTGCCTGATGATGGAAATGATGTCCTGGGATTTTGTATCGCTCATTTACCTGGCTGCTGAATCATCTACTTTAGCTCTGATGACTACATACTAAGCAGATATTCAGTACTTTAAATCATTTTCAGGATAACATGGATTTGAAAACTAGTAAAAATGCTCACAATAGAATTGGTGTATTCGAAATATGGGACATTTTTGATTGGTGGGGATGCCACTGGATGTTTTGGACAGACATATAACCATGGATGCTCAATTTTATTATTATTATTGTTGTTGTCAAACAAACATAATAGACATTGATTAATTGGTGGACTGAGTATGGTTTAATAAGGTATCCAATGCACTGAGATTAAGAAAGTACAAATTCCAGATGGAATTTCACATTTACGGTTCATGACAATTAACAACAAAAGCAGATCTGTGACCCAGGGATATATGAACAAAAAAGCAAATGGAATGAGTGACAAGCTCATCGCCCAGACTGTCTACTGTCTGCAGGTTTAGTTGCAAGCTACTCAATTTATGTGGCTAAAAGCACTAGTCACAGATTTCTCATTCATCATGGACCAGTGACAACACAGAGGGCCTGCTGAGAGTGTGTTTTGGAGACTGAATATGAATAATTTGGACCTCTTCCCACGGTTTGGGAATAATATATTCCAGATGTACAGTAAAGCACCCTCACAGAAAAAGAGGCTTTGGTGGTTTGGAGTGGGGGTATAGATAGGACAGGTACATTGATAGGTCAGTGCCCCTCCCCACACACACACCGACAGCTCTCTCGTTTCATCAGACTGAAGCTCTGCAGCAGCGATATTGGTTTGAATAACACAAGAGTGTGTATTTGTAGAGGGTCTTTCATGTTTTGCGTGATATTGTAAACGAGGAGAACTATGTTTCAACTGTTTCCAGCCTTAACAGTGAATGTTTGTCCGTGTCCCTAGCAAAGCCATAATATGCATTCAGTCCCTACAAGTGCTTGAATCCCAGCAATGGAATGTTTCAGCAAACATTTTGATACAAAATAACTCGGACTGGGACACATGTGAGTGATATGTTCACTTTGAAGGGGGATCCTTTTTGGTTTATTTTAAAACATTTGAGAGACCATCCCAAATGAAAGGAATTCAATAATGAATTAAATGCAGAGTGTGGGAGCAGGCTCTCAAAATGGTGTCAGGCAAGACTGCCGCCAAGCACTGACAGACCAGCTTAAAGATTACTGCATGTGCTGCAGGCATCCAGGAAGCACACAGGCAGACCAGCTGAGACCATATGTGCTGCAGAGCGGTGGTGCGTAGGCAAGGGAATGGGGTGGGATGGAGATGGATACAGAGAGACTGCAGTGTACAGGGAACCATTACATTGTTTACTGAAAATTCACTGCAATTTTCAGCAGTGGAACTGGAGGCAGATTTGAATACAAATCTTGCCGAACTGAACTTCTGGCTTGATCTATAATTCATCCCCTTTAATGCCTTACTATTTAATAGATTCAGCCTTCTCACAGCCAGGCAGCTGCAACTGGCACATGTTGAAGTAGTTCTTGTTATGTTGTGAAAATTTAATGAGATTACAAGTGACTGGGAGCTGAGAAGGGATCATTATGAGGAACCTGGCCAGACATCTTTGGGGAGGGGGAGGGCAGAGAAGGAAGTGGATAATCCCTCCTGGAAAGCAGCAGGAAGTCCATTGTCACAAGGCATTTTTGCCAGGGTAGGCTGTTTACCGCAAGAAGAAACAGGATTTAGATTGGACCAGGGTATGTTAGCTTGTGTGGGTATGATGTGCAATGTTAGAGATTGTCAGTCCTGGTGAATTCAGTGTAAATGGTTATTTAACTGATTTGCCCATCATCAATCATGGTTTTATGCAAGTTTGTAATTGTAATATTGTCACGTATAAGCATAATTAAAAGCGTAATAATATGGCTCAATGGGAGTTCTCTCCTATAGATTAAATGGAGGCTTGGGTGTCTCAGAGCTTAATAGCATTGAACTAAAACAATTACCTTAGCACCTCCCCCTTTGAGAGGTGTAAAGCCAGATTATGCTGTAGTGTAATCCTGAGTTAATTGAAAACCTCAATGGATCATGGCAGTCCAAGTTATCTCCAAGTAGCAGGACTATATTTATATTTGTGACAAAATAAACTGTTTTTAGACCACTGTGATTCACTCTGAGCCATGAATGGACGTGACCACTCTGCCAACCTTTGTTGGAAGCCTGAGACCAAACACATGGACATAGCTGGCTTTAACCCAGCTGTAGGCCGTCGTTACAGTCCTGTTCTATTAATATTCTAATGACGTTTGAGGAAGAGACTAATGTCCTGATGACAAGTTTGAGACAGAGACTTACACCCGACGAATTATTTTCACATCGTTCTTGTGCTTCGGGTAATAATGATGACAATGTGATCTCTCTCATTATGTTTATAAGCTTCCATGGTAGGATTGAGCCTCTGGCTCTGATAGAAAAATGTAATGCGAGCTTCAGGAGAGCATACTGCACAACCTTTTCCACCCCCTGCTGAACTGATACGGGACGGGATAAGATACCACTTACTTTGCAAAAGAGAGCTTCAGAACCCCTTGTAATTGTGTACATATTATGGAGGGCTCCAAGAGAGAATTTTGAAACAGCATCTGAGCTTCTACATCTCAGAATTGTTAGTTATTGGTTTAAGACTCTGAAGGACTTTGAGATTATCTTGGATTTTTGTGTGTAGCATTCATTTTAAACGTGCAGCAGCATAACTTGAGAATTTGACCAGTGTGCTGGTTTTTGTCTGCAGGCAGGCAACCATGCTAACAAGCTTTATCGACGGGCTCCTGTGCTGCTTTACGGGGAAATCTGCCAATGTTGTTGTACCCATCGAGACCTCAGAGCCAGCAGATGGCTTTGAATTTGTGGAGGTGAAGCCAGGGAGAGTGCTACGGGTGCGGCACATCATCCCAGAGAGACCGGCAGTGATGGAGGAGGTGACTGGGCAAGGGGGTACAGTGCACTGCAAGCGCAAGATCACGGTCTACCGCAACGGGCAGATGGTCATTGAAAACATGGGCGATATTGTGCGCCCTGAGCTCCTCCACTGTCAGAATGGGGACACAGAACCAAACAGCACTGTAGAGGTGGATCTCTCAGACTCGAACACTCCCGCCGCTTCGACAAACACCCCTGACCCCAATACGACACCCCCACCTGGACAGCAGCAGGAACAAGAACAACAAGAACAGCCTGCGCCTCGCCGACGGAGACGCAAACCCAAGCGCACGGTGGTCATTGACTGTGAGCAGAAGATCTCCAGCTGTAAAGGCACCCACTCCGACGTGGCACTCTTCTTTGTCCACGGGGTGGGCGGCTCACTGGACATCTGGGCAAGTCAGCTAGAGTTCTTCTCCTGCCTGGGCTACGAGGTCATCGCCCCTGACCTGGCTGGCCATGGGGCTAGCTCTGCTCCCCAGATTGCGGCCGCCTACACTTTCTATGCCCTGGCCGAGGACATGCGCGCCATCTTCAAGCGATATGCGAGGCGGCGCAACATTCTCATCGGACACTCCTACGGGTCAGTGTACATGTTTGTGGCGATATCAAAAAGCACTTCAAAAAATTGTCAGATAGTGTTGGTGACTGTGGTAGTAACTTATATATAAGATATATAATTGCTTATTGAAGTGAGTATTGAATGGGCAATTTTTGTTTATGACCTCCTCAGATATTGATGTATCAGAGTTACCTTTCTTATAGCAGGTAAACTTTCATCAAGAGCACGAAGTGATTGAACCTGTTCCAGGTTTAATTAAAACAAAAAAAGCAGGGGTCCATTTAATTTGAAATCAATCAGTGCAGAGAATTAATTCAAAGTAATTAATGTCTGTAATGTTCCATGAGGATTAAAAATATTTTTTAATTTCCTGAATTTAAATGGAATTGACTCCCACATTAAAACCCGTACACCCAGGCTGTTTTCTGAGACACTCTCATCTAACTTCAGTGCATCTGTGTTTGTTCAGGGTGTCTTTCTGCACTTTCCTGGCCCATGAGTACCCAGAGCAAGTTCACAAGGTTGTGATGATCAATGGCGGAGGCCCAACAGCCCTGGAACCCAGCCTCTGCTCCATCTTCAACCTCCCTACCTGTGTGCTGCACTGTCTATCCCCCTGTTTAGCCTGGAGTTTCCTCAAGTAAGTGTTGAAACCACAACAGCGAGAATCTTTAGATTCTCAATTAAACAATTCCGGGTCTGCAGTGTTTTTCATTTGGAAATCACGTCAATAGGAAATGCTGAGTATAATGTTTTCTAACACATAACTGGACTGAATAATCCCTCTCTGTAAATTGCAGGGCTGGGTTTGCCCGTCAAGGTGCCAAGGAGAAGCAGCTTCTGAAAGAGGGCAATGCTTTCAACGTGTCATCCTTCGTTTTGCGGGCTATGATGAGTGGGCAGTACTGGCCAGAGGGGGACGAGGTGTACCATGCAGAGCTCACTGTGCCCATCCTGCTGGTGCACGGAATGCATGATAAGTTTGTGCCCATTGAAGAGGATCAGCACATGGCAGAGGTAGTTGAAGGCTTAGTATTCCGCTTTGAATCAATGGGAGGATCTAGTTGCATTAAGTCATTTATAGTTGATACGAATTAAAAAGGTTGCCATTTATAATTTCATAGTGTACACCATGAAAACATAACCTTTCCTCTAAAGGTGATTGTAGTGCAGCAGCAGCATAAATCCAGGGGCTTGCAGCTGTGCACTCAATTCAATCCTAAATCTTTTCAGATACTGTGTTACTTCAGAAATTATGATCCTTTATAAATATTATAGTTAAAGGAGCTATATGTAACATTGACACCGAGCGTTTAAAATGGGTACTGCAATCCAAATTCACAATATTGGAGAGTCGAGACACTGAACAAACACGAGCGCAAGAAGAGCCGAGCGCAACATTATATTTTGAGACGAGCTTATTCTATTTTGACAATGAGAAGCGACGACGAGTCCTACACTGTAAGTTCATCAGCTAATGTATACGTTTGCAATTTGTTTATTATTTATTGTTTGCAAATTATAAACCAGCTCATGTGGATTTTTTATAACTCTGTCAATGTTAGCTAGATGCATGGCTGGCTATGTTTACGGTCACACAGATATAAGCTAACATTAGTGGTATGTTTAGCGAGTAACTATATACATATATATATTTTAATCTTTAGCTAGCTAGCTAAATGGAAACGATGTTGAACTTAGCTTAGGCATTCGTAAATCGGCTGTTGGAGTGCCGGAGTACATCTGGTTGTTCGTAATGGGCAGTGAACTTGGAGTCAACGCGGAGAATAGTGAATCACACAGGCCAAAACAAATACAGACGTTCCGACCCGGAATGGAAATTTCAAAGGAGAACATACTAGCTGTAGCATTGTTGTCGGAGAAGCCAGTATTTCGACTTAGCATGTTTCCTTAATCTCTGATGACATATCATGGTCATTTTATGATTTAGTACAGTAAATTTGTTACATATAGCTCCTTTAAGTGAATACAAATTTTCATTCACTGTGGTAAATATTTATTCTGGAAATCCCATGACTTATTATTCAGACTGTATGAAGATCTACCCCATCAGGCTCTTTGATATACCATAGCACAGGACATGCCTGACATTGTCACATTCTCATCAGATACTTCTCCTGGCTTTCCTGAAAGTCATTGATGAGGGCAGCCATATGGTGATGATGGAGTGTCCAGAGACGGTCAACACCCTTCTGCATGAGTACTTTCTGTGGGAGCCTGACAACTCCAGTGGCTCCAAACTCAAACAAGAACCTGCTAAACCTACTACTCATAAGAATCCTCCATCCAATGGGGAAGTACAGCCTATAGCAGAGGGCAAGGGCAAGGTCAAGAACAAGTAACCGATGGTGATCTTTGTTTCTAAACGATGCAAAAACAAAAAATAAATTGGTTGCTTGTTCCATGGCTGTCTGCACTGAGCATGTTTGCTCACAGGATGAAAGCTGTTTTTAAAAAGCCAGAGTCTGTGGAGGACACTGGAGGAGGCTGCAAGCAGCTCCAAGCTTGAGCTGGACCTGAAAATCGCATCGCAGCTGGAATAAAGTATAGGACTATAGGAAAGAATGGAGCTTATCAAAGGAATCAAGGCAGCTACAGATGAGTTTGTTTAAAATTTAAAAAAAAAACCCGTCTTCAAATGGCAATGGGTTCTTCCAGTGACTCTCTACCATTGCCTTATCTGTAGAAGACAAACCAGAGACAGAGTCCTGGGGAGATTATAACACATTGTGTTGTAAGCTACTGAGTAGGGCCATGGTAAACCACATTAGGGGGAATGTGTTTGACTGGTACAAGGCAGAGACGTGGGGGGTTTTGTCCCATGAATGGCTCTCAAGAAGTGGTTTTTGTACCAGTGCAGTTCAGTAATGATGTTGGTAAGACAATGAGCCAGTTACACTCACAGACAAAGAAATGCCTGTTCATGGGAAGCCGTTTATTCCCGCTTTCATTTTTATTTCCCCATTTTTTATAGAGAGAGACCAATCTGTTAACTCAGGCAAGGCGTATTCATCCAAAGGTAATGGTCGAAATACATGTGAAGCCTCTAGAAAGGTCTCTACATGTATATCATTGGAAATTATATGGATATATGGCAATATATCAATATTAATTGCAATGCATATTAGAAGTAGTTTTGTGTATACTTACACCATATTGGATTTGCATTTAAGAGGCAATTTGACATTGAGCTAGAAAGGTAAAATCTAGTAAAATTTGAGAAACTAGACTGATTGCACCCTAAAACAGTTTTATATTCAGAAATGAAACAGGGTGAAATTCAGTGAATTCTTTTCAAAATGGTGTATACCCCAAGTTCCATTTTAATACTTTCAATGACATTCAGCGGATCCAAAAATGATCTAAATCTGTGATGTGATGGAAATATGGTTAAGTGGGTGGAGCAATTTGCCTTAAATATAGGGAGAAAAATGGTGCTTGACAATCAACATTGTTTGAGAAGCTTCTCTTATCAAAGCAGCCAGTGGATCTGAGCAGACAGCGTAAAGGTTTCTGAGCTCAGATATACTTCAGTGACGTGAAACCACCCAGTATATATACTTTCCACATAGGTTTCAAACGGTTTCTGAACAATGCTCTGCCTGTGGCTAATTGGTTAAGCAGTGGCACCTTAGCAGTACGTTGGCATAAATGAAATAAATGTGTAATTTACAAACCTATTCAAAATGAGATTTTTGTAATATAATTTTGCCTCACATTGCAATAATAGGCCACACATTGAGCAATACTTAATGATCATACAATTGCAGTAGCTGAATAATTCATACATTACATGCAACAGTAACAGAACTAATGGCTATTGACTGTTTAATTAAATTAGTAATTTGTCATAATTTTGCATCTTTAATGTTTAATTTTGACACTTAAAATGATTAAGTGTATAACACCTCTACAGTGGAGGGCTATATGTAATAAAATGTTATACAGAATGAGCAAATATCAGTTTATAAAAGCAAACTATAAAGTTTATTAAGATAAATTATAAATAGTATGCAGCATATTTATACAGCTCTGGAAAATTAAGAGACCACTCCATATTTTTTGGAATAAGAATCAGGGTTACTCCACCAAATATTGATTGCTGAACCCTTCCTAAGCAAAGACATTGCTGTTTATTATTTATTTATGGGTATAAATTTATTTAGTTTGCATTATTCCATGTATAACAACACATTTGTCATTTTCTGCAAATAAATGTTCTGATTGACAATATTTTTGTGAAATGTGGTCAATAGTTCATGAAAGGATATGAAATGCTGTATTTTACACAGGTACATACCCATAGACTGAAACTGAAAATTCGATGCGGCCTCTTAATTCTTTTTCAGAGCTGTATGTCTGTCTCAATTAATATCACTGCTTAATAACATCTCATGTTCCAAATAGAGTAGTTATTGAGTGTATCTGAGTTGAAATACAGGCCACAGCAATTGAGTGTTTCTTATGGTGAACACGTTTCAGACTTGTTCTTTGGTCTGTTCAATATTGGCATTTAGAGGTGCTATAAACTGTTAATCCTCTAGCATTTAAAGTCTTGATGTTGCAATATGCAACTGATGTTAATTATTCAAATGTTTAATATGAAACTAGGGATGGTGTGTGGACCCAGAAACATGGCTGAATGAATATAAATGCATTTAAATTTATCGGAAAAATGTTTGTAGGCCCATTCACCGAAATGCTATAAATAAAATGGGCAAATACCCAATATTGTTGACAGATGATGTGCATATGCACTTTATGGATAATCCTGGCTTCTAAATGCAGACTGTTTAAATCACTACACCACTTGCCTGTGTAACATGTATATGTGTATATAATGTTTATAAAACCTCTGCCAATGTTAAAATTTCTGGAACAAAATGGAAAACAATCCATTCTGATACTAAAGGGACTTTGTGTAAAAATGGATGCACACAATCAGTTTTTTTTTTTTTATATAAGAAAACCCTTAGACATGAATAACTGAAAACATCACTTTGTATGCCTAATGCTACATGTAAAAAAAATCTAAGCACAATGACATTACAAATGACAAATAAAAACTTTAAAGCCTAATGCGACTTGATGAGATTACTGGAGCAGAATGACTGTCCTGAGGCCACAGTAACCAAGCTATATACACACCAACAAGCCTTTGGATGGGTTTATAGTGTGTGTGTAATGTTGCCATACATATTAGGGAGAAAAGGTATGTGACACTGTTCTTCACACTGCCATTCTAACAATGTTCAGGCTGTAGATGGAGGAAGCTGTCCTTGGAGTATTAATGTCCTTCCCAGACTGGCTGAGCTGCTCCCTCACTGTCCAGCAAATCTTGTTTAACCACTACATTGAAAAAAGTGACTGTGGTCCTGAACAATGGCCATTCAGTAGTTTTAAAGCTTGCCAGTCCTATCAGATGTGTTCAGCAAATTCTTGCTGATAATTCTGTCACAGGCATTCCTTTGAATGGCTGTACAAGCACTCAACTGACCCAATCAATAATTGTTTTGTGGAGGAGCGCTTAATTAAAACTCTTTGGACCCCTGTCAGAGGCAGGAGGCTAGGTTTCACAAACCCTCAATTAAAGTTATCAACCTATATTACCATCGTAATGTTAAGTCCCGTTCCAGAACTCACCACCCGTTAATGCTGCATACTAGGGATATTTCCTCTAACTATACATGTATCTAAAATAATCTAACTACTGCTCTGAGCCAAATAAGGGATGCTCTTGGCTAACATGTTTGCAGTTTACATAAGAGTTTTAAAATTCTAAATGTGGTTAAAATGGAATCAGAGAAAAGCATTTACAGTTTGGTCCCCCTTTTTAAGACCCTGGTGCACATGGTAACAATTAACTCAATATGCTCACACAATGTGATCCTCCACCTGGTCTACAGATACACAATTAATCAACACATAGCTCGTATTCAAATAGCAACTAACAAAAGTTGTGAAGCAGGTTTTGCAGATCCACACGCTTAAACCAGATTACATTGAATTCCAGTTGAATGATCCCTTAAGCTTATACTTTCTAACAATATTTAAAATGAAAGTACATGACCACAACATCAAAATGTGACGCTACTGTATGTAAAAAAATAAATAAAAAATTATGCCGCTTTGATCCTAGTGTACAAAAAAATAAAAATTACTGACCTTTTCAGCCCCTTTTAAACCTTTATCCGATGCTCATATTAGATGTTAGATGTTAAAATTGTCATTGTATTAATACATTAATTTGTCATTAATATACATTTTTTGTAAAAACTGGATTACCTCAGCTAAGACTGTTTTCCAGAAGTCACAGTATTTTATAACAAAATTCATCACTGTTTCAAGTATGAGAAAAAACAGGTATAAAACTGAATTCTATTGAGCTGGTATTTATCTTTGATCAGTACATTTTTGTTGTACACACCCCAATTCCAAAATAGTTGGGACAGTATGTAAAATGCACATAAACGCAGAAAGCAGTGATTTGTAAATTCTCTTTTACATATATTTGAAAACATATTTAATGTTTTACCTTATCACCTTCATTGGGACAGGGGCAAAAAAAAGACTGGAAAGTCAAAAAACACCTGTTTGGAACATTCCACAGGTAAACAGGTGATGCTATCATGACTGGGTATAAAAGGATATGAAAAGACTCTTGATATCTTATTTTCAGGTACTCTTACAAGCGATACTATGACCCCTCTGCATTTGATTACCTGAAAATAAGATATCAAGAGTCTTTCGATATCCTTTTATACCCAGTTGTGATATCATGTTCCAAACAGGTGTTTTATTATTTTATTTTTTTTTGCCCCGTTTTTTTTGGAACGTGTTGCAGGCATCACAATCGGAATTAGCGTATATTTACAAAAATCAATAAAGTTGATAAGGTATAACATTAAATATCTTTTCTTTGCCCTGTTTTCAATTAAATATATGTAAAAGAAAATTTACAAATCACTGCTTTCTGTTTTTATGTGCATTTTACATACTGTTCCAACTTTTTTGGAACTGTGGTTTGTAATATAAATTGATTTAATTTAAATCTTGGGAAAATGTCATTCTTGTAGTAATGAGTACTGTTGCTCGCCCACAACATTGCTACATGCTTTGCAACAGGACCAGATAGTTTATCTGTGGTAAGACCCTAGTGTTTATCTTTAACTGATTGGGTTTTGTTTTTCATTTAATAAATTGTACATGTACTGTATCTTTATGTAAGACTAACCTCACTCTCTGACGAACTAAAAATCTTAGTTGCGGATGTGGATTAAGTCCAGCTGGATTAAGTCATGTGCTTTGAAAATCTCCTGAAATGCAGGCTTCTACGGAAGAACTTCATAATAATGTAATTTGAGGGCTGATCCTCATTTTGAGGACCTCATGGGTAAGTGGTATTTCCCCTCCAGTCACTATGTCTCTGACCCCTGTTCTGCCAGGATTGCTCCTTGTTCTGTGGAGCACTCACTGGCCTGCCCTGATGTCAACTGGCCGCAGCTGCCGTTCTCCCTCCGCCAGGAATATCTGCATAGCGCGGTAGAGCAGGTGGACTCCCAATTCACGCCGCTGTTTCAAAGGCCAAGTCGCCACAATCCCATAGTAGTCCCCCCGCTTCTGATTGGTCAGCATCTTTAGGCCTTTTGTTAAAATCAGATGGAGAGTTGACAATAGAAGAAAAGGTCATTAGTGTATTGCATGCATCATGCTTATCTACTGATGCATATTTCCTGGGTTGTGGCATACTTCCATAATTTTTCATTATGTTAATGTGCATGACCCCAGTCCCCATTTTATTCATAAATTCTGAGCCTTTGTTTAGGCATCAAAATTGGAACCACAAAGCCTTCAAGACAGCGTTCCTCACATACCAATGGCATCAACCAGGCAGGCTTCACGGGTGTAAGCTTCCACCGGGATGACGTTCTGGAAACAGTGCAGAGAAATGACCCCCTGTCCAGCATTCCATACCTGCAGGATATGCTGCACCTTGGAGCACAGTTTCTATTGAAATAGAGATGCAAAGAATTATCAAATACAATAAGCAAATGCTTGTGTGGCAGACTTACTGTTGAAAAGCTGCTTGTGCATTGCGAATGAATATAATTGTTTTCAATTGGCTGAGCAGGCACGAGTGAAGAAGTGGTAACAAATCAAATTAATGATACATTAAATAAAATGATAGTAAAAACCATTTGAGAAAGGGGCTTGCTGAAATCTTTAAACTAGTCTGATCTAGTCTTTAGAGGCTCCTCACCTTGGAAGTTTTGTCTCCTCTGTAGTACTCCAGTGCTTCGTACAAGTGGCTGTATGGCCGAGATCGCTTGCCCTTGCCCACATAGAAAATGGCGCTGACAAAGGTTCGGAAACAATCTCCAGGACTCATAGACTGACTGCGGTATGGTAGGTTCTTTGTGACTCTAATTTAGGAAAAGAAAGGGTTTAAAATAAGACAAGTTAATAAAAAAAGTTGTACAAGACAAGTAACAATAAGTATGATAGTTGTTACATAATTATTTTGCTCACCACACATTAGCTGAGGTGGAGAGGGAGAGAAGAATTTTTTAGCCAATTAAACTGGGGGATGATTAGGTGGCAGATTGAAAGAGCCAGAACACCGGGGAAACCCCTACACTTTGCGATAAGTGTCATGGGATCTTTAATGACCACAGTGAGTCAGGACCTCAGTTTAACATCTCATCCGAAAGACAGCATCTCCTACAGCACAATGTCCCCATCACTGCACTGGGGCATTGGGGTCTATTTGACCAGAGGGAGGATCGCCCCCTACTGGCCCACCAACACCACTTCCAACACCACTTCCAGCAGCAACTTTGTTTTCCCATTCAAGTACTAACCAAGCCCACACCTGCTTAGCTTCAGTCATTCAGCAGGAGCAGATTGCATGGCGGTATGGCTGCTGGCCATGTTGTGAACACATTCATTTCACTTGTTAGCAGAGAATTTTGGATTCTAGCTGACCTGGGGTCAAGTAACAGGTAGTTGAAGCTGGACTTGATGATGCCTTCACGCCACTTCCTATTCTGGTCTGGTTGGTCAAACTGCTGGCACAGAGCCATCTCCTCAGATAAGCAGTCAGGCAGAACAAAATTGTCCACAGCAGCAGCCAATTCTTGACTGTATCCTGTTGGGAATTATTATTTTTAAATTGTAAAAAAAACAACAACTAACAATCAAAAAAAACATTAAAACAGTTTACCACACAGGATATCCTGAGACGTTGAACATCTTACCCGAGTTGCGGTTTGCTGGCTGTTGGCCGTTAGGCTCCTGCTGTAGGCGGCGTAGTCTCTGGATGTACACTGGACGAGTAAGCTGATTGATGGGGCCTGGATCCTCACCCAGCTCCTTCAGCCTGCACCTCAACTGCTTGTCAGTTAGCCCCTTGATGTCAGGCAAGACCTCTTCCTGAGGCAGATGGTTCTCCTTTCCAAGGCCGTGCATCACAGAGCACCAGTCATACAGCACAGTATCCTCACTGGTTGTGGTGCTTGTATTGGAGCTGAGGCTAGTGTTAGTAGTGGGTGGCACATGGCACTCAATCAACTCATGGCCTTGTTCAACATCAGTATAAAGGTACTCAACAGGCTCATCCACATCCAAAATCAGGGGCCGTCCTCCTGGGGTGTAGGAGAGGTTGGCCAGCGTCTGGGGCTTGTGGCATGCAGACAGCCTGCTGATACTGTATCGCGGGGTACCTCCAGAGGCAGGGGTTGCAGGTGGTTCTTTCCGTGGCTCTGGGGAAGTATAATGCAGGCACGCGGTTTGTGTCTGTGGACCAGTCAGAGATGAGGACAGCTCTGACTGTGAGTCACTGGACTCAAAATCATCAGTGATCCAGGCATCTTCCACTTTTGGCTGAGGAGCGCTCACTTGGGGAGTAATAAAATTAAATTCCTCGTTGGGCCCTTCCCCATTCAAACTTGACTGATCATCTGTTAGTATTTCCTTTTCCACTATGACATCATCATTGGGGCAGGATGGACTGGTCTCAACTTCACTATCTACAGAAGAGTTAGTCACACTTCCACCATTCCTTTCCTCTAGGATCACTGTGTCTGCTAAACTCCCAGAGATAATGACTGTGTCAGCCATACTCCCAGAGATTATCAGTGTGTCTGCTTGGCTTGCGCTCCGTTGTGAAGTCTGGTCTTCATCAGCCCTCAGAGTGCTGGTCTGAGTCGCTTGGATGCCCTCAACTGTGGCGTTTGCTGAAGCAGCCCCTAATCCATTTGCTGAAAGAGTTGGAGTGCAACAAAGTCCATCTTGCACTCTGTCACATGTTCTGCCAGTGTTAGTACGACGTAACCAGCGTGTTGGGGGAGGCAAGGTCTCCTCAAACAGGGAGGAGGTGGAGGGGGAGGTGTGAGGGCTGCCAGTGGTTCTTAGGGAGCAGCGGCTCATTCTGGAACGTGTCCTTCCTGTGACAAATGGGCTGGGCGTCAGTGGCAACCCTATGTCCTCCTCAACCGGAACCCCACTTACCCTGGAAGAATGCATAAACTCCCCCTCAGAGAGATCCTCCCTGCACCCCCTCCCAGATTGGGCCACAGGGACGGTGGCTGAAAATGTCTTATCCAGACTTTTCTGCAGTTCTTCTCCTGCTTTGCTAAGGGGGGATTTAGCACACAGCTGTAAGTCGTTCATCATGCCAGGAAGCTCTGCCTCTATCATGACCCCATTAGAAGGGTCTGTGCTCCTCTGAATGGGGACATTTGTTAAGGGAGGATACCCATCATTATGTGAATGACCCTTGCTTAACAAGTGCTCATTTAGCTCTTCTCCAACTATAGGATACAACATCTGTGTCCCCATTGACGTCAAAGGCAAAGTGTGTGGTGCTGCCTTGATTGACTGCAAAACAAAGGAGGCTGCCTCAAGAGGAGGGCCACATTTTCTAGTCTCTGATCTCATTTCTGCTTCTTCCGTCGAAGGTAGGAAGCACCTGTGGTGGAGGGATGGCTCTAGGGCACTGGTGTAAGGATCACTGTCACAGCTACTGTACTGACTGGCCCCACTGCTGCTCCCCGAGCTGTGAGGGGGCTGGACAGGATCACTCATCTTATCCTCACCACCTCCCTCATCCATTTCCCCCTCTTCCACTGACCAGTGTCCCACTACAGTCTTTTCCAAGTCAGGACTGCCACAATTGATATCTCGAGAGAATACAAAGACATGATCAGGTGAGGTGACATCTATTCCCTGATGATGCTGCAAAGTAGCCGTGCGCTCTGAATCCAAAAAGTTTTGGTAGACAGAGAAGTCGACTGTTGTGTCTACCAAGGAGTTACTCTCTTGATCCACTGGGTTCCTGGGAGAGTCGGCACTGAACACTGGAAAGTATTCATCCACGTCCTTGAAGCTTACACTTTTCCGGCTGACGCGGCGTGAGTAACAGAGTGGGTTCTCATGATGAGGGAAGACACTGGTTTGTCTTTGGATTGCAGAGATATCTTGGTCCTTAGATTGCAATGCACGGCAGTTAGAAAGCAGTACCCCCTCCTGAAGTATGGGCAAAATCCCTGACGGGGCACTTGGACCTGCTGCGGACACCCGAGTACTATAGAGTACCGGCGGAACACCCCACTCCGAGTCCCTGTTCCATTCCTGGGTACGACGTAAATGTAGGTCGGTGATATCAGACATCCCCGAGAATCGGGGCCTGTTGCCAGCTCCTGACAGGTTCAAACAGGAAGATCGCCGCGTGCTACTAAGTGGCCCTTCATTGAAGTCACCGAATAAGGAGTTCTCAGATGCAGTAGTACTCTCTTCCATGCTACAGCTGGAGGGCATGACCCTACTGCCCTGGCCACGATAAAAGGCTGTGTGAAAAGTGAAAACATGCTTGTGTCACTTGAATAACAACTTTGAAAGTCACCTTTTGTCTGGGGGTAAAGGGCTATAACTGAGAATATCTTACAGTATTGGAATAGCGGCAGGTCTCCCTCCTCTACCTCTGCAGCATCCCAGGACTGGTACTCCTGCAGGAGATGGGCACATTTGCAGTTCTCCTGTTGCTTTGCCAAATCAACTGGTCTGTTCCCATCCTGACAAAGACAAACAGACCAAGCTTCATAAATATCTTCCCCAAGTTACACTGTGAGAAAACAATGAATAGCTAATCAAACAGGCACTAAAGAATAATATTAAAGTGAGGATTTGACAGGTATTTTACAGATGCTCAATATCACAGTTATTGGGTGGTGTGAAATACCCAATATACCAGTGCAATTTATATACCAGTATACTGTGTCTATTGTTCAGGTGACTCAGTGTCATACCACAACAAGTAGTACTATTAATAATGTGTGCAACAAATATTTTTCATCCTGCACTAAAATTGCATCATTGGCTATCTATTCAATGAAATTTCACTTGGTTTGTGCATCCAAACAGACTGTTCATTTAATGTAATCTGATTCAGCCCACATGACATTTTAAAGAATTGTTTATTACATTCTGTAATTTATATCATTATCATCATATGGGTCATGGAATATTGCAATTTATTTATAGCAATTATCACTCAAATCAGCATTTGTGTTTGATTAATGTTTTTTCATTAATCAGTTCAGGAGTTCTACACATGCCAGCGGAGCTTTGGATTAGAGGAATTGGAGGTGGTATACCTAACAGGTTTAGTAGGTACAACAATTCCCAAAAATCCAACAAGGGTATACTTTAAAAACACTGTTTAAATATTTAAAAAATAATAATTTTAATACTAGACTATAAAACCATCAATGCACCTATACATTTAAACACACTTTCTTGCTCACAACAAGGACAGCAATGGACACAAGATATATTACCATAGTATTGTAAACATCTTTTTTGCTGCACATTTAGTCTATAGATTTTTTTCATTGCATCCTCTGAAATCTTTTTCCCCAGTTTTGGAAAAGCCAAATGTGCAACTGAGGAAAAAAGATCTCCTTCTCACCTGATCTTTTAAGCTGGGGTCTCCTCCATTCTGTAGAAGCAGCTTGAGGTTCTGGTAGCAACCCCATAATGCAGCAACATGCAGGGGTGTCAGATCCTCTACAGACCTGGAGGTTATGCATGTAGTTATGTTCACATGATCATTTTAAGGTTGACATGTGTACCTTAGCACACCATAAAGAAAACTATTTTAAAACATGTTACCTCGAGCTGATTGGCCGTTTGTTTGTACAATAATATGATTCGGACTCACCTCACATTGGGGTCAGCCCCATGCTGTAGAAGAAGCTTGAGGCAGCGAATTCGCTTCTCTGTCTCTATGCCGACAGCTAAATGCATCGCCGCTACACCTTTGCGAAGTATCAGGTTGGGATTTGCACCTTGCAAAACAAGAGCTTCCACAGCCCTTAACAGAAAAACACATAACAATGATGACACTTTCGTGGCAACAAATGTAAGATCAGCATGGATGCCTCTTCTAAACAAAAATCCGCTTGGGTGCACAATTTTAATGACAAACTTCCAATGCGGCAGCTAGTAAGTTGGAATCTCTAAAAGCAAAACAGTAGACGCCTTTGCTGCAATTTTGACATGACGAACATACATAGGAAAGCAAAACATCAATACAGAAAGCTAGCGCCGGGTAACTTTGTTTATCTTAACGTAGTTCAAAAGGCAATATTATACACGAATTATCTGCAAAGTTTCGCCAGCAATATGCAACCTGCACATACGATTATATTAACCTTAACGTTACCTTGGTTCTCCATCACTGACAGCTTGGCACAATTGTGTTGCTAGATTCCTCCTGCTGGAATGCATAGCCCGCAAGCAGACTAATGTAGCTTGTTAGTGCGCAAATTATTTATTTGTGTTTGGCTAGTATCGCTTCACACACCACACTGTCATAGCATAGCCCATGCTGAAACACTCCCAACTACCTGGTCATTGCCAACCATTCACTGCCTGGCGAAATTGAACATGGAATTAATGGGAAAACGAAATTAAATGCATACGACTAAACTATTCCTGTACTGATCATTGAGTAATGCGGTTTTCTTTTCATTCAAATTCCCTCCAAGTTTACGAACCGCCTCTTCCGCCGCGAATATCCCGCCCACATACAAAACGTGCCTACACATCATAGTGCGTAAAGTTGTCTATCAAGTCCTTAGTCCAGGAGCACCAATCATGTTCGCGCAACGTAATCGAACGTCAACTTCCTCTTCCTTGTGAACAATGGCTGATGGGGTCAAAGCATAACATTCGATCGTAAAAAAAAGCTAGTATTCGGTCTGAAAAATACATTATTCTTTCACCATGCACGTTTCGTTTTTCTTTTTGTAGGAAAAATGTTATTGCTTACCATCCTTCCGGTTGACATGAAATGCAATCCATTATCAACTGCATAAAAGTAGCATTTCGGTAACACGTGCCTCTGACGGCCACAAGGTGCAACCTCAAAATGAAAGACCTGCCATGAATGGTGTAGTAATGACTAAATTAGTACACTTTGATCGGATGTAATAAAACCAAGGAGATCCATGTTCATAAGTAAATCATTTATTGTATTATGTTGTATAAAATTTCCTCCAAAGTAAATGTTATAACAAATATGGAAGAAAGACAAACACAGACACTTTTGGCATGCACCCATCCCTAAGTTCCCACCCCTATTAGTTCTCATGTTAATGATAAAGTTTAGGTTTATTTTAAGATTTCAAATTAAAATTAAACTCTTATTTGCAGCTCCAATGTGGCTCAAGTAAATTAGCTGAGGCTTCACATTGCACATGACTTGTGCATTTCATAGTATATGAATTTCATTTCACTTACAGTAATATTACAAAAGGGCTATGCATGGTCAGCTGAAATCCCAACATACAAAGCATGTAAAATTCACTAGCATTTAGACAAACCTGAAAATCAATTTGGCAGTGTAACATACTAAATCAAACAGTGCATGAAACAATGGCTTAACCATTTATAAAGCTTATTCAAATTATTCAGTGATGAACCAGTGGCAGCCTTTTGGTTCTACACATCACAATATGGTGTATAGATATCACAGTTTCCTACTGATTCACAATTGCATTCCTATACAATACCCATGTGTACCAACAAAGCGAGATTAAATTTATTTTGTCTTATGGAATCTGCCCCATTTTCAGCACTTGTTCCTTCAGCATATACAACATAGAGGTACTGTTACACTATGTTACACATCATTTTCAGAAATGCCAAATGCTGTTAAAAAACCTTTCCAAGACAAATATTAATGTATGCTTGACTAAATATTCATTCACATTCACTTTTTTGACCTAAACTTGACCATCTTTAGAGAACAATTTGAAAAAATACTCACATGTAAACACATTTTTATATACCATAATTCTATTAAAATCATTTAAGAATGCAAAGCACTGCATTTGAAGACATACAAATAGGGGGGAAAAATGAAGAAATTCTGTTTCCCAGTTCGATGTTGGAATTATAAGGAAGCTGCACTGCATTCACTTTACCATTAAGGTTTTTGCTACCTGCAATAAACAAGATTAATTATTCATCCAATTGTATTTGTTAAATTGAAAGGAATGGTCCTGTCCACCAGTCAGTTGCAGCCTCATTAGGATACAATATACTGTGGAAACAAAATTCCCCAGTTTCTTAAATTTTCAAACCCTGAGGTCTTATCCCAAGTCCTTGTTTATTGCAAACAGGGTCTAAAGGCCTGTGACGTGCTGGTGCAACTGTTCAGTTCAACAGTCGTATACCATTTTATTTTTACATAATACAACCATGTCACTATGCTGCAACCCCAGTTATATCTACCATGATGACATTATAACTAGATGTGAAAATATTACCCTTCATTAAGGTCTTTTATTCAAACTCCAGGCACAACCATACATTCAATAAATGCAAACCTAAAAAGATCAAATACACCTGGATCTTATTTGCAGGATCTTACTATTGAAAGTTACAGCCAATTATCACGTTTTTCTTTTTTTCTTACAAAAAATATTCTGTGCATAACTGCTCGTCTGAGAAACATAATTTTACATTTACAAAGATATAAATTCATGATTGATTATAACTGAAAACATACACGTGTTAGCATAAACAGGGTGGAAAGATGCATTTACTTGGGTTTTCCTCCCTAAAATATGTCAAGCTAAGTTAAGATAGCAAAAGTAGGAGAAAATCTAATTCCATGCTGTGTACTTAAAGTAGTCATATCTAACACTGGCCTATCCAACTGGAATGAAAACAGCCAAACGACCAAGGCATCTTATAGAGGAGGTATATATGCTGTGCTACCATGCACATCTAAGTGGCCTTTTTAAAGAGCAAATTTGGGCTCTTAGTCATGTTAACTTTCTTGTAAAATATAAACAAGAGTATATTTTATCCCAAGGGTTTAATTATACCCATGCATTTAATTCTGCATTGATAATATTCAAATGGTAAAGTGTAATCTTTGGCATTAAGGTATTTGCAATCACACACTTAGCGCATCTTTTCCCCCCCCTGATGTAACGAATATGAAGTACTGCCTCTTAACATTTACCATTGCCATTTTAGATGCTTTACGCATCTATTTTGTGTACAACTGCTTTAGAACTGTAAGCATATTCAATTCTTTGAGTCTTAAATTTGGAGTGCTGATATAACAGAATTAAAGGTCAATCAAATCTACATATATTCAAGTCTGCATTAGGGTTGTGTTTGGAGCGCTGAATGAATGCAAATAGAGCCTCAATAAAATATAAATTTTAGAGCCAATCAACTTTACACACTAAACTGCATACAGATGATTCCACCCTGTTTATATGGTGAGCAAAGCCAGACTAATAAGACACTACATTGAGCTTCTATGTAATGGCTGTCAGTTAAAATCCATAAAGTTTGAAGAATTAAAAAATCACATCCCTAAGCCACCATTTAAACCTCCCAGTGCTTTCATCTGCTCCAGATATGACCACATCCTTTAAGGAAGCTGACACATACTGGAATGTTGTGAACCTAAAATGACAAGTGACCAAAAATCTTCCCCTGAAATGTTGCTTTTAACTGAAGAATTTTACAACAGTACTGTTGACATCTCCCATAGGCAGATTGCCTAGAGTCAAACTGTCTTGCAATGCAGTGTTAGAATGCTTGACATATTTGAGGCGCAGTGGACGCATGCCTTCAATACAGAAAGACATTTACAATAAAAATTACCCACAGGACAGCCCAGTTACACAAGTCCTCCAATTGTAAGCCCGGGCGAAAAATATTTAACACCACACATTTTGCAGTGCATTTCAAGTGACAGCTTCTAGGTACTGTTGCATTTCAGCTGAACAGGCCCGGTCTTGTGTAGAAGGCAAGCTCAAAGATTTCATTCAGTCTGTATCCAGCTGTTCTTCAAATGTCCCAGTAGAAGTCACTAATTAACATTTGATTGGTTAGAAATGACAGCTGATTGCAGTACCCAGAACTAAACTTCCTTCAGGGGGATGGGGTTAAATCTGGCTAAAATCTTTAAAATGTAAGCATTGTTCAAAATGAAAAGACTGAAAAATCAAGTCCACTTAAAAAGCTAGGCAGATCAATTTGCGTTGGAAGAAAAAGGATTTTAAAAGATCCCCAGAACTGAATAAAATGTTGAAATGTACAAAAATATTTAGGTGGCTCTAGGGGGGCTGGGGGGCAATTGTAGAAAAAAAACAATGTTGAAGTTCCACTTTCACATGATTGAACATTCTCTGGTTGATGTTTTTGGATCTCCCTGCAACAAGAAAATTGGATTTACACATAGCCACAAAAGAATTTAAGTGTTAAAATGCTCAACCAATTGAAGCATTTTTGAGAAAGGAAAATGGGGACAAAAAGATGCACGCAAAGCCTATAAATGCAAGTGTTACATATTTTCAAATAGCATTAGAACACGGACAACATGCCGGCCAATGTAGGGAAGTCAGCACATGAAAAGGAAGCTTTACCTGCTGATGGAAAAGATCCTCCTCCCCGAAGTCTGCATCCTCATCGTCTTCATTCTCCACATCCAACACAGTTTTACTTACAGTCCTCTTGGCCACTTCCTGGAACAGTGCAAAAAGGGTTCTCAATGTCCTGCTTCCTGAAACCACACACTGGAGAAAGATCCCCCAAGAATAGGGAACACTGCCCTGGTTTATGTAAAAGTTGGCTCTGCATTGGTGGGGAATTACCTCTCCATCAGAGTTGACCAAGTATGTGAGGATATCATCTCCTGTGCCCCAGGACTGGCTTTTCCACAGCAGGTCTGTTGGTGGACTGTGGGACACGCCAGCATCTGCACTCCAGACCTAGAAGAGAGGAAAAAAGGTTTGAGAGGGCACAAGTGTGTACGTATGGATGTATACATGTACACACTATATATAAGTAGTAGTGTAACAAAGTGTTTAGCAAACAACAGCCCATGTTCAATAATTACAAAGTAGGACAACTGAATGCTGTTGGATAACTGAACATTGAACAATATACTTTGTATGTATGAACTGCTACTGAAAATATCCCATCTCTTTCAAGAGGTCACAGGTTAAGTGTACATTGTGTAGGTCTCCATGGATGAGGGTGTCTTACTCAGCCAATACATACAGCAACACAGCCAGAGGCTGTCTAAAACAAATGAGTGTCTGTTCCCCCCCCTACACCCCCACCCCCACCCCCAAAGTTGGGGTAAATAACAGAATGCATAATTCATGTAAACAAATGGAAGTTCTTTGTGTTTGCTTACTGTGACAGTCTGGCCAGCCTTCAGGACATATTTAGGAGTGAACTTATAGGCCACTTCATCTCCATCACCAATCTGCCTCTTCAGTCTCCAGTTTCCCAGAGGCTGATCCTGCATAGTTAAATAAACATAAATACATAAATTAAGTACAAATATAGAAAATCTAAATAATCAAGGTCAATGGAAGCAGGGAACACAAAATCAACACTGGGGTACGAAGTAGTACATTTTACAGCATATTTCCTCAAATCAAGCTTGCACCATAATTACAGTCCCTGTTACTCGTCTCTGCTATGAAACTAAAATGCGCACATCTGTACTTTCAATCGCGTTTGTCCCGCGAGTGATGCTACCACACCTTTTCCGAGTCATTCTTCAGGGTCACCGACTTTCCCTCCAGGTCGATCTCCTCAATGGTGATGTTGCCAGTGGCCTCCGCCTCCTGGCTGATGTGGACCTTTGGGAGGCTGATGGTCTCCTCCTCCACCGCCATACGCTTCCTCTTGCTGCGGGAACGCGATGAGCTGCTGCTGCCGGTGGCGCGGGACACCGTCACCCGAGAGGAGGGGCTGGGGCTCAACTTCAACCTGAGAGAGAGGGGGGGGGGGGGGGAGGTGTGAGGGCATTTCAGTCTGCACCATTCTGCCACTTACCCCGACGGACTGACATCTCCTACAGATCTAATCAATCTATGAAGACAAACCAGCAGACGGGATACTCAAAAGCAACTTGCTCGATGACACTATTCAAGAATAATTGAAATTGGACAGAGTAATACAGGCAATGTGGTAAAATAAAATATCTGCTGCAAACAGGCTGGTCTATACGACTGCTGCTCAGAACTTCCCTGGCTCTGTCCGAAGGCTACCTTTCACCCTATTAATTATCGTCACTGTTCAATGTTGAAGCTGCGTGTGCTCAATTGACCTTATTATTTTTGCTCACACGTCCTGAGGACTTATTCCATCACTACCATAGTAATATGGACTCTATGGTGCTTCTCAAAACTCGCCTTTTCTAATATATTGAACCCTGCAAAATATTCCTGCCACAAAGTATTCAAATAGGTGCGATAATGCCAATGGGACCCATACACTACAATGTTGCATTATATACATCAACTGCAATTGTGTGATAAATGCACATTGTCAAATTGTCTCAATCTGACAAGGGAAGGAAAGGCTTGCATGTCAAGAATGTCAGCCTCACATTGTGCTAATCTGTGTTAGAGTAAATCACTCAGATTAGAAGACCAGTACATTCCAAGCACACAAACAGGTGCTTGTTTCCATGTCATACTACTGTGACATTAAAACTATTCCACAGGACAATGTGGAAATTTCTGCTGTACCCAGAAATGGAACACATAATTATACGTTTAAACAAGACTTGAACTAGTAAAGTGGAGCTGCAGGAATTTGTTGGACATACAAGAGGCACGGAAATCTCTCACACCATAAGGAATTTGTGCTATTCTAACAGGTGAACCTGCTCTGGCCTCCTAGGAAAAAAATGCCATTTTCACATATTTACCCGACCGCGATGGAGAATTGTACAACTGATTGCGAGTGCAGAGTATGCAGCCTGCGATTAGACCGCTCTCACCTGTCCTCCTCTCCCTCCAGCAGCTTCCTGTAGGCATTGATCTCCATGTCCAGGGCCAGCTTGACATCCAACAGCTCCTGGTACTCATTCAGCTGCTGCTGCATGCAGTCCCTCATCTCGGCCATCTCGCGCTCCTTAGCCTCCAGCTGCCGGCGGTACTTATCCCTGTCACTGGCCAGAATGCCCTCCAGCTCACGGATACGATCCTCTGCTGCACTAGCCTACAGACACACACGTGCAAGGAAATGGAGGCTTAGATGGCACAGACAACAAAGCAGTGCTGAATGGCAGGAAACGAAACTGCTTTGAATATTATATATATATATATATATACATGCATGCATATACATATACATTATGGGTGTCACGATACCGATTCGAAATCGAAAATCGATCGAAATGAGCGTTCGATTTCGAACTTCGAAATCACAAGCTGGTTCGCGATTCTCCAAGTTTTTTTTTCTCTCCACCCCCGCCCCCCGCTCGCTCTTCTTAGCCTTTCATGTGATGGGTAAAATGTAAAAAAGTAGCCTACTTGGCCATCTCTAATGTAAGCGTTTCCGACAAAACGAAACTTGACGCCTTCCACTGCATTTTGTTCGTCCACGCAGGCGTGCGTCCGAAGAAAAAAAAACAACGATATTTCAAAGAAGACACAGCTGCTAGTTAACGTTAGCTTATCGGTAGCCTGCATTACTTTTCGACACACCATGGCCACTGCCGGAGTCGGAGATGGAGAAACAGAACTGCAAAATCCTCCTGCTTCCCTCAAGTCACCGGTGTGGCAACAGTTTGCCTTCCCCGTGAGTTATATAAACAACGAACGCGTCATTGACAAAAAAACGACAGTTTGTCGGCTATGCTACACGCGAGTACCATACGCCACCTCAGGCAACACGTCAAATATGGCAGGACACATTCGCAGGCATCACAAAGAAATAGATTTGACTGGGAAAAAAACATTGACACAGGCAACTCTTCCATTCTCATTTAGAGCCAAGCTTCCACAAAATTCAACTTGCGCTAAAGAAATAACTAGCGCATTAGGAGTGTTTGTAGCATCAGACATGCAGTGTTTCCCCTAGTTTTTTTTTCAGGCCGGGCGGTGAAAGTGCGCCATTTTGCGTAGAGGCGGAAACTATAATTACACCCTCATAATATCAGCGCTGCCATTGAAAATTTTAATTAGGCCTAACCCGGGAAACCGAAGCTGTTTTGGGTTTTTCCAGATGCTATTTTGATCATTCCCGCATTCTGCGGTAAGGGAAATATTGCAGCTACATAAAAAAAATGTAAAAAGATTATATATAAAAAAAAAGAATGAAATAAATTATTTATTTTTTTCATTAAAATTATTTATTTTCCCTCTTGTCCAAGCCGGGCGGCACGTGAGTTGGCCGCCCGGCCAAGATAATGGTAGGGGAAACACTGGACATGCGACCCTATTCGGTGGTGGAGAACGCTGGATTTAAGCATTTAATGCAGAATTGCCTTGACGACAATGTAAATGTCCGTTGTCAGGGCATAAAACTAATGTGTAAATTGTTAATAGCGTGGTAAATGTTCAACTGTTTATTATTCTAGAGTCTAGTTTTGATAAAGCTCTTAAAGAGATACTGCAGAGGCTTTTCTAAGGCCCTTTTTTCCGCTTCAATTTGAACTGAAACTCGTGAGTAGGCGTGGTCATATGACGATGATGCCACGTAGTCATTTTATGAATATTCATACGGTCAAGGAGTGAAAGGGTGTGTCTTGGTGAACTGACTCAGTCCCCTTCCAGCTCTCTCCTCACAACTAAATAAAATGGCTGTATTAGTTGAGCAACGTCTTCGCGAGAGGACCCAGGAGGTAACCGAATGGTAAAGCTAACGTTACCTAGCTAAGTTAGCTTGTTTGTCTGCCTAAAGTAACGTTACTATTGAATACATTCAAATACACAGCAAAACCCAGTCACACAGTAACGTTAGTATATTGAACATGGCTGATTGTAGCGCCCTCATAACTTCACTTGGTCCGGAGAGAATTATCATTTATTAGCTAACATTATTCATAAATGATATAGCTAATATAACTAACGTTAGCGATCTAGGTTACCAGTTCTCTCTGGACCAAACGGGGCTAAACTCACACACAATAGACTGCCTTGCATTACCTAACTTATCGATACATTCCGTCCGAGTTACTGACCAACTGGTTACTGGTTTTGCTAGGGCTACATCAAATGTATTATTGCTATCGTTTATTAGCTAACGTTACGTATTCATAAACGATAGCTCACACAATAGGTTGCCTTCAACCCCACATTAGCTATTACCTATCAGTAATGTCAACCGTTTGCAAAAGCATTTTTGTTGTAGTTTGTACAGATAACTTGCATGTAAACAGAAACAAACTAATGTCCCAACAGGTGTGCTTGTGGCCACTGCTGCTCTAACCTGTCCCCTCCAGAAAACCTATGTTGCCGTGAGGTTACTGAGGTAACGTTATGTCAGCGTAGTTATGAAGCTATTCTTGATTTGTCTAATACTGCTGTGCCGTAGTCGGGCATGCTTGGCCCAACTGTATAATAGTGGCCAATACATGTGCAATTACACAATGTCACAAATACAATGTAATAGGTATATTGTACTTAGCTGTTTTACTTAGCTGATGTAATGATTACAAAATTACATCCATCACTGTTGGGATGGCACCTGGCTTCAGCGACGGAGTTTTATAGAAGCCCATCTCAAAGCCAGTTAAATTGTGGTAGCAGTCCGGTGTGAAGTGCGCGTTGCACACTAGGGCTTTCTTCGGCAAGTCCGCGTGCTCTACACCGATAGCTTGAAGCCACTGGCTAAGTAGCGCTGGGTCTCTCGGCAGACTATGAAAGCTAGCAGAGCCGGTGGCGTTGCACCGAGGAACGATACATCTCTGACTCCTTGGCATAATGCAGGCAAGTTAGCTAAAGATACCAAGTAGTAAGACGTCGTATATGAATAACTGTAGCTCGATATAAGTCGTAATATTAACGTTAGCAATAATACAAAGCAATTCGCATTTGAACTTGAACTAGCTAATTAGCAGTACAAGGGTCTCAATCTCAGAAAGAAAAAAAAAATCGTCGTTCTCTGCTTTTATACCACATGCCCAGCCAAGACCCACCCCTAGGACCACCTCAAGTCCACCCATTTTTATGTTAAGGCGTTCGTGACGTCACGAAACCCCGGAAGCCAGCATATTGGTAAGTCTACACAAAAACTCAGATAAAACCATTTTTACTAAACATAAAATTTTCGGACATAAACAGTTGTGTATGATCATAATCTAACTCAAAACATAGGTTGTCAACGGGAAAAGTCGGTTTTTGACTGCAGTATCACTTTAACTGTTTAGGTGTGTTTAAATATTCTCATATTTTTGTTATTATTTATAATTGTTATTATTCAAATAAAAGTTACTTATTGAGAAACAAGTATTTTTCTTTACAAATCAAGACTCGATAGTCTAACAATGGCATAGCCATTAGTTAGACTATAGTGCTGGGGGAAAAAATAGCGCTGGAAAAAAATCGAAAATCGAAAATCGAATTGTGACCTTAAAATCGAAAGTCAAATTGAATCGCGGATTTGGAGAATCGTGACACCCCTAATATACATATATACATACACACCGATCAGCCACAACATTAAAACCACTGACAGATGAAGTGAATAACATTGATTATCTTGTTATTTCAGTTTGAGTTTGAAAGGATACAATGACAATGAGATTGAAGTGCAGACTGTCCGCTTTAATTTGAGGGTATTTTCATCCATATCGGATGAATACATAGCAGCCCCCCCCCCCACCATTTTTGGGCATCAAAAAATATTGGACAGTTTAACATAATGTAGAATAAAGTAATCATTTTAAATTTTTGGTCACATAACCGTGGCATGCCATGACATCCTGATGTATGTGACCCAACAACATCAAGAGACTCTTGACATCTTATTTTCTGGTACTCTTACAAGCAATACTATAACATCTCTGCAGTTGAATGGATCTCTATGGGAATTGAGGGGTGGGACTAGATTTAGCTGTAAATTATGCTGGAACAGTATGGAATACATGGTTGGTAAAAATGGCTGTAAGTCACCAAAGGTCTCTTTTTTTTAAATTCATTTATTTTTTATCTCCATTAAGTTTGGTTATTTGCTTATTTTGTTTTATTTTGTATTACTGTCTTATATTTTCTCCAGTATTCACTATGCGTTTGTCATTTGTCAACCTTTTTCCAATTTTTTCTCTTTCTATTTTGTATATGCATCCTAGTGTTTGTTAGCCAAACTGTCTATGTTGATTGTTTATGCATGGGTTGTCTCCAGTAAGTGTGTCTGTGTGTGAATGACTATAATATATGTCTATAATATAGGTCTTATTTCTATTTCTATGTGTAATAATCAGGAGAAGAAACCCTTCAAGTTATCCATCCATATCTACTGTATTTTTGGCAGCAGAGTGATGGTTTAAGGTATGTTTGATAGGTCAGACCCTTGATGACTTGGAGCCATTTAGCCAACCATGTGTTTCCATACTGTTCCAGTATAATTTAGAGCTCAATCTAGTCCCACCCCCCAATTCCCATAGAGATCCATTCAAATGCAGAGAGGTTATAGGTTATATCACTTGTAGGAGTACCAGAAAATAAGATGTCAAGAGTCTCTTGATGTTTTTGGGTCACATACATCAGGAAGTCATGGGATGCAAAGGTTATGTGATCAAATATTAAAAAATGATTACTTTATTCTACATTATGTTAAACTGTCGAATATTTTTTGATGCCCAAAAATGTACAAAAGTTTAGAAACGGTTCATCCGATATGGATGGAAATACCCTAAAATTAAAGCTGAGTCTTCACGTCAACCTCATTGTCATTGTATCCTTTCAAACTCAAAGTGCTGGAGTACAGAACTGAAATAACAACAAGATAATCAATGTTATTCATTTCACCTGTCAGTGGTTTTAATGTTGTGGCTGATTGGTGTGTGCACGCACGCACACACAATTGTGTATGTATAATTGGATACATAAACATACATATATATGAAGCAAGTCAACATCCTTGGGTAGGATGCTCGGCTGTTTTATAAAGGTTTGGTGCAGTATACATACACAATTGAGTCATTTCACAGAAGTTTTCAGGCAAACAACATACTAAAGTACATTTCATACAATAAGCAAACACTATGCAAGCGCTGGAGAGGCACACCTGTTTCTGCAGGGCGGAGAGCTGGTAACCCAGGCTCTCGATCCTCATGTGCGCCTCCTGGAGCTCCTCCCGCGCTGTGCTAACTGCCTTGTTATTCATGTCAGATGAGACCTTTGCATTGTCCAGCTAGGGAGAACAGAGAGGTACAGGAACATCATTATACACGTGAGATTTGCACTCCTGTGTGGAATTAATGCAAACATATATATATACACAATCAAAAAGCAATACCTCATCGTGCACAGTCTATTGAACTGCCAAGCATAAAATTACAGCAGTTACAAATGACTATGCAAAGTGCTTTTATCCAACTTCAGTAACACTGGCAGAAAACATTTGTACATGAACAGCCATGAAAATCTTTGAGATATGGAAATGCCAAAGGCACAAACATGCTCTGTGGAACCTGAAATTGACTTTCCTAGATATGTCTACATTGTTACATTCTTATCCCTGATGTGCGGATTGCAATAAATTATTCCAGGTTTATCTAGTTGCCAAAAACTCACCTATTACCAATTTTTAAAGAAATAAGTGAAACAAGAAGCAAGAAACCAGTGGGCAGAAGTGTGTGTGTGTGTGTGTATTCAAATCAATTAATTGCATGCACTTTTACCAGTCTTGGAGTTAACAGAAAAGTATGATTGGTTAATAGTATTATAACTTAAAGCCTTGTTCTGGTACCTTAGCCTTGAAGGTGTGTTCCAGCTCATCCTTGTAAATGGAGACTTGCTCATCATGCTGTTTCCGCAGGTCTTGCAGCGCTTGTGCCAGCTTGAACTCATAGTCCTGCTGCATTCCGCTGTCCACCTCCACTACTCGCTTCTCTTGGCGACGGCGAGTCTCGCGAACCTCCTGCAGAGCGATCCAGGGCACGTGTTGAGAATTAGTAACTCAATGACATCCAAAAGCACAGGACAGACGAATCAATCAGCCAGTAAGGGACTTACAGTAAGTTTTGTTTTTTAAATGATGAAAATGAGCAGGCTTATCCAATTAATTTGACATCAATTACATTAAATTATACACATACAGCAATATGGTATTACATTACAGCAACAGTGCTAACTACACTGCGCCTTCCCTTGATAGATGGTCTGTCAAAGTAGCGCGATAATTACACTTCACAGGAGCCCTGTATAGGACAATTTTCCCCTGTTGGCGTAGAACGTTTCCCGGTGCTACCACAACACTTACTTCCCCGTCCTTCTTACCTGTAATAGCCATTACAGTCCTGCGTTAACCTACATTAGTTTCCTCCTCTTAAAACCCCACTGTTAACAGTCACAATGTAAACATTTACCAGAAAGGATATTCTACCATGTATTGTATGACCAGGGAAATTTCATAACACATTGAACTAAACTATTAGTACATAAACAGTGAAAATATATCAGCATAAAGGCTGATTTGTGTTTTAGCTTGGCAAAAATATCTGCAGTGCTCCCCCATTTTTGTATTAGACAAGAGGGGGTATATGATAAATGATTGTTGCTAGTTTGTATTAAGCTAGGATGATATAAAGAATCATATGATTGTTTTAATATTACAAGTACACCGACATTAGTTACACAATTTCATTATAAATAAGATGACATCGGAATGGTACTGGATTTGCTAGCATTTTTCCTTTGCCAGCCCTCTCTCAAACCGAGTACTTTCCCCCAACTTGTAGGACTGCAATCCCACTGCAATAATCAAATGGTACCACGCCACCCCAAATTCTCCTCCTCCCAACAAAAAACTAAACAAGAAAGAAATGAACGGGAAATCCACACATTTCTACATTTCAAGACAGTCACGTTGTTCCACAGTTGTGTGGGAATATGGGCAGGGCTCTCCAAAACTCACAACCATCACTACCTACAATCATCTGAATTAATGAGACACGCCACAAATTAGACACAGACCTCCTCAAACATGCTTTTCCTGAACTGAAGCTCCTCTGACAGGCTCTGACAGCGGTTCTCCAGATCCACTCTCATCAAAGTCTCCGCCTCCAGCTGCTTCTTGGCCACCGCATGGGCATCCTCAGCCTGTCAAAACATGTGACATCAACACAGCCATTGATAAATCTACAAACCGAGTCACATTTCACTAAGCTTTATAAATACCCTGCGTTGTGTGCGTCAGCTCCCCACGTCGAGTCGTTATTCCCCACTTACGAATACTCACGTAAAAAAAATAAAAAAAACACTACATAAGCAGCCGACTATAGAAGTAGTCCATACCTTAGCAAGCTGGGCTTTCAGATCGGCCAGTTCTGCCCCCAGGGATCCATTCTCACTCAGCGCGGTGTTGAGTGCAGCCTCGCTTCGGTTGTACAGAGACTCCAACTCTTTAATGCGAGCCTGGGCAATGGCCAGGTCCCCATCTCTCTTCTTAAAGCTGGAACAAATGGGAGTGTTAAAAGCAAAGTGAAGGAAACGTGGCAAAAAAATAATAATAATCAAGGCGAGTGTTGTAAAGATCTGAAGCAAATTTACAGTACATAAGAACTATCTCCTGGTTTATTTGTGAAACTACTAAAGCAGTGGTGGAAGTGCTCCTATTACTCAAAATGTTCTTTTCAAAAGATGCAATTCAACACAAGCCCTTTGCATGTCACCACATCCTCCAACCTACTGGCAACCAAGCACCCACAGAGCCCAACAAACGGTACAGATGATGCAGAACAAATGCGTTTTTTGTTGTTGTTTTTTTTAACACTCGCACGTGCGCACACACACACACACACACACACACACACACACACACACACACACACACACACACACACACACACACACACACACACACACACACACACACACACACACACACACACACACACACGGATACAGCACAAACACATGGATAAAGCATGCAGCTCTGATGCAATGATTTTACTACGGCAACCATACATTAACAATGTGGCACTTCAAGCTGCACTTCCTGTCTGCAGAAGTTCCTTAGCAACAGAGTAAACACTGGTAAACAGTCAAGCTTTTCTCTCCAAATCACTTTCACTGTACTTCATGTTATACTTTGAATGCATTATCACACATTCTGTTTAATTCAGTGAAGTGCTTCACCTCCAGCCACAAGTTCAGTTTATCCTTCGACACTTCTATTTACACCAACATCTCAAAGAATGAATGAGGGAGGAACAGAACCAAGGTCACAAAAAAAAAAAAAAAAAAAAAAAACTACAACAGACTCAACTTCGAAGAGCAGCCAACACCACAGTGTCAAATTGAATTCATGTTAAAAGATCCGTGGTGCATTCATTTCAACGTCAACTAATGGGACAACACTGAGCCACTCAAACTAAATTCATGCATTCCAAACCACATCCTCGTGACTTCCGCAAATGATTCCTGTGTGCAATACAATGATACAATGCTTGGAAGAGGAGAGGAGCACAAACAAGTGCTCTGTAACATACCGTCTGCACTCCTGCACAATAAAATAAAATCCATGCCCATGTTCAGAACCATTTTACACAATTACAACAGTATGAAATGAATATGTGAAAGTATAAAATTTCATTTTTTTTTTTTTACTTATAATGCAGAAAACATTAATTTACCAATATTAGATTATATTGTTACAGACCATGATTTCAGAGAGTATAAAAATACTTTATGTATGCATCACCGTGCACTTAATCCTGCTCGAGTTACATTAGTTATTCCTGAATTGAAAGGCAATTGCTAGGGCCATCATGTCAATTTCAGTCATCATTCCATGGGCGGAAGGGGGCAAAACAAGGGTCAAAAATGCACCATTGCCTTTCAAACCCCAGTACCTCAACAGCATGAAATATTACTCACTTCCTGTTGGCCTCCTCCAACTCAGCATTGGCCTTTCCCAGTTCAATCTGCAACTTTGCTCTCTCCCGTGCGGTTTCATCCAGGACACGACGGGCATCGGCCAACTCGGACTCATACAACGCTTTAATCCCTGTCACCTGGAGGGAAGGGACAGAGCCCAATCAGTAAACTCTTGTCCAGTCATTTGCACGCCACACGCCTCCCAGGGCGTGGCTTCAACTTCCCAGACACCCAGCAGCTGGTTATTCCTGGGGTTCATCCCCCTTAAACCCTCTTAACAAAACAAGAGGATTTTTTTTTTTTGTGCTACTCATTTGAAAATAATTTTTTTTAGGTCAGTTCACTGCAAAATTCAATTTCATCACACCAATAGAATTTACCCTAAAACATAAAAATTAGTTGAGAAATCCAAGCTTTTTGCACAAAAATAAAACATATTAATAAATAAATCAGACTTAGATATGCATTTAAATGGGAATTCTGGTGAAAACCTAAATTTGATTGTGGATATGTATAAAGTCATTCCTTGAATAAGAAAAAAAGTATATTCTGCAGCTAAAATTCCAGCATGCAGTCATGCAGACTCCGCATGAAGGTCTATGATCTCTTTCATATACTGACAATGTGACATCAAGGATCAAGCCAAAACATTATCATACGGTTGGTGCATTTAAATCAAATTGGGATGGCAACAGAGAAATTAGAAACTGGCGAATTCTGAGACAAAAGGAAAAAATTTTACAATTGTTTTGATGCACAGGAGTTCAACAGTCCAAGATTCAAATTTTGAATAATGCCGCCCCCTCCCCTCCCCTGGCACCGTGCCTCTCCCCGTCTGCGGCACCAAGCCAATCCTCTCCACCACCAGTGGGCTGGGTCTTCTCTCTGCTCTCCGTTAGTCCACATAAATATCGCACACTCCGGAGGCCACATTTAAACTGAAAGCTTCAGTTTTCCTTTATTTCACTTTGTTTTCCATGGAAATGTCTCTCCATTGTAAGAACATACCAACTATTCTTAATATAAATGAAACATAAACCAGTAACGTTAACTACCGTAAAACTTCCGTAATTATCGTCATTTTTTTAAGTAACATAACTTGCATTTAAATTCGGCAAAAACAATACTAACGTTAGGTTAGTCCAAGCAGGACAACATAAACGGGGTTCCGCGCAATGCTGGAACTAACGTTACCATAATAACTTAGCTAGCTAAGCTACACAGCTATAGTTTTACGGAAGTTAAAGTTATCAAGTTAAAATTGAGGAAACAATAACTTGTGTTAGAAAAATAACGTTACCCTTGTGAATTCGGATTTAAAAAACCAAGCACTTAATTCCCGTTTTAAACAATTTAGTTAGCCAACGTTAGCTACACTGTTAAGACTGTAACGCTACGTTACAGTGACATCTGGTTACAATGAACACCACATGCTGAAATGAAAACCAAAGCAACAAATGATCTGTGCTAGTTTTGCTACAATTAGGAAAAGTAGTAACATTAACGCAGTCGACACTACTCGCTAGATACGCTTTGAAAATGATAGCTAGCGAGGGCGAAAACAGTAACATTATCCAGGACAGTCAAATCCGAGCAGTTTGTTTCAAGCGACAAAAAAGACAGGTGTGTGTGTGCCTCCAAATAAATTGAACACCAAGATGGCCAACGTTGGCTGTCCAAATAGCGAATATGAAATCCCACTCTCAACGATGCCGAGCAATTTCCAACTGCGTCCGTGGGTGCTGTTTTAAAGGATAAGTTAGCTAACGTTAACATTACTAGCTGGCCACGATAGCAAACTTAACCGTTACCGTTGCGCTGCTAAGGCTAAGGCTAACTTCCAGACACACTGCGCTGCTAAAAAGCTAGGTACCTAGTAACGTTACATTGCAAAATTAATTACCTTCCGATCAGTAACGTTAGCTAGCAACCCACAGCCCCGGAAATTGGAGGCAATTGGCAAATTTTACGAACCAAGTAACGTTACAGTAACGACAACGTAACCAAGTCAAAAATGTTATGAAAAGCTAGCAGCCAGTGCAAAAGTTTACCAATTAAGTCAACGTTACGTCAGGCGAAATAAAAGGGCTGACAGTCACACATAGTTAACTTATATAAGCTTGAAACCGAGTAACGTTAATCGTATACTAGCTCCAGCAACGTTAACGATAGCTTAGCTCGACGTTAGCTACTAACCTAACTCACGTTAACCGTTAGCTACCTAGCTAACGTTAAAATACTTTAGCTCAAGTAGGCTAACCAGAAGACGGCGAACGTTACCGCGAATTAGCTAACAAAAAGTACCGCTAGCAATGTTAACGTAACACACGAGTGAACGTTACCTCCCGGGTCGTGATCTCTTCCTTCTCGGAGACTTTGACCATAAGACGATCATTTTCCAATTCCAGCGAGCGTACGCGGTCAATATAAACGGCCAACCTGTCGTTTAAATGTCTTAGTTCTTCCTTCTCTTGCAGGCGCGAGATACGCGTTGGGGAGAGCAGGGTGGTCGCGGCCGCCCGAGTACTCTCGGTGGCTGAGCGGCTGGGGGTTGCAGTCGCCATCACAATTTTGTACTTAATATCAAGTATAAATCACGACTGTACTTCCAATTAAGCAACTGAAGTTATTTATCGGCCAAACGTACGTTTTAATGTGAAAAGCAGTATGACTTCTTAAAATCTTAATTCATTCGCAAGCCGCCTGTTTAACATGGCAAACCTAATCTCCGCCCGCACTGTGTAAATTCCATCTACAACATTTGAAAGAGCTTGCTAAAGCAAGATGGCCGTTAATCACGCCTTCCGCGCCAAAAATGCGTCGCCTACGTTCTTCTGGTAGTTGTAGTCCTTTCACAATTACCGCAACGATAGCCTATGAAAAAAAAAATGGTTTCACAATTCTACAACGTGTATTCTTTAAAAAAATATTAATAACATTAAACTCATTCTAAAGAATCGACCTTACAGAACTTTCCAGAGTTTCATAAGGCAGTATGTCTGCTGTTCGTCATATTTATTTATCTAGATCATTATGAATTTACGTTATTCATATGTGATTTGAGAAAAGGCTTCTGATTAGTGCCAATAGACTAAAGGTAGGTGGTTATTTCTGTGTTTTTAAGCCAGAGCCTCGGGCCACGTCAGCCATTTTTCCTTCCAAATAATGTATTTATTTATTTTAGGTTTTATTGAGCAAATTATTTAACTCGTACTTTTAACAGTTTTAGGACACAGCCACGTCAATTGAAACGTGTGTTTTACTAACACAGTGCCACAAATATGTTTAATTAATACTAATGCTCATTTGTATCATGTAATACAAACACATCCAGAGATTTCACGAAATCGTTTTTTAGAGTCACTCAGAGTGTTGCCAGATGCCTGAATGAATTCCCTCCCGAAAATTCTGAAAATCCCCCATCTTCAATTGAGTCCCATACAATTTTCTCACAATTTTCTCACAATTTCCCCTCATACCTCCTTTTAAAATCCCCCATCTGTCATTGACTCCCATACATCTTTTATTTAAAACTTCCCCTATGAATTTTAAAAACTGGAGTCAGAGTTGACAGACTGGGGGATTACAATAAGTAGTGCCCACAGTTCAGTCATAGTGACTCTGTGAATGTTTATGCCTTTATTTCACCCCAACCCATAGAAGGCGCTGTATGCTTTTGTCTCTGCATAAACACTGGAAAAAATCCGGATTACCCAGCATTCAATATCCGTACGGTCCTTCCGGTGAATCCGCCATTAGAGAAAGCAGGTAAGAAGTAAGTGGCGAGTAATATACAATTACAATCTTGCTAAAATCAATGGCATCTTCTGGGTTTAGTGGAAAATAACATTGTTATTAGAAAGGCCACATTCCCAAGAGAAATATTACCCAAGTATATCTTGTAATAATCACCGTACGACTGAAGTGTTTTCTGTCCATGGGAAACATCGGCAGGCTAGTGGACGTTCGCTAGCGGTAGCAGCCATTCTTGCACTTTGTCTTATTTGTTTCTATAAATAAGCCGTTATTAGGTTGATATTTTTGTGCAAGAGCCACGAATAGCATGATCATGTCTGTGCGCACTTTTAAATTGTGGCATCACATTGTGGTGTAAATTCGATGTGTTGGCCACTGGTCTTTGCTCATCCAGCCTTTGACAACGTTAACTTGGTTTTAACAAATTACCATACTAACTGAAAGCATCAAAATCATTTTGTGGTTAATTGTGCAATTTTAATCACCGTAGCTATACTCGTTGATGTTTAAGTTGGATGTACTCTATGGCAACTGCAGCTTGTTTCTTACTTTGTACCGTCTTCTGCTGGCATTGTGAATTTATTTATTCATTAAAAATGTATCCGTTTTAGGCATGGCAATTCGGTACCCTATGGCCGTTGGCCTGAATAAAGGCCACCCAGTAACCAAGAATGTGACCAAGCCCAAACACAGCCGTAGGAGAGGGGTGAGTATCAAGCATGGGGTGCTTATGGGAAATATTAAATGTAAGTTAGTGAAGTCATAGTCATTACTGTCAAGGCTGAATACTACTGTCTTACTTTCCACACACAATTTTTCATAAGAACTCTGCAAAAAATCGAATTATCCGTAACAAAGTATGAATGGACTTTGTTTCTGTTGTTCCTCAGCACTTGACCAAGCACACCAAGTTTGTGCGTGACATGATTCGTGAGGTGTGTGGTTTTGCCCCGTATGAGAGGCGGGCTATGGAGTTGCTGAAAGTGTCCAAGGACAAGCGTGCACTAAAGTTCATCAAGAAAAGGGTAAGTTACCAACTCCTTTCCTTAACCACTGCCAACACCAAATTGCTGCTTTTTAAACTTGAAACCCCCCAGAAACAATTTGCCTACTCAATACATCGATTTTATGAATGGTTTTTTACCAACCTGGCAGTATGGTCCACCAGGGCTTATACCATGTCTACAATTGCTGGATCTAGTTTTTCTTAAATCAATTTTACTCCTCATTTTTATATGAACCGGTCTGGCTTGGAAGTGTCTACTAGCTGTGCTACTTCATATCAGTTCTATTTTTGTGGTCAGCAATAAGTTTTTTTTTAAAAGACCAAGATTGATTTTCATGATCTTGCGTCGCCCCATGTTAATCGTTATTTTTAGGTACAGGTGAAATGCATATGACAAATCTCGCACACGTGGAAAGTTATTTTTGTTATTAGATCTCATACTATCAGTGTTGATGGCTGGAGACTTGGGGGGCCAAATCTTTGGGTTTTTTTTTGTTAATGGGAGGGTGAGGCTTCATGAACAAAGTGAATGGAGATTCAGTGTCATTAATTTTAATTACCATAATGTATTGCGGTCTAGACACTTTCAAACAACAGCATAGTGTAGCTCCACTCATTCGTGGGGTTAATGAATCTGAATTCTTAAATCAGTAGCTTTGTCCTCATCTTTAAACATGTTTAAAATGGTTAGTTTCTGTTGATAAATGTATTGGTGTACAAATTTAAGTGACTAGTGAGATGATGTTTTGGTCTCTGAACAACAAGGACACAATATAGGTAGATTTACGACCATAGAGCAGTGGTTCTCAAATTTTCTTTACTAGTGTAGAGAGTCAGATTTTTTTCAGCCGAGAACCCCCTTCTCCAGCACAAAAAAATAAATACTGACAAAGGTTTGGTGTTTCTGCCTAAGCTTTCTTTTTCAGAGGTTCTCCTGCTTTCTCCTTGTTTTCACTTATGTTTCACTTATCCATTTTCTAATTAATTTTCATCTGGCTTTCAGTATCAAAACTTGCTCAGGGTGAAAAAAATTGATACAGCTAGCTGGCTGGTGTGAAAGTCTTCTATTTTTCATTTGTGGTTGACATACATTGGCATGAAAGTGATTGCTTTTTTATTTTTATAAAAAAGGTTAGAAAATATTTATCAAAGTGGTATGTTAGTATCCAGATTTAAGTGATTTTATTAATGTGGGGTTGTTTTAGAATTGTTCATAACCAATAATAAAAAGAAACGCATTTAGACATTTTCTGAGTACCCCCTGCAGTACTCCAAAGTACCTCTAGGAGTACTAGTACTCCCATTTGAGACACTGCCATAGAGAAATGCATGCTACTGTACCACAGCCCCCCCCCCCCCATTTTTTTTGATGTATAATGAGGGGAATGGAGAATATATCGTCTGACAGTTTTCTCATCCTTGAATCTGCAGGTGGGAACCCACATCCGTGCAAAGAGAAAGAGGGAAGAGCTCAGCAACGTCCTGGCTGCTATGAGAAAGGCTGCTGCTAAGAAGGAGTAAGCCTGTTGTACTGGGGAAAAATAAATTTCTATTTCAAAAACAAATGTGTTCTTTACCTCTATTTAATAGATTTTAATTTTTTAACATTAGTCTTTGTGAACAACTTATGTGAAAGCTAAGGTTTGATTTAAGGCCAATTCATAGTCGCCAAAAAAATAGGTCCGCGCAGACTCCCGTACGCATAAATGGCATAACAGACCCTGAGCGGACGTCTGCCTAGGCAGTCTGCGCAGCAGTCATTTCACCTACACGTGTACAGTCATCTATGAAGATCGCCATTGTTTGCAACAAAGTGGTTGGTACGCTCGACTATGAAAGGCAAAAGTCCGTCCGCGTACGTGTCTGCTCCGTTTTAAACACTTAACTTTTACACAAGATGCTATGCTTATTGTAGTGACCATAAATTTAAGATGTTGACAAGCCATTAAACATTTTGAGGAACAGCAGCCACACATTTGGATTGGATTCTAACATGTCTCAATCAGTTTACACAAATTGCAGTTGTGATATCAGGACATGTTTTAACCAGTAAAAGGTCTGGAATACAAAATAGTGATCAGCTTTTAAACTTTGAAAAGGAGTGGTGGTGGGAGGAGGGGGTAGTTATACTGTTCAGTTCTGAGAATAAATTGAGCAAACTTTACATTTTAAAAAAAGGGTTTAATTCTTCATTAATTTGGGCTGCTTAGCAGCAATGTGTTGATCCCTAGTGTCTGTGGATCCATGATTTTTGGTCTTCACATTTAAGCAACCCTCCAGTCTTCTCATACACACATCTAAAGACTGTTCTCTTCCTTGCTGTGATCCACTTTGGCTGTCCACATGAAATAGACTTCATGCCCAAGCTCAATGAGACATGGTGTTTTGAAGCCTACCAGTGGTGTGGAACCACAGTAAATGGAAAAACAAATGAGCTAATGTACACCCTGCAGAATTCACTAGCTGGCAATGAGAACTAAAATGATCCCATTCAAAGCACAGGATCTCCTCGATTCCTTCACTCCAGGTGGTTCTGCCGAGCACATAAGTGAGTGTCTGCTCAAGTCTGCCTTGCATCAGTATTGGTGACACAGTCTAGCCTTTAGGTTCACTCTCTGGGGAAAACGATGTTGTAGATCTGGTGGTAGTGTTCCACAAAGTGCACCTCCAGGCCCTCTGTGATGAAGTCTGGGAGGTCAGAGAAATCTTTCTTGTTCTCTGAAGGCATAATGATGCAGGTTACGCCAGCTCGTTTTGCCTGCAAAGGGAGAGACCGTGACACGACATGCAGGTTAGTCAAAAGAAACACCTGAAAACAGTAAGAAAGATGTTTTTTTTTTTCCCCTGACAAGATTTGCATTAAAACCCACAAACACAAAAAGTATATACTTCATTTTGTAAAAATGTTTGCAAATAGGCCATGTAAAATGACTCACGAGGAGTAGCAGAAAAAAAACCCCGGCGTGGGCTTACATCATTTTACACCACATATTACAGTGAACATTATTGATTAACCCATTATACGCAAATTTATTTGCAAAACCAGCCAGACCTATTTTCCCAATTCAAAGACAAAAATTGGAAGTTTAAAGATCCTACTGAGCCCGTTTATACAGGTCATATGAGGAGAGCTCCAATTATAACAGACAGAAACTGTCAGAACCACATAGCTTTTGTCATCCCACTGACTCACAGCAATGGTCTTCTCCTTAATACCGCCCACTGGTAGTATCTTTCCGGTTAGAGAAATCTCCCCTGTCATGGCCACATTCTGCCGTGCTGGCGTGTTGGTGGCCAGAGAGAGCAGAGCTGTAACGATGGTGCATCCTGCACTTGGCCCATCCTTAGGAGTGGCACCCTGAGGAGCAACAAAGCCATCATCACATGACATCATCACACATTCAGATGAAAAGATGATGATAATAACGGTTGAAAGAGTGATCAGGACTGATAGCAATCAATTAGTTTTTTCAATCAAAGTAACAAGAAAAAAATTCAAGGTTCATGATTCACCGTACTGGAAAGAAGGCAACATTTCTACATGCTGAACGAACAAACGAAAAAACAAGAAATCTGTTGTCACAATGACATCGGAGAGTACAGAAAGTGCCAGTGTTGGAAACGCATACTCAAATGATGTTCCTCACCTCGGGCACGTGCAGGTGTAGGTGGGAGTCCACCAGGAAGCCATTGTCAGGCTGCTCCTTCATGAAGAAGGCGCGGGCGAAGGTGTAAGCGATCTTGGCGCTCTCCTTCATCACGTCTCCCAGCTGCCCCGTAACGTCCAGCGAACCCTCCTGGGGTCCATCTTTCCCCTGTGTCCCCCGTGGGCGCTTCAACGACGTCTCGATGAAAAGTGTGGAGCCACCTGTGCGGAAAAAAGAAAGTACAGCACTTGAAAGCTGTAATTACATATCGTATAATTTATGTATCATCTAATAAAGTCATTATTTTTGAGAATGGTATCAGAACCTCAAAATCTGCAACACTAAAACTCTTGAAAGTGACTTCAACAATACAACATGTAGTCTTGGATGTTTTGGGCACTTGTCAGTTCTGGTCTCTCAGTTTAACTGATTTCACAAAACATGCTAAATGGACTCAGGGTCATTCACTGATCTCTCACCCATCGCTGTCCATGCCAGGCCCATGACCACTCCAGGTGGTGTCACATCATACATCCTGTCCACAGTGAAGATGGGTTTCCCCACATAGTCCTGGAGATTGTCAGCTGTGATCGGCAGAGCGCTCTCCTCACCACTCACGATGCGGAATGCCACCTTTCTGAACACCTTTGAGGAAGAGAAATATTAGTGTGTTATAATACATGTATAAGAAGGTGCCATTTAATTCTACTGGGATGTGGAAAGGCGTAAATGCGTATGTAGAAATTATGAGTGTGGGTTTTATTTGAACCCAGGTTCAAAGGAACAGAAGGAAAATAAGCACTGTGTAAAATAGAAGATGCATGCCGTTATAATGAAGACTCAGAGCTTTTACTTTCACAACTGAAAGATTCTGATTCAGTCAAGTGTAATTACTCCTCTGGGGCTGTCCTGACCTTTTCCACTTGTTTCTGCAGGTTCCTGACACCACTCTCTCTACAGTACTGTCTGATTAGGACTTTCAAGGCCTCAGCTGAAATGCTGGTCTTCTGGTCATCCAGCCCACAGAGAGTTCGCAGCTGGGGCACCAGATACCTCTGTCAGATAGATGAGTGAGGAAAGAGATGGGACACAGAAGTAACACACTGGACCCAAAATGTGTTACTGATATGCCAACATTCTAAATACAGTAAATCCAGTTAACAAAGGAAATGCACATGCAACTAATGTTGACTGACTAATGCAGTATAATCTGCATTGCTTGAGACCTTTTCAAACATTTTGACATACAGTTTAAGTCAGAAGTTTACATACACTTAGGTTGAAGTCATTAAAACTAATTTTTAACCACTCCACAGATTTCATGTTAGCAAACTATAGTGTTGGCAAGTCAGTTAGGACATTTACTTTGTGCATGACACAAGTAATTTTTCCAACAATTATTTACAGACAGATTATTACACTTTTAATTCACTATATCACAATTCCAGTGGGTCAGAAGTTTACATACACTAAGTTGACTGTGCCTTTAAATGTTTAATATTTGGTCGCATATCCTTTTCCTGTCATGACTTCCTGATGTCTGTGACCCAACAACACCAAAAGACTCTTGATATCTTATTTTCTGGTACTCTTACAAGTGATACTATAACGTCTCTGCATGTGAATGGAGCTCTATGGGAATTGTGGGGTGGGACTAGATTTAGCTGTAAATTATGCTGGAACACTATGGATTACATGATTGGTAAAATGGCTGTAAGTAATCAAGGGTCTGAGGTATCAAACAAGCCTCAAACCATCACTCTGCTGCCAGATATGCAGTAGATATGGATGGATCACTTTAAGGGTTGTTTCTCCTGACAAATTTTCCTATTGAACTCTATGGAAAAATAAGTCAAGTTATCCATCCATATCTACTGTATTTCTGGCAGCGGAGTGATGATTTAAGGCTTGTTTGATACATCAGACCCTTGATGACTTACAGCCATTTAGCCAACCATGTGTTTCCATACTGTTCCAGTGTGATTTACAGCAAAATCTAGTCTTACCCCCCAATTCCCATAGAGATCCATTCAAATGCAGAGACGTTATAGTATCGCTTGTAAGAGTACCAGAAAATAAGATATCAAGATTCTTTTGATGTTGTTGGGTCACAGACATCAGGAAGTCATGGCATGCAAAGGATATGCGACCAAATATTAAAAATGTAAAGGCACAGTCAACTTAGTGTATGTAAACTTTTGACCCACTGGAATTGTGATATAGTGAATTAAAAGTGTAATAATCTGTCTGTAAACAATTGTTGGAAAAATTATTTGTGTCATGCACAAAGTAGATGTCCTAACTGACTTGCCAACACTATAGTTTGCTAACATGAAATCTGTGGAGTGGTTAAAAATTAGTTTTAATGACTTCAACCTAAGTCTATGTAAACTTCTGACTTCAATTGGAGCTCTTATAAAATGTATACTTGTTTTTACATTTATAGAGCAATGCATGCTGGGACCACAGTCCTGTCCTCCTCAGAGGGCTTTACCTCTGCAATGGCCAGTTTTTCCTGGGCCACATATCCAGACACATTTATCATCTCCATACGGTCCCTCAGCGGCTCTGGGATGGTGTCAGTCACATTGGCAGTGCAGATGAAAAGTACCTGGAAAAGAACAGTTTTGATTTTGCGTGAGGTGACCGCTACAGTGTCTGCTCACGGATGAATAGGGACTTTGTGGTGGATTACACACCTTAGACAAATCAACAGGCACATCCAGGTAGTGGTCAAGGAAGTTGGCATTCTGCTCTGGATCCAACAGCTCCAGCAATGCAGATGAGGGGTCACCCTGGTAACCGCGTCCTATCTTGTCAACCTGAACAAACAGACATGCAGCCGACGGCTCTTCTCAGACATCATACTTTCATAGGTTATTCCTGAGATAACTGGATTGACACAATGTGCACTGAAACGGTCATCAGATTGAAGCCTTTAACTTAAAGAGTAACTACACCCACTGTCTCAGCCTGTCAAAAAAAATGACTGTCTCCACCTACTACACAATTTTGAAAAATACTTTGTGGGGTGAGCGAGGTTAAGACGTGGGGGTGGGGGTAGAGGAGCTGTAACATACATTGTACAAATGATTTCGTATAACTCGGATCGAACTGTCAAACTAGACATTGCACATCAAGTATGAATCAAGATTCAGCAACTGCATGGCCTATTTCTCACCTCAAATATTTTCAGAAACACATCTTAGTGGACTATTTAGGTGGAATAAGAGAATTGAACAGGACGCCAAGTTGTTCCGGTTTAAAAACGTGGAGGCGAAACAAAAGTAATGTAGCGGGTCTAACCAATCAGGTGCCGGCTGTTTCCGTTGTGGGCGACAACAATTATCCATATGACGTAGAGGTCCTGACTCACTGTGGTCATTAAAGATCCCATGACACTTACCGTAAAGAGTAGGGGTTTCCCCGGTGTCCTGGCTAAACTCCCAACCCAGGCTCATTCAATCTGCCACCTAATCATCCCCCAGTTTAATTGGCTAAAATAATTCTTCTCTCCCTCTCCACCTCAGCTGATGTGTGGTGAGCATACTGGCGCAAATTGGCTGCCGTTGCATCACCCAGGTGGGTGCTACACATTGGTGGTGGTAGAGGCGAGTTTCCCCCTCATCATTGTAAAGTGCTTTGAGTATTGAGAAAGGCGCTATATAAATGCCATGCATTATTATTATTATTACTCTGACATCACGTTTGGGGCGGGGGCAGTGTGGAGAGCAGAAAGGAAATTTCAACCATTAGGGGCAGCACAAAGACGCTTTTCTACCAGTTTCTTAGGATATACAATATTATTTCAGAATTGTTGAAATAATGGAATGCATGAATAAGTTTCATTATAAGGTAGGCATACAAACACGTTTACAGCGGGGAAAAAAGTGATCTAGAGTGTACTTATCCTTTAAAACACATGAAAAACCAATACAATACTTAAGAGTCAGATTTTGCTATTTGTAACAGGATGACACCATATGTCTCATAACCTTATAATACTGGTAGGAATAGGTAGAAACAGGTTAGATAAGCATCCCAGGAACTTTAAATTATATGAATATCATTACATCTTTGAGTAAAATTAATTGATGACATCCAAATTTGCCATGTTCACACCGGGTAGGATTCAGATACAATTCTGTCAATATTGTTTCCAACATCCAGTGTGTACCAAACTTTTCCTAGGTACAGATTCAAACATGGGGAATCCAAATAAATGTTGAAATCCATCCAAGGACCACCCAAATCCTACTTCAGGCCCACCTCCCCAACCACTATGCAGTACAAGTTCTCTATGCTCCAGAGGTTATAGGAAGATACATTTTGGAGCAAAGCTTCTTCAACCTTTCTAATACATTCCCTGAAAATATGGGGATGGTTATTTCCCCTGTCCTAAGTAATGAGTCATTGAAGTATGTCATTTTCTGTTCTATTATCCATTAGGGTAGTACCTGTTTCTGACCACTAGATGCCGCTGGTTCTTCTAGCCAGTGAAAAGTTAACACAGGATTGTAAGGCTGCTTCTTCAAATAAGATTAATCACACAAGATTAATCACACATATTAAAGCTAGAGTATGCTACTTTTTTATTTTTATTTTTTTATATTGGGGAACGGTCATGCTTAGTTGGTAGCAATCATAGAAAAAACTGTTCTGCGATAAATCCAGCAGGGTAGACTGTGTTTATATCCTCAAATTCTGCATTCTAAAACCAGCAATTCGCTCCGAATTTTGTTTTCAAAACAGTGCCTTATGACCATGACCACATAGCGGACCAATCAACTGTGAGATTGACCTTGCCAGTAGCCAGTTCACCAGCTAGACATTTCACAGCGACTGTTACACCGGCGCTATTTCACCGAAAGAAAAATAAAAGGGAATTGGATAAAATTGTATATCTCTTTTAATGCCGCAAGTTTACACAGATCTAGGAAAAACAGCTTTCTGTTTTTATGCTCCTTATTGCTGGAACAAAGCCTATTGAATTCTGTGGAAAAATAAGTTATCCGTCAAGTTATCCATCCATATCTACTGTATTTCTGGCAGCAGAGTGATGATTTAAGGCTTGTTTGATACGTCAGACCCTTGATGACTTAGAGCCATTTAGCCAACCATGTGTTTCCATACTGTTCCAGTGTAATTTACAGCTAAATCTAGTCCCACCCCCCAATTCCCATAGAGATCCATTCAAATGCAGAGACATTATAGTATCGCTTGTAAGAGTACCAGAAAATAAGATATCAAGAGTATTTTGATGTTGTTGGGTCACAGACATGGCATGCAAAGGATATGGGACCAAATATAAAAAATTTAAAGGCACAGTCAACTTAGTGTATGTAAACTTCTGACCCACTGGAATTGTGATATAGTGAATTAAAAGTGAAATAATCTGTCTGTAAACAATTGTTGGAAAAATGACTTGTGTCATGCACAAAGTAGATGTCCTAACTGACTTGCCAACACTATAGTTTGCTAACATGAAATCTGTGGAGTGGTTAAAAATGAGTTTTAATTACTTCAACCTAAGTGTATGTAAACTTCCGACTTCAACTGTATAAAGCTCACTCGAAAACTGGAGTAAACATGGGTGCTAATTTCAGAAGGTGGTGAGATTTTCGGGAACAAATTGGTTTAAAGACAGACTGGACAGGTAGGTCAAAAGTTTCAACATGAATTCTGCTTGCCAGACAACTGTAATTACCTATAATGAATAGTAGCTAGGTTACTTTATTTGGCGGGTAGTTCTTGGAAGAAGGTCATGCTTGTTTATGTTATAGGTCGTATAGTTCGCGTTACCTCGAAGTGGCTACGCAGCTATAAGTTACCAAAGCGTAGCTACCAGCTGTAGCCAGTTAATGCCTGGTTCAGACCAACGCTACACGAACTCAGTGTCATGCAACAACTCTGCAACAACAGAAAAGATTCTGTTGTTTTACCTGGAATTCTAGATTACATTTTTACTGTAATGTTAGCAACAGCCTACCAATCTGTAATCCTGCAATGTATCTAGCAGACTTTCACGTTCACAACGAGGTCTGTGGGTGTCTCTTTCTCTGTGGGCAGGGCCAAGGGATGTTGTGACAACAAATGTGGGGAAAAACTGCATACTCAAGCTTTAAGCTCACTTCCTGAAGTGTGCATTAGTAAACAAACTGAGCAGCAAAATTAGCAACAGTTGCTAGTTCTCAGAAAAAAATTCTTCAAAGTCAAATCAATCAAAATGTGTTTCAAAAGTTTAAGGATTTCTTAAGTTCTGGATGTCATGATTTTATAAATCGGCGTAATCTGCGTTGTTTGCATTCATTTATGTGCTAAAAGTGTACTTTTGAGAATTGTTTCACCATGCAATGGGAGTGAATGGAGAGAAAAACAAAAGAAATTCTCCATTGGCCAGTTGCTGACCACTGGAGCAAGTCAAGAAGATGAGCGTGAATATTACGACTCATATCGGGGCCAGGTAGCTATACAATATTAAGTTCTACCAAAGTTCAGTGTGCCTTTAACTTTTCACCGGCTAGCAGAACCAGCGACATCTAGTGGTCAGAAACAGGTACTACCCTAATAGATAATGGAACAGAAAACGACATACTTCAATGACTCATTACTCAGGACAGGGGAAAATAACTATCCCTATATTTTCAGGGAATGTATTATAAAGGTTGAAGAAGTTATGCTCCAAAATGTATCTTCCTAAAACCTCTCGAGCATAGAGAACTTGTACTACATAGTGGTTGGGGAGGTGGGCCTGCAGTAGGGTTTGGGTGGTCCCAGGATGGATTTCAAACATTTATTTGGATCCCCCACATTTGAATCTGTACCTGGGAGAGGTTTGGTATACATCGGATGTTGGAAACAATATTGACAGAATTTTATCTGAATCCTACCCAGGCAAATTTTGATGCCCTCAATTAGCATTTTACTCATGATTACTAATTACTAATGATATTCCTATAAAAAAAATGTTCCTGGGATGCTTATCTAACCTGTTTCTACCCATTCCTACCATTATTATAAGGTTCTTCGACGTATGGTGTCATCATGTTGCAAATGGCATTTATTGGTTTTCCATGTGTTTTAAGTTAAAGGCTTCAATCTGATGACTGTTTCAGCGCACATTGTGTTAATGCAGTTGAGAAGTGTTAAGGAAATGACAATGACTACTTGAAACGCAATAGACATGTTAATATTTCTCTACCATGTTCATGTTAGACATTATAACCTAATCTTATTTACTTGACTTTACTGAACTTGACTTTTCTAGTATGTCTAATCTTATAAATCCAAGGAAATTTCCCTTGTGTCCTACCATTCTGTGTGCCAACAATTACCTCATCAATAAGGACCAGGGGATTTTCAGTCTTTGTCTTCTTCAGGCACTGAATGATCTTCCCTGGCATTGCACCCACATATGTTCGCCTGCACATCACAAATTAATAAAATCAATACTAAAATTGATTCCCGGAGAGAATCTACATTACATCTCTTTTTGATAGTGTACATGAACTAATACACACCTGTGGCCCTTAATTTCAGCCACGTCAGTCATGCCACCCACGCTGAAGCGGAAGTACTCTCGGTTTAGCGCTCGAGCAATGGAGCGAGCGATGCTGGTCTTTCCAACACCAGGAGGCCCGTAGAAGCACAGGATCTTGCCCTGAGTGGAGCCTCGCAATTGGCTTACTGCAATGAATTCCTGTGCGACAGGGTGACGTAGGAAATGACTAGACCACTTTTTAGGTTAGGGTTTCCTACACACAAATAGATTTTTTAACTTCTAAGAAATCAGTGACTTCAATAATAAATAATTGTATTTATCCTGTGCTCTTGTCTGACAGGTACTGTCCAAGGTCTTGGCTTAAAGGCAAACAAAAATCACTTGCTAATTTAATCAAACTGAAGACATAGCAAGTATGCCTTCAAAACCTGCTCACCAAGATGCGCTTTTTGACATCATCCATCCCATAATGGTCTTCTTCCAGCACCTCCTTTGCCCGGCTCAGCTCTAGGTTTTCCTCACTGTTCTTGCCCCATGGCATAGAGGTCAGCCAATCCAGGTAATTCCGTGTCACACTGTTGAAATACAAGAACCATCAGGAAAGACAGAAGGAAAGAAGGCAATAGTACCAGAAAGTAAGATCTGGATAGTTTGGTGTAATTGGTGACTAAGGTGAAATGTGGCCTAGTTAGCTTATGTCCGTGAGTAATGTAAATAACCTCTTTGATCAATTAATTTAGGTAGGGCACAAGAAAGGTAGACTGGAATGAATGGGGGGTTTGTGGAGAGGGGAAGTGCCACTGACTTGAACTCTGAGGAATGGTTGTCCAGCAGGCTGAGTTTGTTGAGCTCCTCGTTGATGACGTCCATGACATGCTGTGGCACCACACCGTCCTTTAGCCGCTCCCGGAACTTCTCCTCAATGGCATCCTTGTCTTCCTTCTCCAGGCCCAGTTCCTTTTTTATAATCTTCAGTTGCTCCTGCAGGAGATACTTCCTGTGGGTCTGCTTGATCTTCTCTTCCACCTGAGGTGCACAGGGATAACAACCAACAAACATTTGGCTTTCATTGGTCCATAACAAATAACACAGTAAAATGGGCCATTACCAATCTTAACAAAAATATCCATCAAGGCTTATTGAGGCAAATCGGAAACAGCAACAGCTGGCACATACCTCTCTGCCCAGACGCTGTTGCAGTTTACTAAGCTCATACTCCTTCTTCAACAGAGACAAAGCCTTGTACAACCGCTTGGGAATCTGCAAAAAAAAAGTAGGAAGGACAAATTTCAGACTGTGGCCTATAAAAGATTCATACAGTGTATACATATGAAGATTATTGACATAACTGTGCAGTACATAATAATGCCATTATTTCCTTGCCTTTGTTATTGTTAAGATATGGGAAAACAAACAGATATTTCACAGTTACAAATGTTTACTAGTCATTATGGTACCTCCTGGCTCACTTACATTCGTCTCTTCCAGAACATCCTGCAGTTCGTGCGACTCTGCTCCAGTCAGTGCAGCTCCCATGTCACTCAGGTAGATGGGATTATCAACTACCCTCTGTCCAGCCTGCATCATCTGAAGAACTGACTCTCTGGGAACATGCAAAAACAGTTCCATCAGGCTTCAGGTGTATAACTTTATTTTCTTCTTTTTTTTTTACTGATCGTACATTACAACTATGTATGCATTTATTTAAGTTCATGTACAATATCGCATTTAAGTTAATTTGTCAAAAAACATTACCTATAAAGTGGATTAAGGGCAATGATGTCACGGATTGTCTTGACAATTTCTGCAGTCAGAGCCTTGAGAGATCAACAAAACAAAATATTATTTTGTTAACCTTGACTGGTCAGAAAGTAAAAAGGAAGGACAAAATCTGTGTCATATTTATTGGCTGAAATTCAATTTCGAGACACTCCCTATATTGTGAGTTATTACATATCGGAAGCGTTACTTCAGAATAAAACAAAAACACAAAATGACAATCAAGGCCATAAAAAGTATGATTAAATGAGAGGCAATACCTTGACCTCTTCTGTAACCTGGAAGTCCTCATGCTGCACATTATCTACTTCCACCATGAGTATCTCAGGAGATGTGGGGGGCACAGTTACAGGTTCGAGCACCAGCTCCACCTCCTGCACACGCTCCTCCACGGCATCAATCAGTGTCGAGCCCTCCTTGCGCTGTCGTTTTGGTTTACGGCGTGGGGCCTTGGACTGTTCGGCCTCCTGCTGGGTGCCAGAGGGGGGTTCCTCAAGGTCAACCGCTAGTTGCTTGGTGATGCAGATTCTAAGAGGAATAAAACAGAGTTAAAGACAAGTTCACTCAAATTAAAACGAATAAGACATTGATGCACCATTCCTAAACTCCTCAATCCCAACTAGAAATCATCAACAAATAGAACTGTGCATGTATTTTTTCTGCCATATTGCCTGTTCCAAAATACCAATACTGCATTAATTGCTGTCAGCAGGATGTACCCCTAAAATAGGGCCCAGTGTATTTAAAATCACATGTGTTGAGACTCTACTTCCTCACTGATAAAGCATAATCTGCATTGTGAAAGACATGACATTTGTGACAGCTTGCTGAAGATGTACTCATAAAGCAGACACAAAGGAACATGGTACACACCTGTGTGTTGTAAAACTAAAGTTAAAATATATGTGTGTGCAAACTTGCAATGCAACTTATACACATGTAATAAAATACAGTACATCTGTACTGTACCACTCCAGTGCATCTCAGAGTATCTACCTGCGATGACCCATGACAATCATGCGAAGTTTATCACCCAAGTCCTGCATCTCATGAATCTGCACAAAGGTACCAGTTGAGTAGATGTCATCCAGGCTTTCCACCACGTCAGACTCGTTACTGAACCAGAGAGAATGAAGGGAGACATGATGTAATAATGGTATACAAATCCATCTTAACATATTGCGTTATCTTTTACGCTAATCAATGTATAGTGTCCTTACGCATCGTCCCTCTTCAGAAATACGCCTGCGTAGGGCTGGGCTAGACGCACTTTCCTTCTAAGTAGGTCCACCAGTTGCTTATTCTTCACCTGATTGCAACCAAAAACACGTAGTATCCTCAGTTTTGCAATGGTAATTCGATGCACACTTACGCATAGTTTTGCGTAGAGTAACAAATGTTAACAAATGACAGTCAAATGACGATAATAAAATTAGAAGCTCTGCTCTTTACCATACGTGAATTTGTCTTATTGGTGCTATGCTAAAATATTCATCTTGATTTATCTATAATGAGCTACTAACTTGCAAAATGCCTGGATGATGAAATGAGCAGAAATTCACAGCGGATTGAATAGGTCGATATGGATAATGCTAACAATCTGTAGCCTTAATCTGTTGTCAAAGCACTGAAGCACTGCGTTATACATGCTATAGTCCTTAGGCAACTAACTTTACGTTACATAAGTTAGTGTGTTCAGCCGGTTATGGCTATCCAGTTAGTCACTGTTTGCTAACTGAAAAAGAAAGCGAACTGATCTAACGTTACCAAATGTTAAGTTTGATTACCTCGATTATTTTGATGAAACGGGGAAAAACCGGGTTTCTGCTGACAGCGATCAGTGGCACGTTTGGGAAAACTTCAGGCACCAGCATTGGTGTGAGAGCCGTCATTTGTGGAGGCGTGTATGCAGTTCCTCCATCGCCTCCGTCCCCTGCTTCATCTCCCCCAGAACCGCTGCTCCCTTCTCCATCCTCCCCCGGCAAATTATTGCCGCCGCTGCCTCGGTTGTCAAATAGATACCTTCTCTGGTTGTAGTTTATTAAATTCCCACATCCTACATCTGTCCTCCCGGCCCAAACACTTGAGACCCTTGACCATCTATTCGGATACGCTAGTCTCCTTGCCCCTGTCAATGATGCAATAACGTTACCAAACCTGCCCTTGCAAAATGATGGTTTGCTAGAAGTCCCATGTGTAGTATACAAACGTGTTGCCGCCATCTGCTCGCTGATAACAAATATATCACTACGGAGAAGATGTCTTGTGCCTGTGTTTAAAGCCCGTAGCTTGTTTGTAAATAGAATACCAGTTCCGTCCCTGGACCCATGTCTCCACGCACATAACATTCTCATGCAGGTGGCCATATTGTATCTGGAGTTTTCCACGAGAAAGCGAATCTTCCGGTAGTGCTTGATTACGACTACACTGAAACTCCGCCCCTCTGTAGAGCGCAACCACTTCTTTCAGCCTGGGGTTGAAAGCAAGCGGAAGTTGTAGCCCCTAGAGGCTGGCGACAGTATGTTTCTCCCGGTTTCGGGTGCATCTGTGGGTGTATCATAGTTTAATTCAAAAATAAAAATAATTAACGTAAATGTATATTATAAAATGTATCATATAATCATCAATTATATTCTAAATATAAGTAGGAAATACTTGTGGTTTACCCCATTTTTGAAGTACCAAAAGATAAATAAATAATAAATAATAATAAAAATATATATGCCAGGCTGTTCTACAATAGGGAACAGTTCCTATGGTAGAAGATTCTCTTTTTTTGTTTGTTTCCATTCAATAAAAATTATATTTCTCTTTCTTGGCAGCATGACTTTGTGGACCCAGGAGCTACAAATGAAAACTAGCTGTTTAGCTATTGCTGGCAGAAATCTTGACTGTGCAGCATGGCGCATAAACATATCCAAATAAAATAGTCTACATGCATAATAATGACAGGGATGGATAGTAGGATATGCAAAACTACTGGATCGCTGGTGTATAAGATGTTTTTTCCCCCCGACCAATTATTCTGGCTTTAACTTTTAAACAGCTGTAGGCCTATAGCTTAGTTAACTCCACTATCAGGGCAATGTAAAATGATTTCAACAAGGATACTTAAGCAGTCTGCAGCTGTCACTCATAAAAAGTTATAATTATTTGCTAATTCGAGAGCAGAGCATGAATTCCAGAAACAAAACTTTATCACGTTTATCACAAACACCACATTAGCACAGCATTAACAGGCTCATTCTTCATTAGCCCATTTGACCGCAGTTATTGAAAAGCTAGGAGTGTTAGATATTAATTATTATGATAATTCATAGCGATCGGTTTCAGAATTTCTCAAATGATAATGAAGAAAACGCAGAAGTCGTAGCTTCCTATACAATGTTTCCATTAATGGTATTATGTTCATAGTGCGCCACCGACCGATTGAAGTTTCAAGAGCCTAATCAGGTAGCCTTTTTACAGAACAGCTGATTTTCGTTCACTGAATTAATTATCGACACAATTAACCAATAGCACTTTTCAAAATAGAGACCTTGAGTTGAACTTATATCTCAGGGTCTACCAACCTGGGAAACACACAAGTAAAGAGAAAAGGTACTCGAAGAAGCATTTAACAAACCGTTTATTAAGCCTATCACTTAAGCATTTTGATATCGTTTAAACTAACTTAGCATATGCATGAATCGATTTAGAATGTCCCTCTGATTTATATTTTTTAAAAACAGTTTATCTTGTTGATAAGTTACATTTTCCGTTGACAGTAGGCTATGTTCTCGGATAGAGAGGTCCTTCGGGCCGGGCTGAATCGCTCCGAACCCTTCACAGACTCCAAGCCACACTTGTCTCTATTTCCCGAGGACGGGTTATACGACAGCATGGATGGGTGAGTGATAGCCTATAGCCTATACGTAATAGCCTATTTAGTCATTTATGATCACGGTTGAAGTGTCAAATGAACGTCGAACGCAATGCAGAGATCTACAGTCCTACATTACGTCTCAACGAATATACTGTATGTTCGTCTACATTTTGACGTAGGAAATGTATACACGAAATTGTCTCAGTTTTGTTTATTTTTATTTTTTTATTTTATTTTTTTACACCAACTAATTTTCATGGCAGTATCAAGTGATTATAACTTGGACAGATGAGCTCTCTTTCTGTGCCAGTTGGGAGTAGATTGAGTTTGATTTTGGATTTCCAACTGAACTGGACAGCTGAATGCACTGCCAGTTTGGGCCTAAAAACCACACTTGCAGTTTTCCATACTTATTCACAACTGAAGTCACCAGATCAGATTTAACATGCTTAATGAATGGGTGATTAGCAAATATTTAAAATCATTGAGATACTGAATGTCTATCCATTTCAAAGAAGCCTGAACTAAATCTATGGTGTATTCTGTGGGTTTTATTCTCTGTCTTATAGAAGTTCCACTGAACTCACCGACTTGTTTGAAGAAGACTGCTATGACGGTGAAGCCTGGAGTCTACCAGTTCCAGATTTGCAGCAGAAAATTACAGCTCAGCTGGAGAGCTACCTTTCCAATGAGAATTTGGCTGAGGATGCCTTCCTCCTTAAACATGTACAGCGGAACAAGATGGGTTATGTCAGCCTTAAATTGCTAACTTCCTTTAAAAAGGTATGTCTTCATCAGAGGTTTATATTTAGAATAAAACATGTATGGAGTATGGTTACCCCAAAGGCATAACATTTTCAGCAGTTTCTTTTGTCAACATCGTGTTGACATGGCCAAATCTGGTGGACAACTGACTGGGATGGATAGCGCAGCCAGATGTCCACAAGCTTGTTACTTGAAAATTGCAGATTTTATTTATTAATTTAGTAGGTGCTGACATTCAAATCAACTTGCTGAATAATAAGGCTAACCGCAGTATTGAATCAGAAATAGGCTCATTTTAAATGTCTCATGTGCTGCAGATTCGGGAATTGACACGAGATTGGCGCACCACCCAAACAGCAGCCCGAAGCTCACAGCTGCTGGAGGTGAATGAGGAGGGGACAAAGGTGCGCCGGAAGGAGCCTGTGCCAAATTGGTTGCTATGTATTCCCACCACTAAGTTGCTGTTGGCCTGGAACCTGTTGGGAGAGCACTCAGTCGAGGACAGGTCTGACCGTGGGGTGGAGCAGCAGGGCCTGATGGAGACTGCCATGAGGCTCTTTGGCTGCTACGGCACCATCTCCTCCCTCCGCATCCTGCGTCCTGGCAAGGAGTTACCTGCGGAGCTAAGAAGATACAGCAATAAACATTTTGAGCTTGGACAAAAACTATGTGCAGTGGTGGAGTATGAATATTTGGAAGGGGCCCGTAAGGCATATGAGGCTCTGCTGGAAGAGGAGCGGTTGAGCGCAGGGAGAGGGGTACGAGTGGCACTCCTAGGTAACAGGGGCACTCGGAAACTCAGCTGCGGCCAGGACCCCACAGAAGAGGAGTCCGAGGACCCGGAGGATGGTAATGAGAGGATGTCTGCCAAAAAGCCAAACCGAAAGGCCAAACGCTACCCTTACTCCCTAGAGGATTCTGCTCTCTACAGCTCCTCAGAATCAGACTTTGCCCCAGCCTCGCCTAGACCAAACCGAAGGGTCACCCGACCAAAGGCTCTATACGGCAGCCCCCTTGCCATCCCAATTGTGTCCTCATACCGCTCAGATCCCTACAGCAATCCCCTGGGCAGTCCCCTGGGAAGCCCACTCCTACCCCGCAAGCTATTTGCGGGTGGCCACACTCCCTCTCCACTAGTTACACCAGAGTTCAGTGGCAGTTCTTTATCAAGTGGTCCTGGTAGCTTTGGGAGGAGCAAATATTCAGGAGACTGTTCCCAGGACAGTGCCTTTGTAGGGAGCCCTTGGGTCTGGCGCCGAAAGACCGCTGCCCAAGCTTTCTTCCCTGAGAAAGGCTACCCCCACTCACCTGGTCAGCTGAAGAGGCCCTGGGCATTGGTGGAAGTGGTGCGGCAGCCAACTGGCCCTGATGGTACCAGGGGCTTCTACAGCCGTTTTAGAGGGGAAAAACTCCTTCAGCAGCTGTGATGCCTCAATATTTTGAATTTTGCTTCGCTTATGGTGTCTCCGTCTCCAACACTTGTGTATTAAGAGGGACAGTTGGGCTTTACTCGCATAACTCCCTGTGGTAGCACTTTTTCATAGCATTAGGCTAGCTTCACTTCTGATGTAAATGTGATATTTAGAATTTGGGGTAAGAAGAATATGTATTGAGAGGAATTGCAACCATGGATCGCCCTTGTGTGAAATGCCGATCAAGATTTTTGTCCTAAAAAATAATAAAGATGACTTTTTTCAGCACAGCTCAAGTTGTTAACCCTTATTCATGGGGACAATAATAATCAGAACCCTCATTGGGTACAAGAAAGGTTCACGTGAGACAGGAGACAAAGCACACAAAAGAAAGAATCACAATGTCTTTATTAAAGCCAGTGTTTAAATACATGTACAAATCATATCAAGGACAAAGATATCTTCGTCTTCAGCATGAAAAAATACACCAGAACCCTTTATCCAGATTACTCAACAGGGCTTGTTTTTTGTATAGCTTTGGCTTAACTGTATTAGGACTGGAATGTTCAAGTTAATTGTTTTCATTTGAACAAGAACATGAATATGTTGTTTGAAGCTTACTTTCATTTGACCAATCACTGGTGGAACCATGATCAGTTTTTGTTTTTTTTAAATCCCATCTTACATTTTGTTTTTGAATCTGGACGCTGTGTAACATCACACATTCTCCCACTGTAGGAATTAAGGCAAAAGGAGCAGAAACCAGCCATTTTCATCAAGTGACTACTAACATCCTGTGCTTGTGGGAATGTTGCCTCTGAACTCATAGGAACCACATGGTTGCCTCAATTTGTCATGGGACAAAATCATTTGCCTAATATGTGAATGAGATAAAAAGATTTGCATAGAAAGGTAATGGCCTTGATTAATTTAACTCAATTGTGCAATGGTATCCTCATGAGCAGCATCAATAATCATTTAATGTAGATGCAAATAAAGCGGCAGTTCAGAGACTGTAGACACTGGTAAAGAACGCAATTGCATTTCAAATGCCATGTAAGGTTTGGAACAAAAATGTACAGAAAATGCAAATACTGTTCTATCAAATTATCCAAAACAATTCAATGTTTGGTTTATTTTTACGAGGCAAGCTTGCTTCACAGAAATGTAAACACTGCGGTAGCAGACAAAATGAATCCAGGGATTATACCTAGCCTTTCCTTTAACACAACTGGGAAAAAAACATTCTTATTCCTTGCAGCAACATTTTAGCCACTTTAAATATTTTAGTAACATGGAACCACACTTGATATTTGCGGAAACCGACTATAATTGACAACACCCATTTACTGATACAATGTTTTAAAAAAAAGTAAACTCTACAAATGACCTTTATACGCACTGGTATATTGTCTGCTTGCTTTTTCCTGCAGTATTATGTAACAGCCCGGATACCACAGGAAAAGAGATACCTTTTGCTTCCCAATGTGGAATTTGAGTCATGATGAAGCAAACTGCATTGACTGGCAAAGAGGTCACATACTGTGCTGAATAAAAAAGAAAAAAATGGTTTTCTTTAAACACAACTGCTGATGAAATAAGGATCAGTGTTTAATTCTAAACCGATTTCAGTCCAGTGTGTGATTTAATGGTCTCCCACGCTATGCTGGTGGCATCTCAGCACATTTGTGTTTATAATATAGCTGAAAAACGGTGGCAAATGTAACATTTGCATAGACTGCTTCACCGAAGCAACTTCACAAGCTGGACCACATGCAAGTGATCAGTCCCAACTCACATGCAGGGCTGCTGGAATGCCCCTGTGGTTGCCTTAGGGCAGGGGTAGGGAACCCTAGTCCTGGAGAGCCGCAGGGTCTGCTGGTTTTTGTTTTCACCTTAAATACAGCAACTACTTAGACCAAAGAAACCAGGTGAGGTGAGTTAACTGTGTAATCAACTGCTTTAATTGATCAATTAAGTGGCGAGTAACTAAAACCAGCAGACCCTGCGGCTTTCCAGGACCAGGGTTCCCTACCCCTGCCTTAGGGCTTGGACCACATCCCCACTGATGCAAACTTAAAATTCAAACAATATGACACATAGAACATTTTTAAAGTAATTACGGATAAATTAGGGCATGGATCCCCTTATCTAATATTTTGCTTGTATTTAAGATACTTGGAAAGTGATAACATTCTAATCACTAAGCAGAACCTTATTAATCTCACTAAAAAAAATCAAACAGGCCCTCACTTCACAAAACCACTTTGACTGAATCAGGGAGTGCACGACATGTATTAGTGTACTAGAAGTGAGAAAAACCATGTGAACAACACACCCAGAGGTGAACAACACACCCAGAGGACATTTCTATACTCCTGCTTAATCATCTATACACACATGTAATCACATCTAAATCACTGTGCTCAACAAACAAATCCTCATCGAGTGCCTTTAAATAATAGCAACTGAATGCTGTGAATGCCAGACATGTAATTAGAACAGGACAGTTTTAATACAAGGGATTGCTGCCTTTTAAAAGCAGCAATCCCTCATATGGTTGTTGCAAAGACAGAAGACATTACGCTTCACTTTACTCATGAAATCTTCATTTACAGATATTTCTGTGTAACCATTATGTTAAGACAATTGTAAAGAATGACCTGGTTTGAAATTAAAGCTTTGGTGAACAATGGTCTTTGTCTCCCTGAAAAAATATTCATGAGAATCCAACTTTATTCTAAATAAAATCATGGTACCATTTTGTTACTGAAGATGGTCACTAATGTTAAAAACTGTACCCGTATATCAGCTTCTGGAAAGGCCTATGGTAGTTGGTAAAGAGGAGCTCATGTGCCAGGCAGCATATGGCATTTAATAAAGTGGATCTACTTCCCTACATTCATTGTCGTCATCATGATTACAGTGGTTCAAGTTTACACTGGGATATACATAAATTACAAGAGGTCAAAATATTTAAATATAGTCCCTGAAAAGTGCCTCAAGCTAAGTTTAACTTTTAAATCAACAGCATGACTAAACTAAACTTATATATCGTTAAACTGTTTATGTATGATTATATATTTTTTTTAACGTTTCTGTACATTTATTTTAATTTTTTTACAGAATTGAAGTTTTAAATAAAAATTAAGAGGATCAAATTGATCATTTGTGCAACAGGCATTTTGGTATGTATCCATTTAGAAATGGTCACCATTATAACAATCAAATTCTTAATACATGTTGATTTTCATTTGTAACTGTACTTAAGTGTATGATCAGAGATGTCTAAATATACTGAAACTGAATTGTTTAATTTGGGAGACGCTTAACCGAGACCACATATAACAGTTTACAGACAATATATCCAGTTTTGTTACTACAATTGGTCATCCAATGTTTTTTTTTTTTTTGTGTATAGACTAATTCAATGTTTTCTGCCAACTCGTTACGCTGAACCATAAAGTAAATGCAGTCAGTTTATAATTGTGTGCTTAAATAAAGATTTAAAATCTTAACTGAATCTTATTCTACAAATGAAATAAATAAACAACATTATGGTCAGGGAAAATGTATTCGCTACAGGGTGCGTCCACTCACAGCTCAGTCATATGTTAAAGTATATGGACAGGGATCTCCACTTGCTTCAACATGCTACCACTTGTCTTATGCTTGACTCTATTTAAATTTGTCAACTGAGAAGGTTCTCAGCATGCAGCTCTCTACATTGTTGCAACATAATTTGATGATTACTCAAGTAAAACAATTCACAGCTGATGGGTAAACAAAAAAATTATAAGCAGGGACCATGATCTTGTCTTGAAAGACTGTTTTGGTGCTCCCAACCTTTCAGATGAAAGCCTTGCCAAAACGAATCCTCAGAATTGACATTTCTGTTCTGACACATTGTCTTACACGGTAGTTCCAAACACAATATCATCTACATCTTGGTCATCCATGTCATCCTCACTGAGGGAAAAGTCCTTGTGGTTGCCAATGCGGCTCGGACTGCAGTTTGACTCCCCGTCAGTGAGTGATAAGCTGATGGTCTCAGTAGCACCGATGACAGGGCCCAGCCGTTCTGCCTCAGCCATGTGCGACAACATGCTGTCCAGCAAGGGCCGGCTCTTACAGATATTGTCCAGAAGTTGGCAGCGGTGTCGCAGCTGCCCAATCAAGACATCCTTTTCTTTCACCATGTTCTGGAATTTCTGAATGGTTTCCTCCGATTTACACAACTTCTCATGCAGATAGGCAATCTCCCTTTTGGAAAAAAGTTATAAAGAAATAATTGGTTATAATAACATTAGTATTCTTCTAGCTACAATGTAGAGTATTCTGGGGGCAATTGTAACAGGGGGCAATTGCAACACCATAATATTGCACCAATCTGAAACAAGCTCGAGCTGAGATTCTATCCAACAAGCTAGCTAGTTTCATGTCTTCAGGGTTGGGGGCAATTATAACAAAAAATTGTGTTACAATTGACCCCTGTTAAAATTGCCCCCAGAATACTCTAAGTCATAAAAAGAAAATTGAACTTCCAATTAATCATTCCAAGTTATTTTGTCATTCATCCACATTTCTCCCTGCAATTGGTGCATTTTAAACTTAATGAGCAAGGACACCAAAGTATGGAAAGCCTCATAATGTACTGTAACGTCAGGGATCTGGCGAGGCTGGAACTCGGGTCTCCATGGGGAGAGCCGGTTGCTCTAACCACTACACTACACCTTTAGCGTGGCGGTTAGGCTGCCACTAGAGCGGATCGCAACGCTACAGTACTATTAAACATATCTGAAAAACCACTAGGTATATTGCATCAAAGCTATTTCAAACTATAATACACTAGCCTAAGACACTAACAGTTTACTATACATGGTAATAACACCAGTTAAACCCAATTATTATAATACCAGCGCTCAATCGCATTATACCCTATTTACAGAAAATACATTTAGAAAAATCTATGGGGAAAGTAAGAGAACATGGTAACCATTAACCAGTAGCTCTGATGTCAAAATCCCAATCATTATAGCCCTAACAGAATATGATATAATTGAATCAAGGAAGATGTCGTAACTTGTGTCTCTTTCAGTAACAGCTGTGTTCCTGGCAGAAACAAACTCCGCTTTTCTTACCTATCCTTGACCTCCGCGATTTCCTGCGTAGCAGCCCTGAGTTGCTCGTCTTTTCGGATAAGACTCTCCGCTTGCTCCCGCACGGTGTTCTCCGCAGCCTCCAACCGCTGTTCAAGCTCTGCCACCCGTCTGTGCACGGCGACCAGGTGCGCATTCGCCTCCTTGATCTGCACCGGGGACGGCAAGGACATGTCACACGAACTGTCGTGCAAACAACTTCTCTTCTTTCTCCGAGGCGGTTGCTGTGAAACCCCTTTAGCTGTAGTCGATGGCAAGATCCTCTTGAATGAATTCGTCAGCAACACTTAATGCATGCTGTTTTAACAGAGGTGTTTGCTTTTAATCTCATGTTGGAGTACGCCTGTTCATAATGTAACGTCAAAGCTTTAGTTATGCAGAGAGCAGCTAATGGACTATAGCGATCAGAAAACGAGGGATATCGATCACGTTAGTCTTGATGTCAAGATGACAGCAGGTGCAGAGAATATTGTAAACTGATCAGCAGTAGCCCGTTTTACATAATGTTAGTCGGTACAGGAAAAATATATACACAAGGAAAGACGTGGACAAACGAAACAAGCACCAAGACAAACACGTAGCTCGGTGCTAGCTAGCGGGTGTGCTACCCAGCCTGCTAGCTGCCTAGCTATCGTTACAGAACTGGTAAATAAATAAAAGACAACCAAAAAGGTAATTATACTCCATTCAAGTACCCAGAACTACAATTCTAAATGCACCCGTTTTGATGTCCACATCGCGTGCATAAATATAAACTTTCCTATTTAAATAACTTGCATTACTAAATAAACTTTTCAGCTAGCTTCCTTGAAACCTGTGGATTACAGACTCCGGAAACAGACCAGTTTGTTTCTTTGCTCCTTCTGCGCTTGTGCGAACTGTGCAACCTTGGATAGCGGTAACGTTAGCTGACTTTGCGCATGACTGTTAAGTCACCTGTCTGTGCGAAAAGACCCGTTACCTTATTGTTACTAGCTAGTTCAAACTCCAGACCTCATCCAAAATACTTGTCAATAAAATACAGTTGTCGTACAGACTAGACCGATGTTAGCAAAGTCAATCATATCATCGTTTCGAATAAAATCAATAACCTACATAATGTTTAGGAAACGAAATCAATAATTATTAGGAGAAAAACCAGTTGACAGCAATTAAATACAAACCCCAATTCCAAAAACGTTTGGACACCGTATGTAAAATTGACATAAAAGCAGAAAGCAGTGATTTATAAATTTTCTTTTACATATAGGCTATTTAATTGAAAACAGTACAAAGAAAACATATTTAACGTTTTACCTTATCACCTTTATTAATTTTTGTAAATAGGCCATACGCTAATTCCGAATTTGATGCCTGCAACACGTTCCAAAAAAGTTGGGACGGGGGCAGAAAAAGACTCGGAACTTCAATAAAAACACCTGTTTGGAACATTCCACAGGTAAACAGGTGATGCTATTTATATATTATTTTCAGGTACTCTTACAAGCGATAGGCTACTATAACCTCTGCATTTGAATGGATCTGTATGGGAATTGGGGGGTGTGACTAGATGCAGATAGAACTGTAAATTACACGCACGGGAATAGTAGCCTATTGAACCCATGGTTATAGCTAAATGGCTGTAAATCATCAAGGGTATGAGGTATCAAACGAGCCTCAAACCATCACTCTGCTGCCAGATATGCAGTAGATATGGATGGATATAACTTTAAGAGATCCATTCAAATGCAGAGAGGCTATAGTAGGCCTATCGCTTGTAAGAGTAGCCTACCTGAAAATAATATATCAAGAGTATTTTGATATCCTTTTATAGCTACCCAGTCATGATAGGATCACCTGTTTAGCTGTTTAGGCTACCTGTGGAATGTTCCAAACAAGAGTTTTTTGAACTTCCCAGTCTTTTTTTTCTTTCTTTTTTTTGCCACTGCCCCAACTTTTTTGGAACGTGTTGCAGGCATTAAATTCGGAATTAGGCTATATTTAGTTGATAAGGTAAAACCTTAAATATATTTTACTTGCACTGTTAAATATATATCAATTAAATATATGTAAAAGAGAATTTACAAATCACTGCTTTTATGTGCATATGTTTTTTGGAATTGGGGTTTGTAGCCTACTATAACGTTAGCCTAGGCTGTATGACTTCGGCTATTTCACAAACGTTTTGGCCTCAGAAGTTAAACAAACTAAACATTTCTGTCTACGCGACAAATACAATAAACATGAATCTGCTAGGCTACATGCTTTTTTAATGCTGAAAATCTCTATTTGGACAATCAATTCCAACAGTAACGTTAGGACAAACCAGCCATGATTCAAATAGCCTATCCCTAGGCTATTTCTATACCATCATTTTATTTTCCTCTTCGTTGTTTTGTACTTGCCCTCGAACGGAGCAGCGAATTATTTTAATTTCCTCTTTATTGAGTAACTGAGCAAAGTTACCCACCAAGCTGAAAATTTTGCCTAATGAACTAATTTTTTGAATCTGCAATCGAATAAGCTATCATCGCACCAATTCATTGAAGTGCGTCTGCGTGCTTTAACATTAACAGTTAAAATTGCTGCCATATACACTACTCACAAAAAGTTAGGGATATTCGGCTTTCGGGTGAAATTTCAGGATGAACCTAAAATGCACTATAACCTTTACAGGTGAAATTAATTTGACCTTCTCTAAACTTTTGAATGCACATGTCCAACTATTCAATGTTTCAGTACTTTTTGCACAACTTGCTGTTCTCTAACAAGGAGCTGAACGGCAAAATTCACAACAGGTGTTTGATCCATGAATCGACCAATAAATTTCCTGGTTCAATTAGAATTGGTATTTAAACAGTCCTCTTCATCATGCTGTTCACATTTTGACATCATGAGACCAAGACGACACCTAACAATTGATCAACAGTACCTCGCCATTGCGAGGCTTCAAACAGGATGTTCTCAGAGGGAAGTGGCCACTGAGCTTAGAGTGTCACAGAGTGTCATCAGCAGGTTGCAACAGAGATACAGAGAGACTGGAAGAGTCACAGAAAGGCATAGAAGTGGACGTCCTTTGGCCACATCCCACACTGATGACCGCTTCATTGTGAACAGTGCCCTGCGGAACCGGATGATGAATGCCACTCAACTCCAGGCACATTTAAGGGAGGTGAGAGGCACCCAAGTGTCACGTCAGACCATTCGAAACCGTTTACATCAGCGTGGTCTGCGTGCTAGACGACCTGCAAGGGTACCTGACCACACCACCAGGCACAGGCGTCATCGTCTTGCATGGGCCAGGGAGCATTTACGCTGGACGAAGGACCAGTGGGCCTCAGTGCTGTTCTCTGATGAAAGTCGATTCACGTTGAGCAGAAATGATGGCCGCCAACGATGTTGGAGACGTCAAGGAGAGCGCTATGCATCAGCCACTGTTGTCACCAGACGACCCTTTGGTGGTGGCGGTGTTACAGTGTGGGCAGGTGTGTCTAGTCAATACAGAACTGCCCTACACTTTGTGAATGGTACAGTGACAAGCCCATACTACCTGAATAACATCATTAATCCAGTCATTGTGCCCCTGCATGAACAACACAGGCCTAATTTCATCTTCATGGACGACAATGCTCCAGCTCATCGAGGTCGCATCATTAGGGAAAGGCTGCTGGAGACTGGGGTACCTCAAATGGAGTGGCCTGCACTTTCTCCAGACCTGAATCCCATAGAAAACCTATGGGATCAGCTGACTCACCGTGTAGAGGCTCGTAACTCTGTACCCCAGAACCTCAATGACCTGAGGGCCGCCCTTCAAGAAGAGTGGGATGCCATGCCTCAGCAGACAATAAGTCGACTTGTGAACAGCATGAGACGTCGTTGTCAAGCTGTAATTGATGCTCAAGGGCACATGACAAGTTATTGAGACATTGACATTTTTGTTGTGGTATACCCACCACTGTTGTTGGCTTTTGTTTCAATAAATTGTTTGAGATGAGGAAATCACCATTGCATGCTTCTACTTAAATGCCCTACTTTCATGATACGTATAATATCACTGTAGAGTGAACTTACATTTTCCATAAATTTCACCCGAAAGCCAAATATCCCTAACTTTTTGTGAGTAGTGTATAATAGAGCGCAAATAGCCATCTTTTGTATAGCCTATATATAGCCTAGTCTACACTTAAAAAAAACATTATTAGGTAGCCTAGTCTAAGTTGAGGCAGAGTTTTGTTCAACTTTGTCTTGACATTGACATTGTTCATAAACAACTGAGAGCAGGAGAGGCTCACAATTTGAATAATAATTAGGCTAATTAAAACCATGGTAGCGTAGGCCTACAGAAAGAAAAAAGGGACCATTTCAGAACATTTGCTTTCTACCGTCTGAGGACGTAGGATAGCTTGCAGCATGCTTTAAATTATTACAAAAAATGTAAAAGCTTTAATCTGTGTCAAATCAATGGAGGTGACAGGCTATAGTTGATTTGAGTTTTTAAATTAAAGTTGTTGCAGTGAAAATATTTTCAAAAATATTATTTATTTTATCTTTATTGATTAAGACCACATAGCTTGGCTACTCGTGTCCCCGAGAAGGGACAACAAATAATTACCTAGTTTTGAAACACTAATATTCCGAGATATAAAGCATCGATAGGCTATCCTAATTCAATTGAATCCAGTTCAATTCATTTTTTACAGAGACACTGTAAAAAAGAGGCGATACACCGGAACAAAAATGAAAATTTGGCAAAAAAAAACCAGGCCTGAACCCCCCAAAAAGCGAGCAAGTGAAAAAAAAAAAACTTTCACTCAAACGGTGGCGCCAAAAAAAAGAAGTCCCAAATGGAAAGAAATCTCGGGAGGAACGATGGGCAGCCCATCCCCTGGCCCGGTGCAATAAAGATCGAATGAACAGCAGTTATGATGGCGATATCCACAGAACTGTTCTCGGATCTATCAGGGCAGTTAATCAAATGGGTTGGGCAGGTAGGCTAGCCTATCCCATGGTAGGCTATCTGCTTCAGCTTTCCCCATGGTATGTTTATTATAGACGGAAAATTATAATACTGCTACTGTAACAGTTTAATGTCTCTTTGCTTTTGCTCAAAGCCATGCGTAAATAAGAAAGACTTCAGGAAGACAACCATGCGCGGCAGGACAGTTTTTATGCCTGTGCAGAACTTTATAACATTCTAATCTATAGCCTAACAAATCCGTGTACCTATCTGTAGGTGGCAGTAAAACAGTGTTTAGACCACAAACTGCTAAAATACTCTAACAGAGGTAAGAAGAGGAAGAAGAAGTGGCGCCGACCTTGTCCGATCACAGAAGTGTGGGCTCCAGTTCTGTCGATCCGATCTGGTGTATCCTGCTGACCAGAGTCAGCTCATGCAGCACAACCTTTGCGGTAGCCTACGCGTCTGGTTTATATATAAAATCTGTGTAGCATACAGCATCGAAACACAGGAAGTTGTAGTTGCATAAATAAGTTTTAACGTGAGATTAATTTCACATAAAGCTATTATCCACAAATTGTGTATAAAACAACAATAACAACATAATAATAATAACAAAATATTTTTTAAAAGCTGCCAGATGGGGGCGATGTTAGTCCACACATCACAGATGACAGAATAGGAGATTCAAAATGAATTTGGGCTCATAAAAAGCACAGCAAAACAGTTTTAATTGAGAGAATCATCCTAAAAGAGCCAGTAGTGGAAAACCAAGGAGGGTCTTGCTTTGCAGACACCCAAATCCGCTGTTTATATATTTGTTTTACATTTTACACATAGGCTACTCTGAAATTTTATACAGCTGGAAATTTACTGGATTGACTGGATAATAACTTGGTCAAGTAATACACACCGACACAGGGCCCAAACCCGCAAAGCATCAGTCAGAGGTTAAAATTATCATTTAACTTACTGTAGCAATGTTCAGAGGGTATGCACCCTACAATGTTCTACCCATTTAAACACTAATCAAAAAGGGTAAACCATCTGAATCTGGAAAAAAAACATGGGTAGGAAAAGAGTGCTGACAAAGTAGAAATGGGAGATCCATGCTTTCCTTGCTGTCATGGGAAAATCTCCACATTTTGATAAAGGCATGTGTTCTTAAGGATTGACCACTTTATTCTAAAGAGATATTCTTCGGTCTGATTTTACTTTACATTGCAAATTTAAAAGAACCACAAACAACTAAAATGTAAGGGTAAGATCCCAATAAATTACGGTGTTATCATGAATCAGTTTTTCAACTGCCTTTGACCGCATCAGTTATTCTTCCTATGTTGATATATGTGGAACTGGATGATGAGTTGTCTTGTCCTTTAAAGTCTTTCCACTCCAGTGCTTTTCAGTCACATCCTAGCACACACTGCTATCACAAACTGTAATTTAGAAATAAATATAAAATAATAAACAGGCATTTCTGGACATTCATTTTAACAGTCTGGATCCTGATACATGCCTGTTTTCTTTCACCATCTGATGACAGCTTTAACAAGGTGGGAGTGGAGGATGGATTGTTTGCCCATCATTATTGAATTCTTAACTTTTTGGTGAACCAAGAAATAACTGCTTTCAGTATACAACTGCTTATTTTGCTAAGCAGCAATTTGTCAGTTCAGTGGAATACATTATGTATACATTTGGATGGCCTGGAATTAATAGTGGATAAGTATACTGAATTATGATTATGCTTTATGTCACACACTATCTATTTTTACAAGTAGTTTTTTTTACATTTAATTTCACTGTAGGATGTGGCCCCATACCAGACTTGATAGCATCTTGATAGCATCTGTTATGTTCACTCTACAGCATGAATAATAACTTAAATGGCACATGCAGTTTAACAAAAGTAGAATTCATTTTAGTGGACTGAATAATACACTATAAACCCCTCAGTCCATCGAAACTACGATTGTGCCTGGGCATGGTGTAATATGCTGTTTGGGTGTAGCCATAACAAAACGTCTAACAAATAAATAGATGAAAAAAAACCTTTATTGCTTTTGGCATTGGGCAAAATTGGTTGCACATGCACAGTAACATGCTTAGTGTTAAACCAACTGTGATAGAGTACATTTGGTCCCTCTTGGACTCAGAGTTATAAACTCAGTTAGAGTTAAATTAACACTGTTACTGTGTGCTACTGTAATGTTACTGTGTGTGCATTGCTGAATATGACACTGAATACAATATGGTGCATTGTGAGCACCATAATTCATTGGGCAGTGACACATTTTTTGTAATTTTGTTCTGTACTCTAGCACTTTGAGTTTGAAAGGATACAATGACAATGACGTTGAAGTGCAGACTGTCGGCTTTAATTTGAGGGTATTTTCATACATATCGGATGAACTGTTTAGAAATTATAGAACCTTTTGTACATAGTCCCCCCCCATTTTCAGGCATCAAAAAATATTGTACAGTTTAACATAATGTAGAATAAAGTAATTCTTTTTAATATTTGGTCGCATGCCATGACTTCCTGATGTCTGTGACCCAACAACATCAAAAGACTCTTGATATCTTATTTTCTGGTACTCTTACAAGTGATACTATAACGTCTCTGCATTTGAATGGATCTCTATGGGAATTGGGGGGTGGGACTAGATTTAGCTGTAAATTACACTGGAACAGTATGGAAACACATGGTTGGCTAAATGGCTCTAAGTCATCAAGGGTCTGACGTATCAAACAAGCCTGAAATCACCACTCATCACTTATGTGTCCCATCTTATTCCTCACTCATCTATCTGACAGAGGTATCTGGTGCCCCAGCTGCGAACTCTCTGTGGGCTGGATGAGCAGAAGACCAGCATTTCAGCTGAGGCCTTGAAAGTCCTAATCAGACAGTACTGTAGAGAGAGTGGTGTCAGGAACCTGCAGAAACAAGTGGAAAAGGTCAGGACAGCCCCAGAGGAGTAATTAAAGAATCAGAATCTTTCAATTGTGAAAGTAAAAGCTCTGAGTCTTCATTATAACAGCATGCACCTACAAGTGATACTATAGCTTCTCTGCATTTGAATGGATCTCGATGGGAATTGGGGCGTGGGACTAAATTTAGCTGTAAATTATGCTGGAACAGTATGGAATACATGGTTGGCGAAATGGTCTAATTGTATCCTTTCAAACTCAAAGTGCTAGAGTACATAACCAAAATAACAAAAATGTGTCACTCACTGTATATATATATATATATATATATATATATATATATATATACATACATATACAGACGGGTGACAAATTAAAGGAAAAACTTGAATAAATGAGTGGAGAAACATAATGAATGCAGATGTGGGGGGCATTTTCCTGGCATGGTCCCCTTAGAGGGAAGGGTCACTGCAAATCAATACAAAGTTATTCTGAGTGATCACCTTATACTATGATGGAAACATTTCTATCCTGATGGGACTGGTCTCCTCCAGGATGGCAATGCCCCCATCCTCTCAGGGGACAAGTGGGCCCAAACCATGCCAGGAAAATGCCCCCCACAGCATAACAGAGCCACCGGACCCCCACACTGTAGGGGATTTTCCTTTAATTTGTCACCCATCTGTATGTCCTGTATATGTATATGTATGCATATATACAGGGGGTGGTCAAAATATTGGATACACCAGTTTTCCAGAAAATATAAAACACCTGCCACATGTTTGCTACATAAAACCTCAAACTCTGTTCCTAACTTGATTATCTATGCTGTTTTGTGAAACTTGTGCGAAACTTGGTGTGATGTGCTTAGAATAACTGCCAATTGCCATAAATGTGAGTACTCTGATAAAACATAAAAAAGTAGAAATCCTGTTCTCTTAAAATCATAGGCTATGCATTGCTACCATTTCTTTTAAAAGGAAAGCCCAGACATAATTGATGCAGCCCAGATTATGTCATACTTAAGTACTTTTGTGTATAAAATTCAACCGTAGCAAGAACTCTTGACACCAGAGGTTGTGCACTGGAGTTGTACTACTCTACTGTGCCTGCTCTCAAAGTGAACCACTTGATCAGTACTTCACAACGCTGTATGCCAAACTGCTAATAAAGACAATGGGTCACAAAGCACAAAACATTACATTTACATTACAGGCATTTAGCAGACGCTCTTATCCAACACAACTTCTTATTACATTTATCCATTCATACAGCTGGATATATACTGAAGCAAGTCAGGTTAAGTACCTTGCTCAAGGGTACAACGGCAGTGTCCTACCTGGGAATCGAACCTGCAACCTTTCGGTTACAAGTCCAGTTCCTTAACCATTATACTACACTGCCGCCCTGCCACAAAACAACCACCACCACCATCTGCCACATTTTGCGGAATCCTGTTTTTCAAAGAGATATGACCGGCATGTGGCTGAGGCAGACAGGACACTCTGTGCGCCTCTCTCGCGGTAGTCCCAGCGCTCAGGTCCTGTGTCGCGAAGGTTACGCTTGAGAATTGGGATGTGAGATTAGTGGTGGAATGTGTGCTGACCTTCAGAGGGCATAAGCAGCCATTCCCAGGCTGCGAGTCACCAATGACTAACAGCATAGGAGAGCCAAAGTCCCATGCCACTCAGGCTGGCCTCCAAATACCTCTCCCATCTCACAGTTGTAAATTGGGAAAGCCCCAGAATGAATCCCTCACTGGCAGTATATCCTTTACACTTGTCATATCGTGCAGTGGAAATAAGTGACCTGGGGTGGGGCAGTTTTGGGCAGGTTTGTTTATCCCGTAGCCTTTTGGGAAAGTTTGGGCTTTTCTGGTTGGAGCTTTAGGGTGAAGGTGAGCAGTACAGTTTTAACGGGAAAGAGGGATCTCTCAACACCTGTCCCTGAAGGGGAACATGAGCTAATCTCTGCAACTGGCAGGACGCATGAAATAATGGCATGAAACTTTAATTGATGCACCATTACTGAAATAAAGCAACCCGCACAGTGGGATGTACTTTGCAAGCTATTGCAATGAAGATGTTGAAATGCAGCGGGTGAAAGGAAGGCAGAATACAGCTGCTCTTGACGCGCCTTCAAGCAGGGACTTAAACTGGGACAGAAAAAAGAGAAACTGGCAAACTCAAGGCAATTAGTCAGGTAACAGCCTTTTCTGGATGTCACTTTCCAGCTCAGCCATTTCAAACGGCTCCAGAAATCAGGCATGGATCTAAGAGCCACATGGGACAAGGGGGAGAGCAAGGCCAGGAGACCCCTGGAAGCGTGGGCTGGAAGGGTAGCCAGTAAGGAAGGAGCTGCTCCAAAAATGTTTTTAAAGAAATGGGACAAAGCACACAGTAAATAATGTTCACAGTCCATACTTCCCAAAGAATTTAACATTATATATCAAATGACTGCTTGTAAAGGACCCGCTCTCAGTTTCACAGCTGCACGGTCGCCACCCTCATCTTAATATCAGTGGGGTTTGGGCAAGGCCAGGGTGATGAGAAGGGAGAACCAGCGTCTCAGATTTCATTTGTTAATGAGTGGGGGTGTAATGCATGTGGTAAGGATCCCCGCTGGTTGTGTGTCTCAAAGGGAGCTGTGCGGAAACCAGTAACTGAATTAGGCGATGACTGAGAGAGGGCCCTTCACTCAGCCATCCCCACATTAATCTGTCTCTCTCCAGGCACTTTCTCACTGTCACTTTAGCAATTTTGATGGATGAACACCTTGTGAATTAGCTAATGCAATCATGCCAAGGTCAGTGGTAATAAATTAACCAGCTCTCTTCCTCTGGAGCCTATCCCTTCCGATGAACTTGAACTGCGGATAAAATTAGAGAGGTAAAAAAAAAATCGATCTGCATTTCAAAGCTCATTACAGTAGAGCGGGCGGAATGGATGGAAAGTTAATGGAGGCAAACCTGCAATGAATAAGATGTGTTGCCAATCTTTTCTAGCAGGATGAAAATCAGGGTTTCCAAAAGGGAATTGCAGGATGTACATTAAGGTATGTACGGTAAGGGATACAGTACATGCTTCATGCACTGTGTGCTTTCGTTCAGTTGCCTGCATCGGAATATACTATGCACTTCGCACATATTCTTTCTCTTTTGTCTCCTCACCCATTAAGATCTTTTCATTTGTGTATCTGTTTTTTTCCCCTGGCCACTGACTACATGTTTGTGATCGCAACCATACAATGTCTGTGGGTCATGTCTATTTAACAGGTTATCAGGAATAGCTGATGTGATCACCAGTTGAACAAATGTAACCCCGGGCCTCCAGAGCAACATGTTTCAGAACACACAGAAGAATGTGTTTCATGCTGGTGAATGGTGTCGTCTTAATTATCCTAAATGGGGGAAAGGCAGAGGTATGGTCTGGTGTTCCCCATTGTGAACTCCCCAATATGTCGCCCTAAACTCAGGAAGGACTTAAATCTGATGGATTCCATGCTCTGGAAAAGAAGCACAATAAGGCTGCCTTTATCTGTCTCCATAAGGCTTGTACTTTTTTCTGGGATCACTTAATCATTTCCTGATTCTCAAAGCCTGAGGTCATCAAGCAGTCTGATTAGGAGAGGGCCCCTGACTAAATGGATGACCCCACTGTATGGAAGAAGAATAGCCTGTTGACCTGTGGAGTCTCTCCAACTGGAAACCGCTGACTTTAGTACAACAAGGGAAATGATCCATGCACATACACCAAGTGTTCTGTCTGTTATGAGAAATGAGAGTTTGTATTCACACAGGAAATGTGACACACTGATAAACAATATTTTCAGCCACTCTGTGATTGCTCTAAAGAGTAATTTGTGACTCATAATGGCATACAGAAACATATTCAAAGATAATTATTGGTTATTAGCTTATTTATTTATTTTTTGTTTTACATTAAAGATTCTGGCTCCAGCACTCAGGATGGTGCTTATACATGAAATGGTTCAGAAAATCATTGCAAGTGTCCCTGTTAAAGCCCTGTCTGAGCTGCATTGTTTTGAAAAAAACTGATGGAGAGCAGCTGAGCCACATCAGGCTGGCTCTGAGGAGCTTGGCGTTGAAAATGAATCATGTTTTAAGGCATTCCTACAGAAAAACATGGTTAATGAGTTGATATATGCTCACAGATACAACCACAAAGAAAATAACAGCTAGATTCAAGAGGGTATGAATGGCAACTGCAGGCGGAGAAAGAGGCATGTTTCACTGAAAACCACAAGAAATCTTTTGGTCATCTAGACAAAAAACCATGCTTTGTCAAGTGCATACTTTTACTAGTGCAGGACTATGAGCATATAATTCTTTAACTGTTATCTCAATGTGTTGTATTTCTTTGGAATAGAGGGACTCATGGGATTGTAGATGGGTTGCGAGTCAATATTCATTCAGGCACCTACAGAGGTTATCAGAGGTTGCTGTCATGTATGCCCATTTGATGCTATATAAATTCAGAATTAATCTGCTAATTTACTGCCACGTGCTTCAGTGTGATCTGTTCAAGATGAATTAGCCAATGCAATTGAAAGAGTAATCTGAAATCTCAATCTGAATTTATTATCCACTGCTTCTGTTTGCAATCAGTCCCAACGAGGCTGATTTGAACAGTTCTCATGCTCGACTTCTCAAATGCAGTGTTTATAGTCTGGTGGAAAGCATTTAAAATACTTTTGTCTGGATATACTAAATTAAATTAAATTCAGAGATTAAATATTCAGTATCCCGAAGCAGATGTGAATAATCATAGCCTTTTACCCAGTAACCATTAGAACATTCCTGCCCATAAACTCCTAATCTGCAGCATTAAGAAGACCATTGGGAAAGGCTACTGTCCTTTCTCAGCCTTTGATGGGTCCAGACGTTTTTCAGGATCACTGCAATTCATAGAATGACTGCCCCAGGAACCCAATGCAAAGCACTTTGCACATGAATCAGACTCAGGCCGGACATGAGGTTTCAATAAACAGATCTGAGAAACTATTTGTACTTAGGGAGACAGCCCTTTCATAAATTTTGAATCAAGTTAGAGACGAGGGTTTCGCCGAGTTGAAAGATTAAAACGCCACTGCAGGGTGATTGTATTTTATTTTTCTTTCTTTAAAAAATAAATATTTCTATCTGGCCAAGATTTTTGAACATAGCATGTATTTAGCACTGAACACTAATATGAATAATGTCAACACTGATTTCATGTATTGACAAACGTTTGGCGATCAGTGCAGAGTCCGTCATAGGCAATATCCATATTGAAATTAACTCAGACTTTACAGACTATATATTAAAATAAAGCCAAAGTCTCTCCCAATTTAAAAAAATAATTATATATAAAACATGTAATATTATTCCACATGGTTGGTACATGTTTAAAAGGTATTAAAAAAGTCAACAGGCTCTTCAATATACTGCATCATTGTTTTCTATCATTCATTTAATTGCATGATATTTCTCTGTTTGAGCTCTGAGATACCAAGAAAGACAGCTCGAGGGCAGCAGTGTGTTCATATCCAATAGTACCTCTGACAAAGTCTTTCCTTTGCCTAGGGTTCAGTGCCAGAAATCATTACAATGACAATATGTTTTTTTCTTGGCATGTTGAAAAATTTCCAAGAACTTGGGAACTGGGAATAGCTTATGAAGTAAACTCTTGCATTTTCAGTTATATTGCTGAGAGATATTTATTCATTTTGGAAAAAATATTCCGTGCCCAGTTTTGCTGCTTTAACTAGCTAAAATTACAGTAGCTGCCAGGAAAGAAAAAAGGAATTTCTTGTACAAACCCCAGTTGGGACAGTATGTAAAATGCAAATAAAAGCAGAAAGCAGTGATTTGTAAATTCTCTTTTACATATATTTAATTGAAATTGGTACAAAGAAAAGATATTTAATGTTTTACCTTATCAACTTTATTGATTTTTGTAAATATACACTAATTCCGAATTTGATGCCGGCAACACTTTCCAAAGAATTTGGGACAGGGGCAACATAAGACTGGGAAGGTTGTGGAACATTCCACAGGTAAACAGGTGAATAGGTAACAGGTGATGCTATCATGACTGGGTATAAAAGGAGCATCCATGAAGGCTTGGGCGTTTACGAGCAAGGATAGGTCGAGGTTCACCACTTTGCAAAAAACTGTGTAAGCGAATAGTCCAACAGTTTAAGAACAATGTTCAACGCACAATTGCAAGGAATTTAGGGATTTCACCATCTACAGTCCATATAATATTATTAAAAGATTCAGAGAATCTGGAGAAATCTCTGTGTGTAAAGGGCAAGGCCAAAAACCAATATTGAATGCCCATGACCTTCGATCCCTCAGACGGCACTGCATTAAAAACGGACATGCTTCTGTAATGAATATAACCACATGGGCTCGGGAATACTTTGGAAAACCGTTGTCAGTAAACACAGTTCATCACTGCATCTATAAATGCAAGGTAGGACTCTACTGTGCAAAGTTTAAGCCATATATCAACAACATCCAGAAACGCAGCTGACTTCTCTGGGCTCAAGCTCATCTGAAATGGACTGACGCAAAGTATAAACGTGTGCTCTGGTCTGACGAATACACCTTTCACATTGTTTTTGGAAATAATGGATGTTGTGTTCTCCGGGCCAAAGAGAAAAAGGACCAACCCCATTGTTACCAACGCAAGGTTCAAAAAGGAGTGTCTGTCATGGTACGGCATGTGTTAGTGCCCATGGCATGGGTAACTTGCACATCTATGAAGGCACCATTAACATTGAAGGGTACATATGCATTTTGGAGCAACATATGCTGCCAATTAGATGTCTTTTTCAGGGACATCCCTGCTTATTTCAGTAAGACAATGCCATGCCACATTCTGCACGTGTTACAACAGTGTGGCTCCGTAGTCATAGAGTGCAGGTGCTAGACTGGCCTGCCTGCAGTCCAGACCTGTCTCACATTGAAAACGTGTGGCGCATTATAAAGCGCAAAATATGACAACAGAGACCCCGGATGGTTTTCAAAACTACGACAATTAGTGTCCTCAGTTCCCAAAAGATTACTGAGTGTTAAAAGGAAAGGTGATGTAACACAGTGGTAAACATGCCCTGTCCCAACTTTTTTGGGATGTGTTGCAGGCATCAAATTTAGAATGAGCACATATTTACAAAAAACAATAAAGTTGATTAGTTAAAAAATTAAATATCTTGTCTTTGTACTTTTTTCCAATTCAATACAGGCCAAAAAGTATTTGTGAATCATTGCTTCCTGTTTTTATTTACATTTTATACAGTGTCCCAACTTTTTTGGAATTGAGGTTTGTAGATGCAGAAATTCATTTGTTGACGAGGTTATCTGACTTTGCAATGAATTCCAATGAAGCAATGGTCGAAGTATGAATTATAGTAGGTGTTTGCTCCAACAATTTTTGTGATTCTGCACCTGTGTCCCACACTCCAGTGCAATTTTTATGTTCTTAAATATGTATTGCAACATAAGATCTTTCATGAGAGACATGGGAAATGCGTAAGATTATGTACGATATTTCCTGGGAGGACAGGATTGACAAGACCATAAATGACAACAATAGTCCTGAAGCCAGGGTCAGATCAATATAAGGCAATCATAACAATTATTGATGCATGCGGTGTATGACTTATGAACAATGCGCAGAGGTTGCAGGATAGACTTATTCCAAAACTCTTTGTCTAAGTATTTCATGAAAGGTGTCTGCACGTCATAAAATCTATGACAACATTCAAATTTTGCATGCCTTGGAGTTGTCTTAAATACCAGTATGGAGTGATGTGCATGGGCAGTTAAGAGGTGGTTAATGGATATATTGTAGTTGCACTAACATTAGAGAGGCCTTATCATGCCTGCAGAGAGTCCTTTCCACATATTTAGTATCATACTGTTGCTATGAATGTTCTGAGTGGCAGCCACCTCAGGACCCAGCATGCAGGGGTCAATAGTAGGGCCTGGTATTAATAGCTCTCACTGTCCTTCTGTCAAATGGAAAGATAACAAGCTGCTACTCCACTCTCTATGCCACTCCGTCACCCTGGCACATTTGAAAGTGACCTTCATACTTAGGATATCCATGTATGTTCTGAGCTTAGTTCCATTCAAGGCTTCTGACTTTAATTCAGTAATTTCACTGTGGAGTGGATTTATAGCATCTAAACATGCATGCCATTAATAGTCATTGAGCCTGTATATGTTATTGCACAGAATAATCTCAATATAAATGGACCTCACAACCTCCCTTCCCACAAAAGCAAAAATAGACAAATAAATACAAAAGTAAATCACGTTTAACAAAAAAATAAAATAAAATCTGAAGACCAAACTGCACGTGGGCCTTGATGCTTGCGTGAGGAGGAGGCTTGACATCATCTGAGAGTCCCGATCCCTCAGTGGTCTTGTAAACTCCATCCCAAAAGCTAGTAAAAGCAAACAACATCCCTGGAAGCTGCTGAGTGCTTTTTTTTCCCCACACACTGTCTCTTGGAGACAGAGGGGAAGCTTTTAGTGATCGTGATCGCTGATATTAGAGATATTCTCACTGGCTGCCAAAGGGCTCCCAGTGAGGCCCCAAAATGCCAAACCAGCATATCCTCATGTTATTCAGAGAGCATCATGAATGCCACAAGGAAATACCACCATGGGCACTCAGAGAGAATTACTTTGCAGAGCCTGGCTAGCTGGATTTATAGCGTAGCCTGTCCTGGAGTTTTTCTGGTAGATAAGAGTGATCCATTCTATTGATCTCTCTCTGACGCACATTGGTTGATGCTGACTTGCAGAGAGACGTAGGTTCAGGTTCCAGAGAGACGTCCTCCAGAATTTATTGATTCATTTGATTTAGCTGAACTTACACAGCCCCCCCCCCCCCTTCTTTGGCTGCCATGGTTTCTTGGGGACTTTGTTTCTATTCAAGCATTCTCACCTGAGGGAAATAAGTGTGCAATCAGGTACAGGCACTTCTCACTAGAGCATCACATACCGTGTTGTGGTTGAAAAACCAGCAAAAAAATCAGCTGAAATAATTAAAAATGTGCAATGAGTCATGTTGTTTCTTTGCATTTCATAATGAACTGTGTAAGCATAAATTAGACCAAGGAAGACAAATCAATACAGAATTCAAAGCCTGCAAAAAACGCAAATCACTCCTTTTTTCCTGCAAGGTCATTAGAAAGGCTTGATAGTTACAGGAGCCAAGTTGTTGTGTTGTCCATGCCCATGCTGAATCATTAGATAATGTGAGCATGTGACAAGGGTCAGCACGTGGCCTCGCTTGGAAGTCCATCTCGACAACAGTTAAAGGGATAGTTCGGAATTTTGGACATAATGTCTCAATTACGACTTACTCATGATGTAGTTGACTGATGGAAACCATTTTCAGCTAATTCCATGCTGTCCCTTCTTTTGGACATACACACGTTGCTAATGCTAGTGCAACTCTATGGCAACCGGTAGCATCCACAACCAAACGCACTTAAACACTCCACAGTGCACCCCAAGCAAATAAAATACGATGAGTCTATCGGGGGAGCGATACTTTACGTTACCTACAAATTTAGTGCTGGCACTGGTCGACTACAACAGAAGAGTAACAAGTTGCAATGGCCACGTTCGCTTCCACAGAGAATATTAGGTCAGCACAAAGTAAAGGATTCAACGATAGTTTGACTTCAAAAATGATGGTATAAACACTCAAAATAACCCCGATAGACTGTCGTCGTATTTTATTTGCTTTGGGTGCACTGTGGAGTGTTTAAGTGCGTTTGGTAGTGGATGCTACCAGTTGCCATCGAGTTGCACTAGCATTAGCTAGTATGTCCAAAAGAAGAGACAGCATGGAATTAGCTGAAAATGGTTTCCATCAATCAACTACATCATGGGTAAGTCGTAATTGAGACAGAGGGCCCTATCTTGGCGATCTTGGCGCTTAGTCTAAGCGCATGGCGCTAAATCCATTTAGGGCGTGTCCAAGTCCACTTTTGCTATTTTAACGGCTTGTTTTTTTGGCGCTAAGCACGGTGCATGGCGCAACTGGGCTGAACCTAGTCGCTTCATTAATTATAGGTGTGCCTTGGGCGTGACATTCAATAAACCAATCAAAATGTCATATCCCATTCCCTTTAAAAGCCTGCTTTTCCACCTTGGCGGATTGCTTATGATGGCGAAACAGACATGCTCGTGCGTGTTTAGTGTGATCAAGGAATAGGCTAAATGGAGTATGATCAATATTATTCGGACTAACCATTAGCCTATGAGTTCCCGGTAATTCCAGACAGGGCTGTTATTTTACAAAATATGTGCGGTTAAATTTCGTTAAAAGGACCTGCAACAGCTGAGAATAAGCTATCAATGGCTTCAGTCTTACCTTAGAAAACGCCAAATTAGCCTGCTTGTTCAGCGAATTTCGTTTGATTATGGAATGAAAGTGTCAAACATCAATTCCAAGAGGCTGTTCTCATGGAGTTCTCGAAGTTCAAGCTTCATCCAAAGTTCATTAGGCTACCTGCATAGTAGGCTAATATTGATTAATAACATACATACCGTTATTTTGCCTTAATGATGACACTAAATAGCCTACAATAAAGCTGTCAGGTTCGCAACCCATAAGTTCACGCATATTTCCCCTTGTTTAATAATGTCTTGTTTATGGAAATGTGACCAACCTGTTTTACTCGTAGCGTAATCCTTTAAAACAATCCACTTTCCCAGGAAGACCGTTAAACGTGCGACTTACAGCAGGGGAAACAGAACATGCAGCTCACGTGCAGAGAATGGCATTAAAATTAATTGTGAATTAATTGTGTAACGTGCTGCAAATTTGTTTTAGTTTCTAATTAGACGCTTAGTTCTCTTTAAAATCGTTTTGTTCAGTTAAGGAATAACGGGTGAAATCAGCTGGGTTTTAAACGGTGAGAGTATGGAAACCTGGTCACTGTAATTTAAAAAAATATGAAGGACGAAGAATAGCTAAGGTTACAATTTAGTTAACATGGTGACATCTCCGTTTTTTAACCATAGGCTATCGAAAAAAACCTTATGCACAGCGAATTCGCTGTAGCCTAGGCTATTTGAAAAACAATAAATGCAATATTCACTGGACAAGGTTTTGAACTTTTTTCAGTCACAAACCATTCTATTTACTTACAGGCTGTATTCATAGATAAACAGAGCTGTATTGTAATGACATCTGAAGCGCATTTTCAGAACTTAAATGTCCGTCTATTGCCGTGCGCGAGTTTTCCATTGAATGACAATTCACGCATTAGGTGCAAAGACAATTCGCGCATTAGGCTTGATAGCTATAGGTGTTCTTTTTTTCAGCTCCTTTTTAATGGATAGCCATTGTCCCGTACCATCGCACATCACCTGGATGTTGATGGAGTGGGCTGAGAGCAATGTAATGTGGCATTGTTTCCCTTCGCTGAGGGAAAGGTATGTGGACCTATGGAACCTTTTATTATTATGCATTTTTGATATAGCCTACACAATAATAATATTTCACATTGTGATCTAGATATTTTAGTCATGCCTGTGCACGCCCCTGTGTGTAACAGACAGGAGGGTATGCGCGTTGTGCACACGCCTATGTAGACGCACTTATATGCGCCGTTAAAATAGCATGTAAACAACTGCAACATGACTTTAGACCAGGTTTGTGGTGGTTCTAGCGCAAGCGCTTTCTGCTGGCTCAAGATAGCAATACGCCAAAAAGAATCCTGGCCACTCCTCATCTTAAGACCAACACGCCCAGTTCACTAATGATGGCGCAAGACTAGTTAATGGCGCAATGCTAGTTAAACGGCGTAAGCGTTAGGCGTTATTATGGACCTAGCACCGGGTGTAAGATAGCAAAGACACTTGCGTTTGCGTTAGCGCCGCTTTGCGCCGGGTGTAAGATAGGGCCCATTATGTCCAAAATTCCGAACTATCCCTTTAAACAACTTTCGCTAAAAGGTACCTTCTCTCTATGATCACAGTGACTTGGAAACCCAATTGTGAAGTCAGTGTTAGTCATGAGAATTGTTTCAAAGTATTGGCTTCATATATGTAGTCAGTGTTGGTCATGAGAATTGTTTCAAAGTATTGCCTTCATATATGTAGATAGGTTATACCTGTGATGGAAATTTCAAGTCTATTATCAGAAGGCAAAATGGGTCACAGAGATACTACACTAGAAGATCAACAACTGGAAAAATAATAATAATAATAATAATAATAATAGATTGAAAGATGAGAGAACCCTTATCCCCTTCACATTATCGGCTGAAACAGCCATGTCTTTTTTGCTGGAACACTTTATATTTGCTGATAAGAAAGTGATTCCCATTATGTCATTTTGAAAGTGTACGCGGGGTTAACTGTCTGATTGACTGGGACAGATACCAGGTAGGAGAAGTCTGTGCCCTATTTTAATTGTACTTCTCTATGCGGATTGACTTTAGAATCATTCAGCCAAATTTGGAAGAGAGGTGGAAGGAAAATGTTGCCAAGATGTACACAGGCAGAAAGCAGAAAGAGTTCATCTGACAGTACAGCTGATGAGTGGCATGACACTCACTCACATAGTAGGGAGACCAGCCAACATGCAGAATCACCAGGAGACACCAAAATAGTCATCAGACTGTTATCAGTTTCTTATCACAATTTTGATTGAACATTTCGGTGCCATATCCCAGGAAGACTTTGAGGGGAAACTGATGATTGTCAGCAAAGGCAGACCAAAAACAAATATCCAACCACCCACAGATTAGAAGCTGTCAAACAATCTGCAGAGTGTGTTAACTGCAGTAACAGATGATGTTCTTACCCATGGCAGACAGAATTCCCTTTTTCCCCTTTTGCAACTCAGGCATAAATGTAATGCTTGTATACAAGTCCTGCAAGTGGGCAAACATGTTGCATATGCCATCATTTCCTCCAAATGTGCGATTGGATCAGAAGAGGGAATCTAAGGTTAAATTTTTTCCCTTGATATTGTCAGCAGGTGAAGGGTGATAAGTGTCTCTGGAATTCCAAATCCCAACGCTCAAACCCTGAGACCCAGCATGGATCATTCTTCAGCGCAGAGACAAAACATCCACACACATTCCATTTAAGTGGAAATTAAGTTTCTGGAGAGAATTGTTGCCTCGGCTCAGATCACAGTGCCAGAAGTGTTCCGCGGTGGCCGGTGATTAATGATTCCACAGTGCTGAGCTGTAAATGCTTCCACGCACCTATCAGTCAGCCTGCCGCGAGCTGTGCAAATGCTGTCCTTATGGGTCACAACCTCATACAAACACACAGCCCTGCATCTGAGCAAGGAAGACTGTGTGAAGCAAAGGAGAAGGAAGACATCAGGGATTGTTAAAACTGTTGATTGGGAACGGGAGACTGATGGAGTCTAACACCACTTTTTATCACTTATTTTGGTTTTGAAAATTTACCACAATAAAGAAATTACTGGGAATAATAGTTTCAGTACGATTTCCCTGTGAGAATGTTATGAAGCAATTCATTCAGTGATATATTTTGGCTTACACTGAGCCATTGCTGAGCAGAGAAAACCTTTTTCTTGAAATGTGCAGGTCTTTACAAATAGTACCACATGGTGGCCATTTGTATCTGGGGCCGACTCCATTTAGTTTCCCTGGTGTGTCACTTTATCTTTGCCTGCTGTTTTCTGAGATGTTTATTTGACAGACAATTAAGAAGCAGTGTGGTGGAGACAGACCAAACATTTGAGGCCAGACCTTTTTTTCTGACAGGTAGGCCTCTTTCCTTAACCTCTCCTCTCAGTGGCCATTCGGGATCAGTGAAGTTTCACAGTACCTCTGGTTTCTGGGCCGACAAACTCTCGCTCCACTCGGTTTGCATCCCATGTATATTTTTACTAAGGGCTGATGGCGGGGATGATTAGCTCCTATTTCCCATCCCCTGCTGCCAGAGACCCTTGTCTCCCTGACATCCAGGCCAAGCCAGAGGTCAGATTCCTGCAGTTAAATGACCTTGGGAGAGCAGTGTTAAGGTCCATTCTATAAATGACGCTTTGAGAAACAAATACTACCACAGATATGCCTTTCTGGTTCTTCATTTCTTCCAGCCAACTAGAATTTGGGTGTGCAATGGAGGCCCACCCAAGGACCACTAATGGCACCTAATTTGGGCCGACAAATTTACAGATAATTAAACTATGGCTGTATTTGTACGTCCTTGGAGTTTGCTCTGAATTACCTTAGTACCCTATACTAGCACACATAGAATTTCCACACAGCAGTGCATGCACTTTTCCTCAGCATCCATTATGTAATTGTTTCCATGATTCCAAATGGAGAACAATGGTTGCATTTACATCCACAAAATGTTTCTTGAAAACTACTTGTCTCAAAATAGAAAACCTATCAATACTCAATGAACCAATACTAGACATCTACAACCTGTGGCAGGCCACATTACCCTGGGGTAAATGTGTCAGAAAACATGTGAGAAAACACAAAAGGAAATCTACTTTGAGTACTGATTCTGCCATCTGGGGACAATATGACACAAGAACCTTCATTCCTGCGCTCTAATTCAGAAATCTACTGCTCAGCTTGTGCACTGCCTCTTTTAATGTTTTTCCCATCAAACTCTGGTTGTTCATTTGCTGCAAGACACTTGTGAGAATTGAACAAAACATTAACCTTTCACCCCTCTCTCTATTTTGATATACATCTTGTGACATAATACTCTCTCTTCTTGGCTAAAATCATGTTATTCTGGAAAGCTACCTCTCTTGAACAATACAATCTCTCATTGGCTTTCAGAGTTCCTAAAAATAAAATAAAAATCACTTCTCTTTTATCAATATATTTCCCTGTTCTCTTTTTGGGCCATTCAGTTTTAATTTCACTGCCTCCAATTTATTACTTGGTTCTTATATCTTCTTAACAATCTATATTTTTTGCCTAATAGGTGATCCTATCTGGCTTCCTTTTAACCTTAATTGTCATTAATTCCATGATTTCTTCCCTCTCCCGAAACTGCAGTTGAGATCACGTATGAACGCGGCTACAAGTCGTTCATTTGATATTCAAAATTATGGTGAGAATTGGACATGTTCAGCTCTGCGTTGGATGCCGAATATTTATTTTGGAAAAACTCTACTTCAAACTCTACTTCAGTCTTGGTATGTGAGGATTTGAACAACAAAAATATTATTGTACAATGCTAATCAATTGTGTCATGTTTATTAAGCAAGAATGGCTTCCTATTAACAGAGGACATCTTTACATTGGTCAAGTCGGGCTTGTTTAACATAACATAACATACATAATACACTATTTGATTCTGTGCCACTCAGTGGAAAGGCCCACCAAGAGTCTATAGTAAGCAAACACGTCCACTTCAATGATGTCAATTATTAGGTAACAACACAACAATTACAAAGCATATATTCCAAGAAGCATACTGTGGTTAACAAGTGTCCAAACATGGGGACTGTGAGCATACCAGACTCTCTGGGAAAACAGAGACAGCATACTAAAAATGTTTAAAAAATAATAATAATAAAAAAGAAACAAATAAAATACAAGATGAAAATACCACATCCAATCTAAGTCGACGGCTTATACATCAAAGTCCTAAAGGAAGTGATGAAAGATGAGCAAACACATACATAGGAGTGTTTAGGCTATTCATGTCAACAGATCCCTTTGAAGGCTGCTTTGAAGGCTGCTCTGAGTCTCTGGATCTTAAGCTGCACCTGTCTGTCAGCACACACAAACTGTCAGGGGCGATATGGTCAGCTGAACTGTACTGTTATCTGATCTATGTCTTTCATACAAGTTCACCCATGGACTGCCGAATCTCTAAAGCCCCCTCTTCCACAGGTTACATAGCACTGACCTTGGTAGCAGGATCCAGGAAATGACACGATGCAACACCTGTCAAACACCAAGCAACCCATCTCCCAGGGGCAGAGGGATCTGATCTGATGACTTGGAAAAAAAAGTTCAACATTAAATCCCATGGTTTGTATGTGTGCATGTCTGTGTGTGTGTGTGTGTGTGTGTGTGTGTGTGTGTGTATGTGCGTGCATGTGTGTGTGTGTGTGTGTGTGTGTGTGAGTGAAAGATAGTGAGAGACAGAGAGTGCCAGAGAGTGTGTGTGTTGTATTCACAAACCACATGAATAAATAAATAAATAACTGTAAAATGCACACTATGCCATTAACCATCTTGGTGCACATCACATTCTTTTATTATGTGGAGATTCCCGTAAAAATGTGATGTACCTTGTTTTGTCATTGTTCAACTTCCCTGTTTCAGTGCAATACATTCATATTATTTATGATACACTGTAAAAATCTCTGCATTTTTAAAAGAATCCATGTGAAACAGAGAGACAAGGGGCGGGAGCCTAGCAGGCTGCTCAGCCGATTTGGTCACATGCTCCTATTGCCACTCAAAGCCTTGCAGGCCTTTGATACTTTGGACAGTGTGGTCTTGCTCGCAGGCAACCAATCACCACCCAGCAAGGGGACCAACTCCAGCACTGTGACACAATCTCCCTCTTCTCAAGGTAATCAGCAAAGAGCAAAAAACAAAAGAATGATGACTAGAATTTATTGAGAAATAATTAAGTTGGAGTTAATTTTTTGCCACAAAAATAACAAAGAAAAATTAAATAAAAGCACAGGGTATAAACCATAGTTATAATAATCTAAAAATAACTAGCTGAAACTTTGTATTACTGGAACAAACAAGATTGATTGTTTTCCTCAGAAACAGTGTACAGACAAGAGAACAGGGTTTTGTCTGGCTTTTGGTATCTTTTACTTCAGTATGAGACAAGAGGCTTAAGATCTACTATATTTATCCTTGATTTCAAAGGAAATAGAATACAAGTGTACTTAAACTCAGATTGTACGATAACTTTTAATAGTTATTCTGTATCACAATGAGAAATACCATAAAACAATAAACATCATAAAAATGATGCTGTAACTCTTCTACATCTATTTGTAATAGGAGCAGTAACAAAAAGACAGAGAGAGCAGCATTTTGCAAACATGCAATTATGCTCTGTCTCCACACCAAGAGCATTCTACTGATGAATTATTTACTGAGTGCTGAGCAAGAGGAACCCAATACATACAGCAACCCTAGCACACACATAGAGAGAGAGAGAGAGAGAGAGAGAGAGAGAGAGAGAGAGAGAGAGCGAGAGAATAAACAAGGGCACTCAGAAGAAGGAAAAGTGCATATCTCTGGAGTATCTCTTTTGCATCTGAGATAGAGCCTTTTGGAGGCACCTACACTGTATAAGCCAGCCCTAGAAAGGGAACTTTCTTTTCCCACTGCTTACACCACATTCGGTCTTGTGAAGGGAACAAATGACTTTGTCTTTTATTTGTACAAGCTTTCATATTTCTTCACATTGATTTATAAGGGACCTTGGAGTAACACCTATAAGGTGTTTCATGTGCGTTCCAATACTCACCAGTACTAAGATTATGTTTTAATCCCTGTTTCACAGATATCTACTGCAGCCAATTTTATGTCTTAATTTTGTAATGAACATGGATGTATTTTTCCAATTAAATGATACATCTCCAGAAAATTACCTTCTTTTATAGCTTAGTTTTTATTCCTGATTCTCCATCACTTTTATACAATCCAAACATAAATTCAAAAATTATGTGTTGTGTCTTCATTTGACGTAAACACTGTCACCCTAAGTGGAGTTGGTTAACATTCTTGTTAGTCGAACTGCCTTACTAAAAGGAACCCTCAGTGCTATAAATACCACTAAAATGAATATCTCCAATGCCAAAAGGTAAATTACACTTTGACAGACATAAAACATCTCCATTCTGCAATGTAACCAAATGTGACCTTTGCGATAATTTATCCAGAAAGGGTTTCCTCAGTTTCTCCTATGAGCGCCTTTATGATGGGGAAAGTCCATATATTGTCTTCTTCTTGTGGTTTGAATATATATATATATATATATATATTTATTTATTTTATAAAGCATGGACAGTAATTATTTTGAAATGCTAAAAATATTTAAAAAACAGATTACTTGTGTTGGAAAAATTAAATACAAAAATAACCATCTTGCAACTTCACAGTAATGAAAGTCCATAATAAGGACCCCAATTCAATTTCTTCACAGAAAAGTAACGGTTTACTGTATCTACATTCAAAACACAACAAATAAATAAAGAAATACAATTCAGATGTCATCATCAAAAGTGCTATTTGACAAAACCCAGGCATAAAACCCAGAGATTTGAGTGGCTCAGATAGAAACTAATGAATCTAGTTGATAATGAAGGCAGTGTATGCATTTTGAGATGGCTTTAGCTTCAAAGATCATCTTTCAGGGCCTTATTCTGTTTAAAGACTGGGCCCAAGACCAGGACTGCAGCTGCACAGATCTCAGGCTGAGAACTTAACACGATCACCGTATTTCACTTAGCTGTCTATCACAATGTTATAAACAAACTGCACATAACCTCAGCTGTCAAACAAGCCTTGAGAACGAAGCTGGATCAAAATCAAAGCACTATTCTCCATTTTATCACAGTTGTGGAATTTCCATGTTGCCAAGCCATGTTTTGTCAAATTGGCCTTGTCTTAATGCTTTAATTGCATACTTTCTTTTCAGATCCATGGATGAACATAACAAGAACTAACAGGAGCTGGCATTCCAAAACATAGGCATAGGCATATTTTAACTAACGGTGCATACAGTCTGAGTTTAAAAATGTATAACAACAACACCGATACCACTGTGACTGCCAACAACAACAATGACAGTAGATGCCAACAATGGTGATAGTGACTAACAAGTGAGTCAGGAACTGATAATGATATTTACAGCTTTTTCAGGTCATCAAATAAATCTAGTATGAGATGTTTCAGTTTACTCCCCTGACTTCGGCCTCTGCCACAGCCGTTACCGCTTGCCTGGGACATGTTTAACCCCTTTGCGCAGAGGCTTAATTTGACCCATTTTCATCTGTTTTGTACCATTCTGTTTAAAGCTTTATAACTCCAGATATCAATGTAACACAAACACCTTTAAATTAAAAAAAACATCTTTAAATTAAAGATGACCCTGGTATCATATATTATCATGCCTTAAATTAAATTAGTTTCATAACTCAGATGTAAATTATGGGCAGTGAATGCACAACCCCCAGTGAAAGTCCCACCACTGTAGTTTACAGTGAACACCAGAGAGTCAAATATGTGAATAAGGTTAAACTTTACATTTTCCGGTTTGCAAACATCATGTCTGCATGTGTACAAAATATGAAAGTGATGTGTATTACTCCTCAAATCCTATGAGGCAATTTGAAACGGTGTACCTTGGTGTCCAAAAATCTACCCAAAATGGATAATTGTGCATCGCAGTAAGTGAGGTTAAGTGAGGCGGATCTAAACAGTGGCTGGGACCATCTCCCCAAGTCCAGCTTCTAGAGTAAAACACTGTAATACAGAACAGCGGTGAAACTGACGGTGATGAAGATGTACCGACTGTGTTAGTATTCCTTTTTTTGCTCAGCAAATAGGACCTTTTCTTTTTTCCACCTTCTGAGGCATTGATGCTGCACTTTATTTGAGACTGTGATCACAGGGCCAAGAAATGAAGAAAAAGTGAAAAGTACAATCTCTACAAAGAAAAACAGAGACATTGGTTATCTCCTGTAATAAATACATACAATAAATAAAACATGAATTTTGCTCTCTTGTGCACAGTGTGAACATTTTGGTATTAAAACCTCCAGCTTTTTATTAAGTTTAAAGAGTCTGTTTTATCTCTCCTAAAATACTGATTATTATTGTTTTGCCACATCATCCGTATGGTATGTTTTGAATGGAATGGAATGGGCCAAATAGCTTAATCAAATTATGAACACTGCCACAAATAGAATAGAATAACTTTTATTTTCCCTTTCGGGAACTTCAACTCCGGTAAAGAGCGATGGTAAACTTTGCTGCTGCAGATCCAACGGACATTCCCGAGCATATGTTGCGAATGCGCCTCCATGGTGATGACCGCAAACAAAATTATCCAGGCGAGACAATATCGCCAATATCATCAAAACAAGTGGCAGGAGTGCCCTGAAAAATCTCCAGCCCGCCTCCCCGCACCACAACAGACACACAGCGCATGAAAAAACAAAAGACAGAAGCCAGACACAACAAAATACATTAAAATTAACAAACACGAACACGAGAGACAGTTGGATTACAATGAACTAAAAAAATGCAATGTTTAATATTTTAATCATCTTATTTTAACCTTTGATAATGTGTGCATAAGAGAGAATGCCCAAATTGATGTTATGCAATGGCATAGCTCTATTACTCTATGCAACAACCAGTGAAATATGAACAACAACTTCAGGCTTTGAGATCCTGACATGAAAGGTGCTAAATAATGCAATCTGTTATAAACAGTCATGAAAAATAGCATGTTCAGACTGAACTACACTAAACTAGTATGTGTAGGAAAGCAGTGTTATGACGAGTTCAGTAAGGAGTGTCGTAGCGCTATTATTTGAATATCCCCATTTTTTCTGCACTGTCAACTTTCTGTTACTCAAATATTTTTCAGCATTGATAGAAAGTTACCAGATCTAGAAAATATTACTTTTTGATTCTCACTACCTCTGATTCCAAGACCTTTATACAAATAGATCAGTGTTGTAATGCTCATAGAAAAATATTTAGGAACATTTTACTGCATGCATTTTACTAAGGGAAGCAAATGTTAGATGAGTCCAAAATGGTAAGGATGAGTTTGATGTAGTGTCTGAGTGTTTTTTGATTATATAGTATTAGGTAATGAATTTCAGTTTGTGTGTGGTCTACACCAAACATGCTAAACAATACAAGTACACACACAACCCCTGATGTATCTCCTCATTTAGATGTCAGTGTTGTTACCTGTGTTTAGGAGCAGACCTGGGTCACATATGTATTTAAAATATTTCATGGCCTTTTAAATAGTTTCCAATTGAATTATTTGGGGGGGAAATACCTCAAATGTTTGATATTTGTTTCTTTACAATAATACATGAATTAATTATTTAAATAAAGTATTTTCAAATGCTTCAAAAAGAAATCATTTGTTTGGGTAATGTATTTGCAAATAGCCTACTTCAAATACATCAAAACAACATTTTAAATAAAAACTATTTCATTAGTATCTGTATTTGATCCAAGTCTGTTTAGGGGGAGTATGAGTGAGCAGCTACAGTGCAAAGATACTATTAGTTTGAAGAATGGCTATTGAATGGCATTTCTCCTTTAATGGGAAAATGCTTCAGAAAACAGACTGTTGATTTCCCATGGGCAAGACTCCTCCCCATGGAGTACTGAATTGTGACTGATTATGTTGTTTTCTGATATTCTGGAAATATACTGTCCCTTTCTTTTTACTGTGAATGTAACCTGTTGCAAAAGAGGGCCTAAATGAAATCTGACAGGTGTTGATTTTTGCTGATTATGCCTTGTTTGTTAATGCTGCTAGTCCAACAAAACATACTTTGTCTAATAAGAATCCTGGAATCAGAAACTGAGATTTAGAGTAAAAGCCACAAAACATTGGAAGTGTGTGACATATTTCCCGTGCCAGAAAGCCAACTCCATTTCTGATTCAAATTGTATATGTTATTCACAGAGATGTTGACATCTGCTGGGGGCTGGACCTCTTTTCTTGCTTTGAGGTTTTCCTGTTTTCATTCTAAATTCCGCCTCTAATTTCTGATGTCTGTTTTAAGGCTTTAAAAGCGAAACATCAGCAGTGTAAGTCTTTATGCCACCCATGACCTAGGTCATTTTCAGAGTTATGACTCTCTGCTTGCTAATTCAGATTACAATAACAAAGGTTTTTTTGTTTTTCTGCCCACCTTCAGTTTGGGTGCAAACAGGCTGGAGACCTATTTGATTTCTACCCAATTCATTATTTTATAGAAATGACTTTGAAATGACTGGAAAACATCCATAGGATACCAATATTCAATATCAAGTAGAATATGAAAAAGAGATATCGAAAAGAGAAGCATCATATTTGCATCATGATTTCAGACTTTTCAGACAGATGTCACATTTCATATCATATATCATTTCATGCCTGCTTTAGTTGCCAGTACTCCAGTGTGTTCAGTAATGCACTAAATCACAGACTCTCAGATTGTGTTTGATAAGGTTATACAGACACGCATTATAAGTAACACCTTTGCTTGGGGGGAAATGTAAACCACATGGGCCACGTTTTATACAGATGACCTGTGTTTGCTTTACCACTTTCACTCCAGAAAGGTTCTTAAAACAATCGACTCAGGGGACCGGTATATATGCACAAAGGAGTACCCTGGAAAAAAAAACTGACTGTGAAACTTTGCATCTGTTAATAAAATGTTCAGCTCATTTGTACAGTGTAGAACCAAACTTTCTGTGATCCTGAGAATGAATCACAGTCTGGCACGTGACCAGGATAGCAGGCTCACCAGCGGGATCGGAAACAGAGTCTGTGAGGACATCTGGTGCAACATGGCTGAGGAAGGCTTTAAAAAGACCCGCACAGGAATTCACAGCAATGGGGGAGACCACATGTGTCAACCTGTCTTATTCTCTAATAGGCATTAAAAAACAGCCATCCCCACCCACCATGCCCCTCCATATAACACCGCCCACAAAAACAGTCTCTGCAATCACTCCCTGACAGATGGATCCAATCAAGGGGTGGAGATTGCACAATTCTAGAGCCCAAAAAATGTGTTGACTAATATTTCCCATGCATGTATCAATATAAACCCCATATATATACTGCATATACAGTGCACTCCATAATGTTTGGAACAAAGACATTTTTGTATAAAAAGTGCTGTCATTTCTACATGGAGAAACCAAAATGCATAAGAATACCCTCTAATAAAAGCTGAGAATCGACACTTTAACCACATGCGAATCGTTTGTTTACACATGATTAACTGGGAAGCATGAGATTGGCTATCTGATGGTTTTAAATAAAGTTTTACTGTAAAGTTAATTACAAATGTTTTTCTCCTTACAGCTGTGAGATAAACACAGGAATTTGCAAAAACAATAATAATATCTATAAACATTCTGAAAAACAGAATGCGGGTGTTGTTTCATTCCAGCCTAACTGAACAAAAAAAATAAAAAAATAAAAAATGAGGTGTTGATTGTTCCCATATCCACGCCATTAACAACATGTCAATGATGGGGCTGTAAAACTATTTTAAAAATCTCTCATATGGTGCAAATAATGGTTCAATAAACACTTTGACTGACTCAATGCACCTACTACAAAACCTCATATTGTCATGGTTTTTAACCCTTTTCCCTAGGTGGTCGTTTTCCTTGGTGGCCACATGAGGGCGCTGCCCTTTTGGTGGATGCTTGCTCCGCCCTGCTTGGATTGCGGAGCTTCTGTTAGCGTCCACACCTGTGCGTGGCCACCTTGAGAGATATTTAAGCCTCCCGTTTCCTTCGTTCGGGGCTTGTGTTGTACTGTGGTGTATTGTTGGCTGTGAGTGATCCGTACCATTTGGGCTACTCGCCTATTTTTACATCTCATTGCTGAGGCAGGGCTTATTTCTTGCAGGCTCTTTAGTTACTTATCTCGTAGAAGTATGGGACCGCGGATCTCTGCTCTATTTCGTCTTTGTGTGCTTTTCTCCATGTATGGAGATTTGGGCGATTCTGTTCGGAACTGTAGTTCTGTTCGCCCTTCGGTACATCGGGCGTTTCACTTCTACTTAGTTACTTAGCTCGTAGAAGTATAAAGTAGCAGTTCTTTGTTCCATTTTCACCTGTGATTGGTTTTCTTACTGAGAGACCTGGCGTTTTAGCTTCTACTCATTTCCGTGTTACAGGGAGCCAGTTAGTAGCTTTTGGTACGTTTCATTTGTTCATACTAAGAGGCAGTGCTTGTATTAGTGTTTGAGCTTGCGCTAGTCTGTTAGCCGATAATTCCGGTGCAGCTGTCCTTTCGTCTTTCTGTGCCTTTCTCCGTATATGGAGTTTTGGGCGATTTTGTTCGGAACTGTAGTTCTGTTTGCCCTTCGGTACATGTCTTCCCATAGGGAGACCGGGCGATGTTGTGGACATGTTTGCGTGTGACTGCGAGTCTCTATTTAGCCTTGGAACATTAATTATCGGTTCCTTCGCCTCGTTACATTTCCCCTTACTGAGAGACTAGGGCGTGTGTTTTCTAGTTAAGCTTGTATTAGTCTTTCTGCTAGTAAAGTTATGGGACGACGGTGCTCCGTCGGCTCGCCTGTAAAATGTTTCTCCCTCCTGGGAGATCGGGCGTTTACCCCTTTATGTTTTCTGCATTTGACTGCGAGCCTATTGAACTAGCCATGGAATGTTAAATCCCTGTTCCTATTCGCCTCGTTATATTTCTCATCATGGAGAGGCAGGGCGTTTATTTTATACTAACTCGTTTTGGTCTTTTAGCTGGTAAATGTCCGGTGCAGCCTGTCCTGTTCGTTCCTTTTGGTACCTGTCTCCGTACATGGAGTTTGACGATTTTGTTCGGAACTATGGTCCGGTATCGTCTTTCGGTGCATGTCTTCCTATGGGGAAGACTGGGCGTTTATGTTGACAGGTTTGCGTTTGACGGCGAGTCTGAGTAGCCTTGGAACGTTAGATCTCCGTTCCTTTCGCCTCCTGGTATACTAATTCGCATTAGTTTTCAGTGTTTGTTTGTTGTGTTTTGTTTGTGCCATTGTGCTACTCGCCTGTTCTTATGCGTCTCGTTATCAGGGCGTTTTATTTCTGGCTCTCTTTAGTCACTTAGCTCTTAGAAGTTTGAGAGCCTAGTGCTTTGTTCCATTCGCTTGGCTTGGTTTTCTTAGTGAAAAACCTGGCGTTTGCGCTTCTACTTATTGGTGTGTGACAGTGAGTCGGTTAGTAGCTTTGGTACGTGTGTTCCCTGTCTTGTCTCCTCCCTTATCTGCGGGGTTTCCCGCCTTAGTGGCCTTAGGGCTTAAAGAATCCCCTTGCTGCATTTGGCTCCTCCTACCTCACACGTCACGCCCCATTACACATATTTGAAGAGCACTTAGACATGTGAAGGGGCATCTGAGCTGATACCAGCCCTGTGAATGGACTTTCCTGAGGCGTAACTGACTTAATTTGAACAGTGCATTATAAAAGCCCAATGCAATGATATAAATGAATTGTGCTCTCAAGCACAGATAATGGATGAAGAGAATGAATCTACAACAGAAACACACTGTGGATATAATGAATGACAACCCAACCCAAATGACAGAAGCACGTTAAAATATGTTTCCCTGGTGCTGTAAATACATCAGCACATTGCTTACTGCTCATGTGAAATAGTCCTATGAGTTTTCATGCGAAAAAAGAAATTCAGTCACAGGACCAATAGTGCATACCGCTCATTCACTAGACAATTACTAAACAAACGGCCCTAAATGATTTAATATTACCTTTGTCATAAATATTTGTACTTTGCACAGTATACACAACCTATTCCCTACATGGGCTTCTTGTATTGAATATATAAACAAAGGGATTAATTTTCAACAAGGATTATGTGTGGATCATACTGATGGTCAATGATTGTTTTTTCCTTGGCTACTTTCATTTTCATACAGTATATATTAAAATGGAAGATTAAAAAAGTAGATTTTGGAAGCATTCGCAAAATGTCCAAGAAGAAAAATCGTCTTACAATTATATGAATCTAAACAACACAGTTGTAATGGTGTGAGTGGTGAGTTATGAATATCTGAGGTCTAAATATTTGATAGCTAAAACTAGAAAAATGATCACACGTTTATTTAAGAGCCCTTTTCTATGTAAAAAGTATCACAGGGAAATGCACAGGGAAATTTGGCTCTGTGTTCAAACCAATGCAGTGATAATTTATGAGGGGTTCTCAGATATTTTCATTGTAAATATGCCACACATGATTTCTTTCTCTTCTTTTCTATTTTTGCTACTAGTTTTTTGCTGACTTTTTGGCTGTCTTTTGGTGAAGTGTTGGCTGAAACTTACTACTTTTGGAGAATTGCCTTCACTTGACATTTGTGTTGATTTTTCACACTGGCTCCTGTGGTGTACCACCAGATGATAACGCACGACTATATTTCCTTCCATGGTCAGCCAGACATGCAGGATTGACACAAGTAAATAGGTGGGTGCATATATAAAATGGGTCATCTAGCCACCAAAAGTCATTGTTTTCAGAAACTTTCAGAAAAATTCCATTAGAAATTTTCAGAAAAAATCAGCAAGGCGTAAACTTTCCTTGGTCTTATGGTGAAGGGTTGGACATGGCCTGTTGCCAAATCAAAAAAAAAAAGTAAAGCAAATAAAAATGTTTAAAAAAAAAGTTCAATTATGAAAGATCTGTAACATTGCAACATAAGAACTCAAAGAAAAGCAGGGTACTCATTTGTCTACACCGTGTGTGCAGAACATGTCTGGGTAGTGTCTACTCCTGGTTCCTACTCACCTGAAAAACCTCAGCATAAGTTCTTTTCACACTTTAGGTACAAATGCATCCACACTTAGCCCACCAGACTATTACTCATGCATTTATTTCTCTCCATATTGGAGTGGAGGGTATCTGTTCCTGATTTTCAGCCTTGAGCCCTGCCAATGCTCAAACAGAGATTTGGACTGTTGCAGCAGTAACATAAATGAAGTATGTCAACCAGTGGTGGGGAACTCACTGGAAGATTCCCTACTACTTTCAATCCTTTAATTGCTTTCATGGAATTAGATTTTTGCTATTTTTCCAATACACACGGTATAAATTAAAATGGGCTTTCGCACTGACAAGCAGAAACTGGATAGATCCAATCTATGTCACATAGTCGGAGCGTGAAAGTATGTTTCCCTCTGGCATGGTTGTTGACCCCGGGATCACTCAGTCATCATGGGGGGTCCCCTGGTCCTGCACATTTTACATGGTAAAGTAACAAAGAAATCTAAGCTAATTAAAAAAAAAAAACATTTTCAAATCAATGGGTTGAATTTCTTTGCCAGTGCCCTGGATGGATCTTGCCCCAGCTTGCCTGAGTGAACGAGGAGGGGTAGTCACATGTTAGTACAGGAGCCTTGTGCTGCTTACAATAAATAATTTATTCACCCATTTCAGATACAGTAGTAGAGGGTTCCATATAAGTGTATTCAAAACCCCACGTTGTGTTACAAACCCGGTCGTAATCTACAAGCGACCTGCAGGTTCTGCTGTTTCAGAAATTTGAAACGACAGAATTGTCTTTTACAGCTAGCACCTTATAATGTTTTTAAGCTCCCGCTAGCCAAGGAAGAGGATATTACCAACCAAATTTACCTGTTGTAAAGTGGGGCACGATGGACAAGATTCTCCAGAATATCACATTCCATGGATGCATTCAAACAGCAGCAGAATGTGCAGTAACAGGTTTACTTCAAATAAATTAATTATGTATATTTATAGGGAAGGAAGCACAGTCCTCACAAGGCAAGAGACACCGCAGCAGGGAAACCATGTCATGAGCAACATAACTATGGCTTCTGAAATTTGGCTGAACCCAACAGTCTAAAAATAGCTGTGGCTAATATCAAAAGTAATGAAAATGCCCCTTGACATAATTTTAGCAATATTTTTAACACATAGAGAGTGCATCGTGTGCATCAAGTCGTTTAACCCATTTCATAACAGTGACTGAAAAAATATGATCTATAGAATCACATTCAAAGCAAATCAAGTTAAATGCATCTTGATGATATCAGAAATGTCTGACATATGGATAAGATTTAGGCAAATACATTTTTTAAAATAATATCTGACATGTAGATTTGTACACAGAAAGAATGCTGTCTGCTTAAAGAAAATGCACAGATTCCTTCATTCAAATAGGCCCAACAGCCTATGTAAAAGGGTGCCCAAGATTAGCCTTGCCAAGTACCTCTTCCTCTTTGGAACTGTGGGGACCTCAAGCAACCTTTGGGTAGGAATGGCATTAGATGGATTACAAGAGAGATAATATATATGTATATAAATAAGGGGCTATACCAAAAAGTATCCTGGAACTCCCACAAATAGCTCCACTCTGTCTAAAATATCTTCAAATAAATCTTTCTGCTAAGACCTACATCTTCATGTCAGGTTATGATGATGACAAGGGACTGATGGAGAATGGTGTATGGATTTCAACATTACTGGACCCACCAACTACCCCACTGCTAATAAAAGCTCTAGTTCTACAGACACCGCTTCCTGGAAACAGGAACTTCCCTATCTGTGCAGAGTCAAACATTTGACTGGTGGTGCAAACACGCCTCCACATGCCCAAACCAATAAATAGCAATTTCTCCAACTAGCTGTAAATAATGGAAATTACATTAAATCACATTACATTTAGTGGTATGGCTACACGGATCACCCGATATGGATGTAATTGTAAAATACCCGCAAATTAAAGCTGACATGAACCTCATATGCATTGTTTTATTTCAAATCCAATGTGCTGGAGCCAAAACAACAAAAATTGTGTCACTGTCCCAGTGCTTTTGCATATGCTCCATGCGGTTTAATTTTCAACATCAGTTTGCCAAGGTATGGAAGGAAGGGATGAACACCCCTTTGCTTCAAGCAGAAGGTAAAAAAGCATAATTGGAAAACAAAAAATGTAAACCTTTCCATTTATTGCAGTGATGGCTCGCTGCCTGTAAACCTTCAAGATTTCTTCCCTGTTGTAAGGGGTGTAGACTGGCAGCTGCTGCACGGTTGGAAGGCTTCTCTTGCCCTGCAGTGCAGGCTGCACAGTTTCCAGGTGTAACTGTGATCTGTATTAACCGTAGCTTTCATCATTCCCGCCTTCAGGTATATTCCTTTCCACAAGCTTCTTCAGCGTACTAATGCAAGTCGAAATGAAAAAGGCTGTGAATGATAATTGAAAATACATTCTGTGCAAACTGAATAAATGATCACACATAGGGTCAGAGGAAAGGGTTCTGTTTGATTAACACATTGCAAACCGGGCTTTCATATGCACCATGAACGTGTGAAGGTCAAGATATCCATGCATGTAATTCCCCATGACCTCTCAGGACAACTGTAAGAACAAAGAAGGTCTAAAAATCTGCTTCTCTTCTCAATTATTTCGGTCAAACTTTTCAGAATGGAAATAAAAACATTACAAACATAATATAATTTAGACTGCATAATCTTAACATGTAAATCATCCATTTTTCACATTTCTCTCTCAAGTTGGAAGGGCTACTCATACTTTTAGGCTTATCCCATCAATACCAGTTTTGTCAATTTGGAGACTAGCATTTATTTTCAGTGTACAGCCCACTGGCTGAGCTGTGCAGCGCTTGAAATAGAGGAGAACACTTCACATGCAGCAGGCTTAATCAAGAATGGATTCCATGTTGGAGCTTCACAATTCAAGTTTTTCAAAAGAAAATGTGATTTAGTGATTTATGTTGGAGAACTTTGGAACAACACTCAGGCCCACCAGAACCCTAGGCCCGGCTCTGCTCTTAGTGTGAGAATTTAACAAGACACACTGTCCAACAACCTGGGACCATGCTTTTCATGTACCTATATTAAGAGAGCTGGTCAGGCAGCTCTAATTACCGTTTACTTTATCCTTAATGCAAAGATCCTTTGTCACTATGGGTTGCACCACTGGAAGTAGCAGAGTAGGTCTGCGGTAGACCACATGCTGAGCTACTTCCCAGGCAGGCTTGGAAGAGATACACCAAGCATGCGCATTGTCTACTGCTCCCCAATCTCCCACAGCAGGCCACATCTGATTAGCATGTCAACGGTTACCCGACTCAGCCACTGGACCATTCGCCAGGGAGGAGGAGGAGCTAATGGAGAGAGGAAAGGCAATGCAATGCAGAGGCTTCACACTCCTTCACACATCCCTCCCCTTATCTCTCCGTGCTAGCCACCCCCCCAGCCCTGCCTACCTACAGTGCAGCCGCCTACAGTTCAGCACTCTGTGGAAGGGGAGGCTCAGCACTAGAGGAAAGTCCACGCACTAAAAGAAGAAGAAGCTGCTTTGAACATCTCAAGGAGGGGGATTTCTGTTGTTATTTCGATATCTGTCCATCTTAACCGTAACAAGAATGGGAATTGACTGTCACTGATACTAATACACTGGGCTGACAGATATATGGCGAAGAAGGGACATCTTTCTCATTATTAGGCAAAAGGACATCGCGCTCAGAGTGGTAGAAAGGACTGCCATCAAAAGCGGACAATGTGGGGAAGGTGTTTCTGATTTTCCCACCACGTGAGCGATCTTCCGCCGGAAGAAGTCTGGGAAAAGCAGTGGAATAAACTAAAATGATGTACATGATCCTGGACGTATTAAGGAAAATTCCATTAGAAAATTAGGTGGTTAATCGTTTTCTGACAGGTGTGTAAATCGGGAACATTGGCATTGGCTGATTCAAAGTCTTCAGCTCTATTAGAATAAATGCATCATGCTCTCTCCCTCCCTACTCTGAATCATTCTTGTGGAATCTAAGAGACCAAAATGACTTTGAACTGCTTACACGCACCATTCCAGAACACATTTTGTTAATAAAACAAAAGGTCATGAGTCAAACACAGGAACAGGACAAGATTTTGATGGACATATTAACCCGACTCTTTGAATTTTGTTGTTAGGTATGCTTAATAACTTCCAAATAATTTTCTGTGCAACTTCAATTTAATATTTTTTTCCATAGAGTTTACAGATGAATATGTTTTGAAAATAATCACTTATTGCTTGATACCAATCACGTCTTTAGTGGGAGAGGCCACCTTGCCATATACTGTCAAACGGGGTGCCGGCTTTTCAAAAATCAATCGAGAACATTTAAGAACATTCTGATCATATAACAGACTTCTGCTTGCCACTGGTTAGTTTGTGAAGAGCCTAAAACATTTCAAGTTGGTTTGTTTTTCTTTTGTTATTCAAGGAGGCTTGCTGTTCAAATATGAAGCTATTTCTGAAGGAACTGACCACTTCAAAGGAAGATGGGAATCTGTGGCTGCTTTTGACACGACGGCTCCTGGAAGTGTGATAGCTTTCAATTGGTCTTACGATGCAGCGGAGTCTCGAGGGATAGTGTCAATACTCCCTGATCACTTTGAATGGTTCTTGATGTATGGATGACCAGAGCAGAGGGAGAGCACAAGCCAGTCTTTTTTGCCTCTCTCTGCTCCTGCAGTTGGGATATGGACATAGCCTTTACCGGGAGGTCACCCGAAGAGTAAGACACGCAGACTAGTCTGGATAAGCCGGGCGAACGGTAAGGACATATCCTCTTTTGTCAATATAAGCTGGTGTTTACGAGGAAGGCGTTAATCGCAGATTTGAATTCAAACAGGCATTGGCATATGCGCCGATGTACAGGAATGATGCGGCAATGCCTACTCCAAATACAGATGTTATTTTATTTTAAATATGCCTGTCAGTATATCTTGTACATTTAGTGGTATATCCTCAAAGATACATATACAGTATGACTAATTTCCTATATAGCACATAATTCCAAAATATATTGGAATTAAATATATCAAATTTTATATTATAAATATATCAAAAGCTAACATGCGACAATATAATTCCCCATTTCTGGGTCTTTCCCACTACTGTCCTGCTAATTATTCCATAATATCTGCAGAAGGGAATATCTTATGAAACTGTAAAGGGCTGTTTTAACAATTGTTGCAGAGGGCAATCTGACAGAAAGTCCTAATGAAAGACTTTATCAATCGCTGTCTATGGAGACAATAAGGTACACAAGGCTAAGCCTGTGGTCTTCTGAGCTGTTCGACTGCGTTAACCTAGGCTACAATCCGGATTAGAGGGCAAACCCAATAAACACTGCTGATGATTACACATAAAAAGCATGGTTAACCCCACTGCACTCTCGTAGGTACAAAAAGGCCATTTAAAGCAGTTAAATTAGCGTTGACTTATAAAACAAAAAACAGCCTACACATGGAGTAAATATTATTGAAGAAAACATCTGATCCTGTTCTACAACAGTTTTAATTTATTTTTAAGAGACTCATTTCTGAGGTATGTTTTCATTCCACAGAGACATCATAGATAATGAGTGTTAGTGTAAGTGTAAGCCATATCATTCAAATGGCTAAAATGTTTTGGCAAAGAGAAGAGTTGAATACACAATGCATAAGGAACACGGACATAGCTGAAATCAATCCATGCGAGACCAACTGGGACAAACGACACAGTGCTTAAGAGATTACATAAAAGGCACTGCCTACTTAGTCCCATCTTGACCGGTAAACTTTAACAGTTGCCAATGTGGACAGGAGATAATATTTGATACTGGTAAAACAGTCATCAAAGGTTTAATGATATGTTTAATAAAAGTAAAACAAATCCAAACTGACCTGCTACCATGCGTGTCATAAATGGATGTTCCAGCTGTTACAATGCACTGAGAAAATAAATGATTTTTCCATATTTCTGCAGCAGTTTCATGACCAGAGCAAGTACAACAAAAAGGCAGGATTAAAGGACATATAATACTAAGTGGCAGTTTCCACATGTTAATTCTAGTGACAAAGGATTACCTATTGTGGAGGTGTTATGGCCCGACCATTGCGCTTGTCATTATTTACTACTTAGGACGTTGGTGATTTAAGAATTTAGACCTTTTCTTTGTTTGCACTCAATTGTAAGTGGATAAGGGTGTCAGCTAAATGCCTAAAATGTAAAAATGTAAATATGATGCACAATGTAATATAGCATGTATAACATGAAGGTAAAATATTGAATGGTGAAGAACTAAATCCACAAGAGGAAGTTGGCACCTAGTATAAAGCAGAGCATCTGACAGTCATTAGTGCCATTGCCACCTTTATGGTGTTTATGTATTTTAAGTGTGTTGTGGTGTAGCTGTCCTCACATTCACAAAGAATTCAGACACATTGAATGGAACATGATGTTGAAAGCTGAACAAGCCTGCAGAATTTGTCCTTGGATTTAAGTTTGGTAACAGTGTTAAGCGAGGATAATATCAGTGTTCTCTTTGATATTGGTTCAGAGATTCAAGTGATATGGCCATTACCGCAAATTCTGAATAAAGTCAGTCTTGAAGCTTCTGTTGAATTTATGACCAATAAAAAATACATCCAATCATTGTCATGCATATCCAAGGTGGTCAAGAATAGGCTGCCACTGCCGTTTAGTTAATTTTGTAAAGAATCTGTCAAAGGGCTACTTTTCAAAAGAAAAAAGGAGTGCCTGTTCTACTTTCCATGAGTACATTGATTATGACGATGGCCATACTACTGGTACTAATATGAAAAAAAGGGTCCACAGCTCTTCCAGTGAGCTCTGACACAACAGCTTAAATATAAACATTGGAAAAGGCTGAAAATGAAACTGATATCAAATGTAAGGTTTTCTCCCCTGATAACGTTTATAAAATGCCATGGAGAAAGTTAATGGCAAGAGTGCCTGAATAAATATTTAGCCTATGCGGTTCATTCAAATTCCAGAGAAAATTGCTTATGAATTTGTCTTCTTATTTTGAAAGCGTAATAGTAAGGTGTTTATAGTAAGGAAGCAGCAATGGATTTATATTTTGATTGCATGCAGCGATGCATGCTATACCCAAGGCCTTTGTAAAATGGATTACATAACTTACTATTTCAAAGGACATCATTAGGACTAATTACAGTAGTTGCAGGCAAAATATATGTCAGTTAGCATTTCCATCCTCAATAGACCCTGACATTCTAAACAAAATCTTCATCAAAATTGTGTCTCACTGGTTTTATATACATATTGGGTAAATGTATCAGTCACAGCCTAAAAGAGTCTTATAAATATTGCATAACATTTGAGAGCTGGGAGTGTTCATTCCCCTGCACTTAGGACAGGAAAGATCTGATAAAAAGCAAGTGGAAGACAATAGTATTCTCTTCATAAGTATACCACATTGAATGGACTATAAATAGCACACTATGAGGAAGATTCATTTCATATTGTCTGGGGCATCAGTGCAAATACATGTACATCTAAACTGCACCCAACATCTTCATCTGTGGATAATGTTCATGTTCCAGCTCATTTATTAACTGTTTGTTTTGGCAAAAAGTAAGGAATACTCAACAACGTAACATCTGCTGAAGCTATACGTACATGTAGTTTTCATAGTGTTGCTCTTAATATCAGCAGCTACATAAATGTATTCATATGACACTAAAGAAAAGTGGTTTTAAACAACCACTTAGGCTATTACCCTTATGAAGGTTCACTCAACCATTCTACATTTATCCCATGTGCATGAGAAACTACGATACAAAAAAACTGTGACAGTTGGAAAAGGCACATTCAATGTCATACCTGAATTCACTAATAAGTGCACACTCCGAAAAACCTTCTGTATAACAGTGTAAAAGTTAAATAACAATATTTAAATAGAATATAGTTTTACAGAACTGAAATTGTACTTGCTGCATTGCACAAGGGGCCATGTGTACTCTGTAAGAGTTGATATAACACTGAACATTTTACAGTGTATGGGTAGGACCACTAGTTTGTTTCCACCATGTGACCTGCAGGTATTTAAACTTGTATGTCAATGGTTATCCTCCAGAGGTTCCTAAAGGCACTCCAATGGCAACAGTCAAGTGACTAATTATACAATTGAGTTTCTAATTGATACATTTATAAAAACAATTACTTGATCTAATAAGGGGAGAGTCAGCGGAAGGAAAGGGAACATGGATGGAAGTTTAAATGCATGTCTTTGAGCGACAAAGTGAACCAGCATCTGCGTGGTACACTGCATACCATAATTCCATACCGGAATTTATTTTTGCACAACCATCAATTTTAACAATAAATTACGCAAAAAAGATAACATAGACCAACATTTAAAAACTGAGAAACATCACAAAAGAGGCAGTTAAACAACTGGCCATGATAAATTATTAAACTTGACATGACATTGACCACTTTCATTTAATTCATCTTTTTTTTGTTTTAATATACCTCAGCTGCAAACTATTTTCTTATCACTAATACTAATAATTATTTTTTGTAACTTTTTTGTGCAAGTTAAATGTTATATAACTGCTCAATTTTTTTAACTGCTTCTAGCAAAAACTAACATGCCTATGTACGACATTTAAAAATACTGCAGCAGCATGTCCACAGTAAGTAAGTAAAGAATCCAACTGAATTTAACAGGTGAGTGTCACTTGTGAACATCATTGTCAATCATTGTCTGTGCATAATTAGTGGTAATTACTTTATCAACTTGATTGAGGCGATGATGCAAATCGGATAATTGTTTTTGAGAAGTGTCTTGACAAAAATGCTATCCCAACCTCTAGCAGGCAGAGGACTGATGAAGTAGAATGTGGCGGCTCTAGTTATGGGGTATTACACAGTCAAAATATAGTCAACACTATATAAACAGTATGTGTGTGCTGTAGCACACCCAAAAAACAAAACAGACTCCTATACCGTCTTTTCTTTTTCCTAAAATTCATAAAGCCTGTTGGCAATTGCCAAATAAATTTCTTACTTATAATACAAACATAGACATTGGAGGATGTTACTGTATATTTGTTTATATATTTTTCACTTTTACTATTTTATTACTTCATAAACAATATACTAGTATAAAATGATTGTATATTTCATGTAATTTGACCACATTAGCACCTATTATTATATACTGATTAAAACTACTAACATACTAAATTGAAATATAAATAGATGGACTGAAATTTTAAATAATATTTAGATTTTATTTTAGGTGCTAGCATCTATGGAACACATTTAAGTGATTAAATGGTAATAAAATGCAATCAAATGGGGTCCATATACCCATTTGCTTGGGTTCTGTAAAGATTCATTTCACTGTACAGTAAGTTGTGTTTTCATTCCAAAGAGGCGAATGAAACTGTGCAGCATACTTAAATTAAAAATATTATTGCTTTTGGCTACAAATCTAACTGCACATGTTGAATGTGGAGGGAAGAAAATAATATTTATTGCCTATAACTAGTGATCTTTAACCCTTGCTTTGGAAATGATTTGGGAAATACCACTTTGAGGATGACTTTTCAACTTTTTGTCATCTATTTAAGTGTTCTGATATGGTAGGCATTAGTTTCGGCCAAAATCTCCATGAAATTAGGAGTATAGAATGTAGGGACGTACACAGCACCTGAGCAAAGGTCATGATGGCTGACTCTCATTAGTTGCATCACTGTGCTCTGATCAGACTCTCAGATTGGCTAAAGCCAGCAAGATTATGATCTCAGTTGGACAGGTTAGAAGCTACAGCCGAAGCTACATTTCTCAGAACTCCTGGCAACCTGAGAGTCCATCCCTTTTCGATATTGACATGAGATATTGCTAACGGAAAGTGTCCCTTAAAATGCATGCAAAAAGGAATATTGTTCTGAAACCAAACATAATGAGACCAATATAATGTGTATGCATTGTTTCAATTTGATACACATAAGTGCAATGCTATATACCATGTCTCTGATACATCTATGAAGACATACACATGCATGTACAGAGAAACTGATGATGACAAAGGGGATCATTGTGTCACAGTATTCATAGATGCATATTGTTAACAGTCCGGGATTGCTTCCACTGATATAGCAACCCAACTACAACCACAACATGACAGCACTGGGATGGAGCTTTTCCTAACAACACCCCACGTGACACTGTTGACCTTTCACCTGAAGAATAACACCCCTGAGGAATCTCCTGGTATTTCCCCTGACCTGCACCACACTTAATGACATCCAGAAACCAACCAACTCAGTGTCCCCCCCCTTCAGCCCTACTCTCCTTCCAGTCCTTCAAATAGTCATGGTGCCCCACAGCTTAAACACATCAGTGCTCAGCTCTCAGCAATGATTGACCAGCATTAGCCCTCAGTCACTGACGGCAGGAGTTACTAGCTACCTCTATCAGTTGAGTTCCTCCCCAGAAAATAAAATTCCATTGTAATGAGAAAACCCATTAAATGGCTATAAAACAAAAATGATTTTGCAATAATTGAGTAAGTCATCATGAAATATCAGAGGGTCTCGACAACTGCATGACATGCTGTAATAACTGTCAAACACACAAATTCATAAACACTGCCAAACAGCCATACTTTTACATACATAGGAGATGTTTCTTTTTATTTCACAACTGATAAACAATTCAAGTATATACCCAACACCCTATTTATGCAAATATATATTTTTAGAAAACGTATCCCGATGTGACACAATTTCAGCAGGACTACACCTACAGCCTTTTGTGCAACACAAAAATTCTTATGAAATTAGAATGTTTTTACCATTATTTATAATCCAAACTGACAAGTCATGATGCCAACAATCAGAAATTCTCATTCAGTCATTAGATTGGCCCCAGTTACATTAGGGATATTGTGTTTTCTTCTGTAACCTCAGTCTCTATTGCTGTTATTCATTGTTTCATATGATTGGAGCCTGTGTCTACTGAACCTACATGGTTCTGTCTCCTCTCAGCTGCCTCTGTCTTCACTGCTGTTTTTTTTGGGTGGCCATACCCCTCCAGAAATAAAGGGATGATGATTGCTGCTTCCCTCAAACAGGGAATGAATGTGGCTTGTTTCGATCGCTGAATCCTGATAAGGATGACTCAGATTAACTTTGGTGGTTGGGCCCACACTGTTAGCCTGAGAATCTCCCTCCCCACGTGACAGAGATAAACCAGGAGGTATTAGCAGTAATCCATCTCTGATCTTGGGAGCGTGTTCACATTACCTCTCTAGTCTTTCCTGGCCACTTCCTCGCCTATTGGCTTAATCCAGCAGAGAAAATGGCTCTTTAAGGGAGTTTCATACTAAACCGTTACTGCTACTTGGGGCAAAAAAAGTAGGTACAATTTTGTCTTATACCTGTGATTCTTCAGTGTGTTGCACAAAGGATGTGTAAAATTATCTTTTGCCTAGTGTTCATGTGAAGTGATAGTGACATCAAAAATATATGCTTTGGCTTTTCTTTGAACCTTTTTGGTGTAAGAATTTGGTGTAAGAGCCCTTCAGGCAATATCACTTTCCTCCTACAGGTGGGGCATGTCTCTTTAGGGATATTAAGGGTCTGATTAGCACTTAGCAACAGTGCACAGGTCATGAACCAGCACTCTGCAGACATTGTGGCAGAAGGTACAAGCAGTACCAGAGGATGACAGTAAAACTGAGATGTCATAGTACATGGCAGAAACAGAAACCCCAGGATTGAACTGATACCTTTTCCATGCTCGATATTCTTACCCCTGAGTACATTTTGGGAGTTAGTTCTCTGCTGTCATAGAATGATATCTAGTATTCCATGTTGGAGTTGTGTGGTATGAGCAATTAATGACACCAGTATCATTCATTTTTTCTGTGTATACATGGAGATTTTGTTCATGCGATTACAGCAATTAAATGTCTGTGGCCAAAATGCAAAGTGAAGATTGATGGGAAAATGACACCTAAGCTATTTTGCATTGTTTTCTCATGACGGCCTGAGAACGTTTGTGAAACTGAAAATAATGACCCAAGTGACTCCCATTGTGGCCAAGATGAGAATGTGAAGGGCCCACTTGACTGCTTGCAAAAGAACCCTCAGAATAGATTTGTTTGTTTAGAAAGTTCCATAAATACAGATGATGTTGACTAGTTTTATTTCCTTTAGGGTGGGATTGCGCATACATAAAACCTGACGTTTTTTTTCATGCGTCTTTTCAAAAGCTTCCTGAGTACACAGAGAGATGTCCTTTAGTGGCTTGTTGAGCGGCAGACTGCTGAATATACTGTACAGGATGCTTGTAGTTACCTTTCTTTCCTTTTGCACACAATAGCGTGACACACAGATGGACATGATCACAAAAGGAGTGTTTACACAATGTCAGGCATTATAGATGGGGCATCAGCCTGAGGGCTTAAACATACAATGAGGATTACAAGTAAAAAAAGCAATGCTGCAATATTTATTAAGAGATTAAAGAACACTTGTTCCTCACATTCATCAATCATGCAAGCTATTTCATAGTAACCACACATACAGATGGCAAATATAGACATAAGTATACACTTTACAAATCTGTAAGCATGTGAAAATACACAGTATGCTATACATAAGCAATACTGAGTAAGAAACAAAAATATTTAACAAATATAGAAAAATACAAAAAATCAATAGACAATTGGGGTTATCATTTATAAGCTAAGAAATGCAGCTAGGTGAAATCACTGTAGACAGACTTAATTGTTAATTAAATTAGCATGTCAGACCATTTCCAAACAGATTCCAGGTAACCTACTTCTTCTGTTCTGTAATACTGCAATACAAGCAGAGGACTTTGGGAATGTCTCCCTTCAGAAAAGCAGAGGACCTCAGGAATGTCTCCCTTCATAAAAGCAGAGGACTTTGGGAATGTGTCCCTTCACAAAAGCTGAAGAATCATAGTAATGCTTAACCAGGAAAAAATGGCAATTGATATAGAGTGTGCACAAAAGGCCACTACTGACTATAAGAGATGTGGAGCTATGGAGGCAATATTCAGTGGCCATTCCGGGCGTATCTGTGCACAAACACTCACACACATGGTGTTTATACTACTTTGATAACAGATACAACTCAGCTGCAGTCAAGCTCAGGAACTCTTCGCATTGGATCCCCATTCCATTCACATGAGCAGTATCTACACTGTTCTGGCTTTAGTCATCACTGACATGCCCCAGATTCCCAGCAAATGTTCCATAGCCCCCAAGGTCAAAATAGCCAATATGGCTGTGCTTTCAAGATCAATTCAGGAGGCCTGATTTTTAAAAAAATGCTGTGGACTGTGTGAAACAACACATTCCATCATGTTGATTATAGCTTACATTGCCATATGAGCCAGTTTAAACTTATACCTCCAGCAATTATCTGTGCCCAGGGGTTATTCAGTGAAAACACTTTTTGTGCTTTTTTTTTGTGCCATGAATGTGTTTTCCCCCGTTTTATTCCCATTTGGAATCAATAATTGTACTATACTCTTGCATTGCTACTATACCACTAACACACACTAAGGGAGCGCTACAGCTATGGGTGCAATCCTCTAATACAGGGGTAGGCAACCCTGGTCCTTGAGAACCGTAGGGTCTGCTAGTGTTCGTTGCTACTTGCCACTTAATTGATAAATTAAAGCAGTTGATTACACAGTTAACTCACCTCACCTGGTTTCTGTAGTTGTATTTAAGGTGAAAACAAAAACCAGCAGACCCTGCAGCCCTCAAGGACCAGGGTGGCCTACCCCTGCTCTAACACGTAGCCCATCAACTGGGGATTATTATCCGCAATACAAGGCACACAATGGTGTACAATAGAGCTACAGTACTCATTTATTCAGAAAAAAGGTGCATCTTTCACTTAAAATAACCGGCAACCAATGGGTGTCTACCTAAACTACATGGCCAAAAGTATCCGGACACCCCTAGGTCTGGGGCTGTTTTTTTATGGTTTGGGCTAGGCCCCCTGGTCTGGGGCTGTTTTTTATGGTTTGGGCTAGGCCCCTTAGTCTGGGGCTGTTTTACATGGTTTGGGCCAGACCCCTTAGTTCAAATGAAGACAAGTCTTAATGCTACAGAATACTTTGTGGTGACAGTTTTGGAAAGGCCCTTTCCTGTTTCAGAATGACAATGCCCCTGTGCAAAAAGCGAGGTCCATACAGAAATGGTTTGTCCAGATTGGTGTGGATAGAAATTGACTGGCTTGAGCCCTGATCTAAACCCCATCGAACACCTCTGGGATCAATTGGAAAGCCAACTGGAAGCCAGGTCTAATTGCCCAACATCAGTGCCCAACCTCACTAATGCTCATCTGGCTGAATGGAAGCAAATCCATACAGCAATGTTCCAACATTTAGTGGAAAACCTTCCCAGGAGAGTGGAGGCTGTTATAGCAGCAAAGGAGGGAGGAAACATTGCCCTGGCTTTATTCACCCCACCCCTAGACAGTCGGATAAAGCCAACCATGTCATTGTCAGCTAATGGCACTCTAACTACTAATGTCTAGGTTATAGGACTCAGTTTCAGCACCTTTAGCCTCAGACTGAATTACACAGGAGCCTAGTGAATGCAGTTTGGATTGACCGTCGGAATGACCTATGCCATTCTTATGAATATAGCTCTTATAACTAGCTAGGAAAGACTGTTGGTGCCATGCATGGCATTGAAAAATGGCTGATGATTACATCAGAAAATATTGATAAGACTACTTCGGATATTTTTCTATTGTGGCTGTGTGTTTCACTGTGAACATTTAATTTAGTTTTACGGAAAATATGGGTTGACCAGTAAGTGGTTTCAGGACATTGCAGATTTTGTGATGATCAAATCTGTTGTTGAGAGATGGATTAAAATCGACCATTCTTTGTCAATGTGTCATGGGTTCCAGCCTGCTTTTATTGTTTTTTTCGCGGAAGTTGCGTCTTGGGGCTGCGAGAGTTCTTTTGCTGTTTTTTTCCGCCTGCCGAGCCCGAGTTTTTTTTCTTCCGCCTGCCGAGTTTTTAATTATCATTGGATTCAGGTGGGCGCTGGCTACTTAAGCTGGGCGTTCCTTTTCCTCTGTGCTTTTGTGTCAACTCTGTTTTCGCACAAGCCAGGTATGCGGTATAGGAACCCAGAAGACTGCGTTTCTTTCTGTCTGAAAGCAACGCAGGAACTTCTTTAGTTTTGAGTTTTAGGTTTAGTTTGTTAGGACTCCTTTTTCCTCATTTCTTTCTCTAACTAAGTTCTTTCCTCGGTTTCCTTTCTGTCCGCTTTGAGGCCGTACCTCGTTTACCTATTTCTTTCATTCTTCCTTTTTGTATTGCTCAATACAAGGCCTTTTATGTTTCTTAGCTGTCTTTACTACTCGCATTGCGAGCTTACTTTTGTTCCTCCTTTAGTATTGCTCAATTTATTTGCATTGAGTTGGAGGCCTTTCTTTTTCATTTCTTTGCTGTCTTATCTCACTCATGTTTTCGAGTTCACTTCCGCCCTCTTTTCTGGGTAGTTTTCTGTTGGCAGATCGCCAGGAGTTCTCCCTTTTTGTTTACCTTTTCTCTGTCCTGTTCATGCTGTCTGTTCTCCTTTCCTGACTAGTGGTTATTCCACTTCTGTGGATAACTTTTAGAACCCTTACGGTCACGCCTGGTTCTCCGACCCCCTCCCTCACAGTACACAAAAGCCATATGGAGGTATCAGCGACCCCTCAGAGGTTCTAACAAGTTCTGGCCACTCAACACGTGGCCTTGGCTGCTCATGAGGAGGGTATTCAGGCCCTCAAAGCCCAGCAGCTGGTAATTCAGAATCTGCAGGGACAGTTAGTTGATCAGCTGCACCACCAGGAGGACTGTGTGCGTGAGTTGGCGGACAGTCTTCACCTACTGGCTGGCGCAGCAGCATCCACAGTCGCACAACCACCTGCCCCTGAGAGTCCCCCTTTACTGTCCATTCCCTTCACCGTTAGGGAACCCAAACACCAGTTTCCCCTGCGTTATGACGGGGAGTTGGAGAAGTGTCAAGGGTTTCTCTCCCAGTGTTAAATTTTTTCAACCGTCACAGTTCGCCTCACAAGACTCACGCGTTGTGCTCATTTTGTCGCTGCTGACCGGGACTGCTCTCGCCTGGGCTGATCCCCTGATTCAGTCCAACGCCCCTGTCATGAGCAATGCGGATAGTCTGATGAAGGAGATGGCGTTGGTGTTTCGGGTCAGAAAGCTGCATTGCGGCTAACCCGCCTCTGCCAGTGTAATGACACAGTAGCAGATTTTTCCATCGCGTTCAGAGCACTGGCAGGAGAGACAGATTGGGCCGAGGGTCTGCTTATTACGCTGTTTAGTAACACGCTTTCGGACCCCATCAAAGATGCCCTGGCAGTGCTCGAACCACCTGCTACATTCGACGCCCTAGTGACTACAGCTATCCGTATTGATAACCGTGTCAGGGAGCGAGAGAGAGGTGAGAAAAGAAACCGTTCAACTCGGTACCTTCCCCAACTTCCGGCGACACCTTCAGCTTCTTCCTCTGCCCACGGCTCCCTCAATAGGGATGAGCCCATGCAGGTGGATAGCTCTTGCCTGCAGGACACTCAGCAATCTAAGCCATGCAAGGAGTGGTGTTGTTATTGTAGGCGCAGGGGACACACTAAAGCTCAGTGCCCTAAGTTAATGGGAAACGGGGGGTCTCGCTAGTGGAACGAGGGACACTAATGAGACATAATAGAACAGTCCTTCGTACCTTGTTGCCGGTTCAATTGCTCTGGAGTCAACGCTCGATCAAGGTCGATGCGTTCATCGATTCCGGAGCAGTTGAGTGTTTTGTGGACGCCAAGTGGGCTAAGGGGCTTAAAATGCCTGTTCACTGCCTCGCTCGGCCCCGTTTGGTGACTGCTCTCGATGGTCATCCGTTGGGCACCAGTACGACGGGTCTTATCAATATGCATGCTTCTTATGGGGGTCATTCCGAACAAATTTGGTTCTTCCTGGTCGACTCCCCGGCCTATCCCCTCGTCTTAGGGCATTCCTGGTTAGTCCGACACAGTCCGCATGTCAACTGGGGCGAAAACAAAGTCACCATCCTTCAAGGGGGTCCCCAATGCACATCTGCACTGCCGGCAGACGTCACCGTCCGCTTCTGGTGGGCGTGGGTACAACTCGGAGCTTAGTTTAGTCAGTGATGATGAGGAGGTGGATTTGCCGGCTGATCCAGATAGCTCTTCTCCTCTCTCAGAGGATTGAGAGGAGAGTTTGGCCTGGGACTTGCTAGCTGAGGGGATCTCTCCGCCCTCTAGGTTGGATAGTACCAGAGTGATGGGGGCGTTCGATTTCCCCCTGCCAGCTAACGTACCTGCCGAGTATACTGATCTCGCTGAGGTATTTAGTAAACAGCGAGCCACTACCTTGCCACCTCATTGACCCTACGACTGTGCCATTCATTTATATCCTGGCACAGTACCTCCTAGGGGTTCACTGTATTCCTTATCGGCCCCCGAAAGTGCTGCTATGAGGGAATACATTGAGGAGGCTCTAGCTAATGGCTTCATTAGACCCTCTACCTCGCCGACTGGTGCAGGTTTTTTTTTTGTAAAGGTTTGAGGCCGTGTATTGATTACCGAGGATTGACTGACATTACGGTAAAAAACCGTTACCCACTGCCACTCATGAATTCCGCTTTCGTACACCTCTAGGGGTCATTTGTGTTTACAAAACTTGACCTACGTAATGCTTACAATTTGGTGCACATGCATGAGGGCGATGAGTGGAAGACTGCTTTTGACACTCATAGCGGACACTACGAGTATCTCATACCGTTCGGACTCACTAGCGCCCCCTCTGTCTTTCAGGCGCAAGTGAATTACATGCTCAGGGAGATGTTGGAGTAATTAGTTTTTGTGTGTATTTAGACAACATTTTAATTTTCTCCGCTAATCTCTCCGAACACATTCGTCATGTCAGGCAGGTATTGGAGGTGCTTCTCAAAGCTCAACTATACATCAAGGCTGAGAAGTGTACCTTCCACTCTGACTCTGTTTCCTTCCTGGGGTTTATTATAATGGAAGGAGAGGTCCAAATGGACCCTGAGAAGGTCTCAGCGGTTATGAACTGGCCTACCCCGCAATCGGTGAAGCAGGTGCAGCGCTTCCTGGGATTTGCTCATTTTTATCGGCGGTTTATTTGCAATTTTAGCGTAGTGGCCGCACCCATCACAGCTCTGACAAAGAAAACGTCACCTTCATGTTTTCAATGGAACCTGAAGGCAGGGGCTGCTTTTACAAAGTTGAAAAAAAGATTTAGGGTGGGTCCGAAAAATGTTAAACCAAATGCGTTGTCTCGCATTCACGACTGGTCTGACCGGGATCCCGCCTCTGAGCTCATTGTGCCTGCCACTCAGATTTTGGCCCCGGTTATGTGGGACATCCAGGCTGTGGTGCAGAAGGCGTTGCACCTGGATCCGGGCCCGGGTGGGGGACCACCTCTCTGCCTCTTTGTGCCCCCTAGGGTACGATCCCGGGTGCTTCAGTGAGGACATTCCTCCCAGCTAGCAGGTCATCCTGGTGTCCATCGGACCAAGGATTTCCTGTCCAGGTGGTTTTGGTGGCCTAGTATGGAGAGGGATGTTCAGGAGTTTGTTTCGGCTTGTCCGGTCTGTGCCTGTAACAAGGGTTCTCAGCTCCCACCCTCAGGGCTTTTGCCCCCCTTTTCCCATCCCTAGTCGTCGTTGGAGCCACGGATTTTTTCACCGGCTTGCCTGCATCTGATGGCAGAATCACGGTGATTCTGGTGGTCGTTGTCAGGTTTTCAGGCTTACGGTCGCACCTGGTTCTCTGACCCCCTCCCTCACACAATGTGAATAACAGATACTGTATTACCGCATTATTAAAAGTAATACAATTGGTATAACATTAAAAAGCATAAAATCAGTGATACAATTTCCAAAGACAAATATATGTTCATCACAGAAAATCATAGCACACATCACTATGCTGATATTTGCATATTGTATTTCAGTCTGCATTAAACAGTATCTGTAAAAAAAACATACATGTGTGCAACATAGCCATGAAGCTCGGAGAACAGCTAAGAAAAGCACAGATCAACGGTTGTAGGTCTGCTGTAGATTAATGCAGACCCAGATGTGGAAGTGATATCCCATACCACTTTATTCTTCAGATATGGCTCCTAGCCAATAAAGACCTAGCTACACAGGTTCTTTTTATGGCTGGAAATGAGGTGAAGAAAGCTTTGATGGATAAATGGGTTACTAAAGAAGAGTTTCTCTTGAGGGTTGTCGAAAAATGTATTCATTTCTGGGACTGCTTGCACTCTGACAGATTAAAAATCAAAGGGCAGTAATAATAGTTTGATAAATCTGCTCAGATATTTAGCGTTGTTGGCCTAATTTTGTTTCCTGATTTCACTATTACAAACCTATTTGAGATAGAAAACTTGCCACAATGATCATTGCACTGATTTGTATTTAAATTAAATTAAATATGCACATCACACATGGTTACATGCCCTTAATCACTGATATCACAAAATCTCGGATAAATACCTATCATAGTAACATTGTCCTGTTAAATGTGCACCTCATCTATTACATAAACAGAACTGCATACTTCAAAGAAGGTGAAAAATATGTACTCTTGAGGGCATCTGGACAACCAGTGGTCTACAGTGACTATACGTAGCCTGCCATTAACATTACATCTCTAAATAATGTCTCCATTACTATAAACTATCTTCTGGCAGGAAATCACACAAAACCAGAATGTACAGCATACCATGTCCTACAAGTAGTAAGGCCTACCTTATCGTTTAATTAGTATTATTATCAAGCATTCTGTTTATTTGTGACAATTAACCTGTGATGTCACATGCATTTTTATTAACTTAACATCCACAAAAAAGTGTTCAAGAAAATATTTGTTATCTGCGATGCTACCATGGGAATTCTGAAACCTAGAGAGAGGATGAAGCACAATTTTTGGAGCCTGTGCAGCGTACTCTAACAAGAGGAATTCTAAAACAGGAAGTCTCTATTTACATGGTAGTAAACCATTAGTGACGTTTCAAAATGTTTGATGGAAGTGTCTGAAGAAAAACACACACAGTTCTCTTACCAGGAGAGTGGTAATATTCTGGGCATGAGTCCCTCCACACACTTCTCTCTGGTGTTCCCCACATCGCTTGAGGTGGACAACACGGGGCCTGGCGTGGGTCTTCAGAGGCTACTGCACTCACTTGTGGTCTGGCAAAACACTTTGAAAGTCTGGTCTGGATATGTCCTCAGCTTCTGTCAGTTTAGTGTTTCCTGATCTGGAGAAAGGCTTTGCACACCACCATGCCTCCTGCCCTACACAAACACAAACCTTTCTGAAAAACAAAAAAACAAAACAAAAAACTTAATGGCAAATAATACATAGCATGTAAGGTATTCCTGTGGTGAAGAGAGAGTGGCAAAAAATGAAACACCACACAAGCACACACTCACAGACAAACATGCACACATACACACAGACAAACACGCACACACACCCACCCACACACACACACACACACACACACACACACACACACACACACACACACACACACACACACAGACAACCACGCAAGCAAGCACGTATACATGCAAGGACGCACGCGCACACATACACACACACATAGACAACCACGCAAGCACACACACACACACACACACTCCACACACAAGTGGAGGCAGTCTGGGGAGGGCCGAACCATATTTGGTCATGCTGATTTTTACTTGCGTCTGTAGACTGTATTGTGGAAAGATTTACACTAGGCACCCAAAACTACATACACCTGCACTGCTCCACAGCGCTGTTTCTATTTAAAATTCTATCATACCATAGTGTTTGATCATTTAATTCTCTGTGAACTAAACAATCACAAACGTAGGTCTATATCTATGGTCTATATACAAATGAGACGTCAGGCTCAAATAGAAAAGAGCTGCTGTGGTGTTCTCACTGGATCCTGAGAGCATTTGGTCTTTGTTTTTGTCTTTTCCCTGAAATATTTTAGGAGTTTTCACAGAGATATTACAGACTGAGTGTTCAACAGCACATTATAATACTGTCCACTGTTCCATAACAAAGTAGCAGGCGTCTTTAGATTCAAAAAGCCCATTTGGACAGAGGGATACCTGAAACGGTTCTGTCCTGAGAAGCAGAGAAGGCTGGTTGAAATAAATCTCCCTGTGGAACGAGAGCTCACGAAATGCAGGCCCGCTGATATACTTTGCATCTGTTTCATTGCCAAGTTTCCAAAGAAGAAGGCTATCCAACCCTCGCAATACCACATTGAGTCTAAATAAGTTGTTGTGGCTCTGCCCATGCATTTCAATACATTAAGAGATCTTGTCAGTACACAGTGTCTCAACAGAATTCTTCTGACAATCTGCCAGCTTTGGGAATTTCCTCAACAGAAAGGGGGGGAAAGTATTTGTCAATGACAAAAACACTTGTGCTAACATTTGTGACATAAAGTCTGTTGGATTAAACAGCAGATGAACAGCAAGAGATTTTTTAAATGGGTTGCATGCACACATTGTGTAATATCACATTTGTCCTGCTTTATTGATCATAAGTGTACATGTGTAACCGACACATTCTGCTGCCCTTGTCTTGCAGAGTTTCAATGCTCTTATTCATTCTAAGATGAAGTTATGGAAGTGCGCCGCCCTCGCCTTGATGCTCTGTGGTGCAGCACTGTCCCTCTTCCTCACTAGAATCATGGTTCCTTCAAGGGCTCGACAGCTCCATTCTGCTTCGTCCTCAACGCAGCCATCGCCATCACCCTCTTCTTCAAACTCCGCCTCCTCCCTGATGGACAGGCACCATCGCACGGCCAGAGCTGCAGAGGGCATGAACTCTCTCCTTTCAGAACGTAAGACATACAAAACATTTCCCATGCATATTATTCATTTCAAGGAGGTTAAATCTCTAGAGGCACTCTTGACATGAAGGTTACATTTTATAGAGATGAGTAACAGCTTAAATAAGCAGTCCCTATAGTACCAATGAACATTAATTATGTGTCATCATGACCTCTAGACATCAGTACAACTGTGCACCCCCTTTTGTACAAAAAAGCATCCAAATTTCCAGTAAATTGCATTTGAATTTTTTAGTTGCTAGTCAAGTAGAAACCAGCTAAAATATTACACTTATTTGGAAGGTTAAATATTTAACTGGGCTTATTTTTCTTTAAATACTCACAGTGTTATCATTCTCACAAAGGCTTCAAGCCAAAAGGCAGCCTGTGTTGCACATATTAATATTTTTTAATGAGTGAATGATTTCCATTTGATTCAATTCACTTTTATTTGTATCGTGCTGTTTACAGGGACACTGACACAATGACGCTTGACAGAAACACAAGAAATAGGAAATATAATAATAGGTAATTTGGCGTCCAACCATTTTCGTTAATGACCATAATGCATGTGTCTAGAAACATGCTGGTATTCATATTTGGAAAATGTTCTTTGCAATGTCTCAAAGTGTTGTGCAGCATAGTGAATATTCATAATATGTTTTAATCAAATCTGCGATTATTGTTACATGTTTCTGTCTCAAAAAAACAAAAACAGAAATCTTGTGGTTGTCTGCAACCTCTAGGTTATTATTTAGCAGGTACCTAGTTGTCTTAAAGAACATTATAAATAGCAGTACTTAATAGAAAATAAGGAGGTACAATATACAGAGCCATATGTCAAACACAAATACCACATTGTTAAAAAAAAAATGTATGTCAAAACTGGCAACTTTGCCGTACACTGTAAAAAATGAATTTTGTGGATGGATGGATGGGCGGATGGACGTTCTGGCAACCCAGTAGCCAGTATTTTACGATAAAATTTACAATTTATATTTAGTGTATAAATAACAGTAACAATTCGTTAATCATGTATACAGCAGGCTGTATATCTAATTATATCATGGTGCTTCACCGTAAATAATAGCCTACCATTATTTGTGTACATATATTGTGTACAATTTTATACCTTCACTATTTTACAGACCTTCACGGTAAAATTCGCAAACATTTTTTTACAGTGCAAAGTGTAACACCAGTAAAAAACTAGATGAACTATTCCTAAAGAAATTGTACTGTAGGTGTGGTTGCTTCGCAGTGGTATCAATTGCTGGAAATGGTATAGAAAGATGCTAATATCATATGGTATAGTGTGAGGTGGTAAATAAAAGGTGTAAATGGTATGAAGTGGTAATGTAGTATAAAGGGATCTAAAGAAGGTGAAAGTGTTAAAATATGGTGATGTATTTTGTGGTAAGTAGTCTAAAGAACCTGGAAGTGAGACAAAGAAGTAATGATGGGCCTATTTCACATCGTTATGGTAACAGCTTCTGGTCCAGCAAAGCAGTGTATGACAACTTCTGTTTGTATCAAGGGTAGCTAAGATCACACAACTGACAACCACAGAACTGTATTTTCTTAAGTTAGCTAATGGAGTTCACGTCTTCCTTAAAAAAATTACCAAAAATGGACATGAATGATGTTCACCGGCTAACGGACATTCAGTAAAACCAAGGGGTCAAAAGTAAAGAAGGGAGACAAGCCCTTTCATGAGCAGTTAATCTTCGACTACCAAGGCAAGTAACTGTAACGTTAATCAATGTAAATTAATTTAGCTAAGATAATAATAATAATAATAATAATAATAATAATAATAACAATAACATTTATATATGACTTTTCATATAAAAAGTGTAGCACAAGTGTGCTAATATACTATTAACAAAGTGTTTCCCAGAAATATATGCTCATTCATTGAACATAACTTAGTCAACTTAGTCAAATGTAAGCTTGTAGCTAACATCATGTATCGTCGTGTAGGCCTATGTCTAGCTAGATATCTTTCAGCGCAGCACTTAGCTCTGTCCTCTCTTTTCAAGCGTTGTTCAATCCACCCACATGAAGTTAAACTTTATCATAGGTCGCTTGTACTTTGCTTCGCTTTCTAATGTCAGCAGCTATTGTCAACTAGCTAACTTGTCTGTTTAACAAACATTTCTGCTTAATGTTACTGAACGTAAATCTAATGTTTGTACTGAGCTAACAACACCATCGTCTCTAATGCTATAGTTTCCAATGTGGAAAAATTAAACCAGAAGAGGCGATACACTGTTTTTGTTTACTTCCGTTCTACGACAGCGTGACGTGAAATAGGCCCATTGTAATGAATGCACAAAAAGGTAATGTCAAATCATCTGGGATAGTATTGTTGGGTCATGTATGTGTTGTAGAGGAAGGCATTGTGATGTCATAAGCAGTGTAATATGTTACAGCACCACATTCTATTGCATCGGTTTTCAAAATGTGTCCATTGACTCCCATTCATTTTTTTGGAGATAAAAGGTCAATTATCTGAAAATGTGTATATGGTATAAAGGTCAAAGTAATAGCAACCTGGAGAGTATCTGAAGGTATAATATGAGGTATAAATGGTGTCGATGGTGTGAATGGTGTAGGAGGAGATAGGTTCTCAAAAATCTGCGGAATAATAATAAGTATGGTGAATAACAAAAGGTGTGGCTTCACAACCACATCTAATGATAATCTGTTAGTTGTTGGTCATCAGCACAACTATAATGTGGCAGTAGTTTACATGTCAAGCCTGATTGACCTAATATATAATGTTATGGCATATGTTACTTGCTAATGCTAGACATTAACTTTCTGAAGGTGACAAAGTGAGAGAGTACTGAATGATCAAGCTCTGGCTGCATGCAGAAGACACATATATGACCAGTGGTCAAGGAGTTTGGGGTAAAAACCTGCCTGTATGAAGTGATGACAAACTAAGTAAAAAGGAACAAAATGGTTCAGAGCTTGGTAAAGCAGGGTTGTGTAGTTACCTGGCCATGATATGAGTCCAAATGGTGGCGAAATATGTTCATTAGTTACTCTGTGCTCCTCTAGGGTGATAATCCAGAATAGGGTAATGTTATTTGTCGTTCTCCATTCAAGATAGCGCAGCTAAAATGGTCTCATGACACTTTTAGCACGCGAACGAAGCGGATCCTGTCAATACAAACAATAACCAGTCCTCTTACGTATTTTTTTTCATGTAAAATTATTTATAAAAGTACTATTTTCTATGTTGTTAGCAAGGTACCAGAAAAGACTAGCAAAATGTCGGCAGGTCGGTTTGTTTACTGCCAGGAACGCTTGCTTCTGTGGAAATTTGGACCAATGAGTGGTTTCTGGCGCAAGAACATGCCTACCGGATCTACATTCCAAATAAAATACGAAAAAGCAAGGAAAGGGCCATTTCATTTTCTCAAAAAAATACGTAAGAGGACTGGTTATTGTTTGTATTGACAGAATAGGCTTTGTTTGCGTTCGTATACGTGCTAGAAGTGTCATTTTGAGACCGTTTCAGCTGCACTATAGAAGTGAATGGAGAGCAACAAATACCCTATTCTGGATTATCACCCCAGGGGAGCATAGTTTGGACTCATGGCCAGGTAACTACACAACCCAAAGTTCTACCAAAGTTAAATTTTGCTTTAAGGGAGATGAGAAGATGGCCTTCAAGTAGATGTGGGAGACTACTTTCTGAGCAGAGAAGGGCTGATGTTTTATGCATGGAGACCAGGAGGGTACAGGGGCAGTATCCCAGAGGAGCAGGAGGGTACAGGGGCAGTATCCCAGAGGAGCAGGAGGGTACAGGGGCAGTATCCCAGAGGAGCAGGAGGGTACAGGGGCAGTGAGGAGCAGGAGGGTACAGGGGCAGTATCCCAGAGGAGCAGATGGGTACAGGGGCAGTATCCCAGGGGAGCAGGAGGGTACAGGGGCAGTATCCCAGAGGAGCAGGAGGGTACAGGGGCAGTATCCCAGAGGAGCAGGAGGGTACAGGGGCAGTATCCCAGAGGAGCAGGAGGGTACAGAGGCAGTATCCCAGAGGAGCAGGAGGGTACAGGGGCAGTATCCCAGTGGAGCAGGAGGGTACAGGCGCAGTATCCCAGTGGAGCAGGAGGGTACAGGCGCAGTATCCCAGTGGAGCAGGAGGGTACAGGCGCAGTATCCCAGAGGAGCAGGAGGGTACAGGGGCAGTATCCCAGAGGAGCAGGAGGGTACAGGGGCAGTAACCCAGAGGAGCAGGTGGGTACAGGGGCAGTATCCCAGAGGAGCAGGAGGGTACAGGGGCAGTATCCCAGAGGAGCAGGAGGGTACAGGGGCAGTATCCCAGAGGAGCAGGAGGGTACAGGGGCAGTATCCCAGAGGAGCAGGAGGGTACAGGGGCAGTATCCCAGAGGAGCAGGAGGGTACAGGGGCAGTATCCCAGAGGAGCAGGAGGGTACAGGGGCAGTATCCCAGAGGAGCAGGAGGGTACAGGGGCAGTATCCCAGTGGAGCAGGAGGGTACAGGCGCAGTATCCCAGAGGAGCAGGAGGGTACAGGGGCAGTATCCCAGAGGAGCAGGAGGGTACAGGGGCAGTATCCCAGAGGAGCAGGAGGGTACAGGGGCAGTGAGGAGCAGGAGGGTACAGGGGCAGTATCCCAGAGGAGCAGGAGGGTACAGGGGCAGTATCCCAGAGGAGCAGGAGGGTACAGGGGCAGTATCCCAGAGGAGCAGGAGGGTACAGGGGCAGTATCCCAGAGGAGCAGGAGGGTACAGGGGCAGTATCCCAGAGGAGCAGGAGGGTACAGGGGCAGTATCCCAGAGGAGCAGGAGGGTACAGGGGCAGTATCCCAGAGGAGCAGGAGGGTACAGGGGCAGTATCCCAGAGGAGCAGGTGGCAAGAATCTTGTGTTTTCCATGAATAAGTGGCAGGTGAAAATCATGATGTTTTGGGAGGAAGGCAAACTTGTTGCTGAGGACTGCAACTGCAAGTTTTGTTTTCAGGGAGGGAGTAGTGTTCTACAAAGAAGGACTCACTCCTTAGCATCATTAGCTAAATTATGAATTATGTTCCAATATTAATTCCTGCTTTTAACGCAACTGCTTATTCCTACAGGTGTAACTTGCCTGGGTTTCCTGTGGTCAGGGTTATATTACTTTAACTAAGGATTCTTGCATGTTGTTTCGAGTCTATTCACAGGTCATAACCCTGACAAGGTCTATATACTGTAGATCTATGTATATTATTGCAGCAAGTAAATTTGTATTTTACTATACTGTTATGTATTCATATGTATACTTATGTGATACCCATTGCTAAGCTTTGTGGTGTACAGAACAGGGGATCAGCTGTTCTTCAGTCTAAGCAGGTCACCAGATGATGAGGATAAAATTCACAGGCCATGTGGTCCTGGGGCCACCTGTCTCTCATGATTGTAGATCACTCATTCTGCCCTCTCCGTTCAATCCAGTAAGAAAATGTAATCTCTGACATCCAGATGTCAAATAAGAAATGTCATTGCATTGCCTTATGGGAATTTCCAATATTCAGTGTATTTTTGCTGGTTACAGCCTGGCTAGGTTAACTAAGACAATTGTTCAGATCATCCAGTTGAGATTTTTCAGGTCAGGTCAAGTGTAAAATCAGCCACTCTCTAATCACATAATCTACTATGCTACTGCAAGGCAATAGGGTGAACCGCACACAAATAAATACGTTTTATTAGATGATTGTTGTAGAGGCCTGTATTCGCGCGGGACCCAGCACTTTAGCGTGCGGCGCGGGACAAACCATGAGTGTTGCGGGCGGGAGTGGACGGTCAGCCTGCCAGTGCGCGCGGGCGCGGGATAAAAAGACGAGGAGAGAAATCCCGCAAGAGACTGAGGGGTCGATTAAGATCCCAAATAAGGGCTGTTATTTTTATTAGTGTGGTTGCTTCAGCTCTCTTTCATTATTATTATTATTATTATTATTATTCCAGTTTTTCCTCCTAAATGTTGTCACGTTTATGGCATATTTTGGATGTCAATAGCCTCTGCGCTACTCTGCGGGCGGGAGAGGGACAAAGCGTTTATGTTGCGGGTGGGAACAGGACAAATGAGTCCAGTTTTGTGCGGGAGCGGGCGGACCTGCGCAGACCTCTAGATTGTTGCATAGCTGATATTAGTCTGCAGGGGCTTCTTTCAGAGCTATGATTTATAGTAGCTCTCTGTTGTGTCTGCCAAAGTATCCCTGACATTAAAAATATGTAAATTCCCTCTGAAAAACCTGGGTTTGGCAGCCGGTCAACTGTATATACAACAGCAGTGAATGAGAAAAATGAATGGTTTTCACAAACAATTTTATGTAAATTTGCATGTCATGTTATGGGTATGTTTTTTTTTTTCCAACCTTCTCGCCAAATTCAAAACCTAGTCAAACAATGTGGTTTTGTATATTATGTCCAGTATAAATTGGGACTGACAGTGATTAACTCACTCATAAACACATACAGTACTTTACCCATAAGGTATGGGTGGGTTCAAATTGACTACAGCAATAATAACATTCACAGGAGATGTACTGCAAGGGGATGCTACACTTTAGTAGGCATGCCCAGATAAATCAATGTAATTACTGCAAATGTTTACATTTTATTCTGGCAATACATTTTATTCTGGAAATTTCTTTTGGCTGTACCTGACTAACAATATTTTCTTGGCTTGTACAATTCTTTATCTGAAATGCCGAAAGCTCAAAATACATGTGAAATGTAGAAAATTTGAGTTATAGTTAACACCTTTAAAAAAACAATCACATCTGGCGTGAAAAACAAAATACATTTTTGATGTTTGAGTGGTTTATTATAATAGAAACAAATGCTAATATTGAATTTTACGGTTGCCATTAAAGGGCCATATGGGTAGCATTAATGCTCAAGTCTAACTCCATTGAAAATGTACGTACTGTATGTCATTTTGCCAGATATGTTGAATGACTTACAAGGCCAAAACAAAGTGCTGTTAGTGTTAGATGATAAAAGTTTTTTTTTCAATTTTGGAATATTAATCTATTCTGGACTTTTCAGCAGTGTTGCAAATACATTTTGCAGGCATGGGAATCATATGAAATTGAAATTGCGTGTTAATGTGTTGGCTACTTAGCAGTGTAACCCTTTCACTTACAAAAGTGGCAAAAGGGACATTTGATAATGACGTAATGACATCTTACAAAGGTGCACATTAAAATTAATTTTATTTACATTTTCCCATTTTCAAACTCCAATAATACACATAATGTAACGTATGTCAACAATATTCAATGGCAATTAATGTATAATTAATGTGTAATTTGTACTCTACATAAACTACCATGTACCATTGACTACCATTGATATCTGTAACTGTTATTTATAGCTAGCAAGCTGGCTTTAGATAAAGTACAAACCACAATTTAGAAAGAAAAGTTTGTCTATTGATATTGCGGTGTAAATCTAGCTGTAACGTTTCAATGGAGGAAAGCTACAGTAGCACACTGTTAAAGTAAGGTGTCAAATCAACTGTCACAACACTGAATAGACCAGATGGAGCACACCCAGTAATACCTCGTTTAGCTTGACATGACTATGTTAGCATTTCAGGGTCATTTTATCTGTATGGTAAAAATATCAAGCAGAAATGACCTCCATACACATTAGAACTAAAGCTACGCAGGCGCTGTTATTGAAACTGACACTGTGTTTACCAACATTTTGGACTGGATTAATTAAATACATTTTTTTCATTAACTTTAATTTTTCAGTCACATTGGTGTTTTCAGAGGCTTTCCATACCTCTTTGTAAAGAGAAAAAACTAACACTGCATTTAATTTAGATCAAAACTTAAGAAGAAACAGTACATTTTCACCTACTTTCACTTGAAGATTATACTAAATTCATCATCAAACCCATTGCATGCTATTGAAATGCATTAGATTTCAGACCCTGGCATTTGAACATGAATTTGATCCTAAATGATAGCATCCCGTGTGTTAGACTTTAGAGCTATGAACTGATATTTGTATTTTCATTTTGGCAAATGTATCTCTCTGCAAAGACTTTGTGCGCTTACATTATAGAATGTACACTCTGCATCTTCCTCTCAAGCAGTTGAGCGGCACCTGAACAGCTTGAGCAAACTAAACCCATGCATTGCTGAGCTGAATATTATGTTACATCAAATGAAAACATGATCAGTGTTTTTGGTGTGTGCCTACTTCTTTGATGTGCAAGTACTGAGCTATTTAATATATGCATAACGGATGTTTGTTTCGCTATTCTTTCTTCTCCATAGGTTGTCATGTGCTCAGATCCTTGTAGCATGACATTGAATGACAAATTTGGTTTGCTTGAAAATGCACAGGACATCAGAAAAAATAGAAATGACCTAAACTGTAGAAATTCTATGTCCACCATAATGGCGCAGGATGTAAAATTTTGGTTTTTTAAAAATCACTTTTATCTATTGCTTTTCACACCTTCACTACAGAGATAAACACTCCCAACTTACAGTGAAATTGGTCTAAATTGGTTTTTAGGTACTTTCAATTTCACAATGACGTCAACCGAGTGTTGAAAAAATGCTGACATTCAGGAAACTGGTGCAGTGTGAGAAGCTGTGCTTTTAAGGGAATGTTATCAAGTTATTGAAGTCAACTACTCATTTAAAGGCTTATAAAAAAAGTATTTACTTGATTTGAGAGCTTTTCACTAATATAAATATATTTGTGGAGGCAATGTTATTTCATTTTGCCATGGTGAATTTGACTCAGTGACTATTGCTAATTTGAATCACATAACAACATATCTCAGTTGTTTATAACCACTGCACTATCCTCTTGTTTACCCAGTCTCGCACGTGTTCCAGAGCTTCACAGAAGGAGAGCTGAAGCAAATTATTTCAACATTTGTTGACAAGAAGGCCAGGAGAGACAGTCTGGACGCCAGCCAGAACAAGAGGACTAAACGAGCCAGAAAGAGACACAATTCTTGTTCACTTAAGCAAAAGGTGGTTACAGTAAGTCAGCTGGGCCTAGGCCATGATGAGAGTAATGAGGAACTACGGTTCCAATACTGCAGCGGGAGGTGCATCGGACACAGAAAGAATTACGACATGGCATTAAACACAATGAGAAAGAATGGCATTATTGAAAAAGGCAAAGCCCGACACAAACCCTGCTGCCGTCCAACCGTGTATGATGACATTTCTTTCTTTGATGACATCAACTTCAAATATTACACCCTCCGTAACGTGACAGCCCGGGAATGTGGTTGTGTATAATGCAAAACACAGCCACGTGTCTTATCAGCATGGGAGCCACAGGATCATTTGAGGAGCATAATTGACTCCATGCTTGCCTGAAACATTTGGAGACACAACCCTCAACTTCTCACAAATGACAAGAGAAATGAAGAAACTGGGGAATGAACATTTATTTCTTTTAGCTGAGAGCTCACATTTGTTACACTGTTTCCATGTTTCAGTTGTTACCTTAAACTATGTTTTGTCCACAGCAGAGGATGACAACGGAATGCAAACATTGCCTTTCCTTTTTCTGCAACTGTCTTAGAGAAGAATACACTGTATAATTAATTTATCAAAATAAGTAATTACTGTTAAAGCTGCCTATTACCTGCTTTTCATGTCGCAAACATTTAAACATTTCTACATTTAAAAATTATTTTTCATTAATGGGTTGGAGTTAGCAGGCTAGTTTTTGAAATCCCACATTATGTTACAGACATTTCCTGCTTCAGTCATTTCCTGACTATCAAAGTCTCTAGCCTTCAGTTAATTAACTGTCAAAATCTACCTCATTTTTGTTGACCAAAATATACAAAAGCTCAATACCCAAACCACAAGGAAATGGACACCTCATTTTGCTGCTTTTCAAAACCCCCTCAGAGGAAGAGGTGTAATTGAGGTAAAAGTGTTCCTCATTGCAACACCCATGCTGGAGAGCTTTGAAGAAACATTTGTTGGACTGAACTTGAGTAAAATATAAAACACCATCCAACAAAGACAGTGACTTCAGTTGTCACATTACATACAATTCCTTGTATGGTTCATTCAGAACTTGACTAGCTTGTATATACAGTACTACCTGAAGTAAAATGGGATTTTAAGAGAATATTGTACATTAAAATTATAATCCTCTACTTTTGTTGCCCTGAAAGCATTGCCAAACCTCTCTGCTAATGCTGTAAAGAAATGTCTATCTTACTCTAGTATATTTGTTCAGTGCAATCCAGGGTTGTACTTCACAATCTTCCTTTTATTTCCACATTCAAGATCATGGAACATAAAAATTCTGGTGACAGCATAAAGCCAAATATGGGTTTTCCATCACCTGACCTTGTAGCCACTGTAATGTATACAGTACTGTAGCTGTATATGATGCATACTTCTAGAATCCCCAAACACAATGATTCTCTGTATGTCAGACCATATAACCCAGCCAAAGAAAAATTATATGCTGACAGCATCTTACCACACTAGACACTAATTATACCTTTTACTGTAAAAGATACTGTTCTTGTAAACAACTGAAAGCCTATATATTATGTGTATGTGTACACACAAACATATAATGTACATGTATATCTAGAGTGCTGATCAAATGCACACATCTCTTAGTGACATTTCAATAAGCATGCTGCTTTTAAAGTTGTTTTTTTTTCATCATTTTGGATTGATTGAAGCAATCACTGTTATATTGTGGGCTGACCTGTTCACAGATGACCATAAACAAACAAAAGCATACAAAAATAGTGAAAAAAATAAATATAAAAAAGAATCATTCAAAATTGTAGTTTGCCATGTGACGTACAGCAATCTAACTGTATTCAAAAACAAGAAAGATTTCTCATTAGTTTTTTTTCCCATTGGAAGAGTGTCAAGTAAATCCAACAAATAATTACTGTAACCTCATTAAGGCACATTAGAGTACTTTACAACAAGAAATAAATTAAACAACCATATTCAATAGTTAGGATTGCAAAGTAAATTAAGAATGTAAGCATTCTACTGAAAATGTGACTGAAACTGGATTTTTGCCTCAGTGAAATTAATGTTTTACCCTGATTTAGTCTTGACAAATCCAAGACATTTGCTAAAAGCCCCATAACAGACTATTGTAATCCACTTAACTCCTTTATAACTGACTTGTCTATAAAGGACTGTGCACTGGAGGCATCGCATACCACGTAGTAGAAAAATCTATTTATAGTTACAGATTAAGATAAATTAGTGAAGATGAAGGATCTACTTAGAGTATACTCATGAAACTAAATGATTTAATCAGAAAAAAACTACACATATGATTCAGGTTTGGTAGCAGGGTTAAAATGCAAGCATATGGCATTTCACGTTTTTCTAAATATCACAGAAGCATGCTAACTGTCAGAAATTGCGAGAAAGTGTTGGGATGCTGTACACTCCATTGTCCAGATCTTGAACAATAAATGACAATGAACAACTGAATGAGATAATTAAATACAGTATTAGTATTAAACATCTCTGCAAAAAGTTGTTTGCCTGCACAATCTTCTGCGGGATGCAGAATGATGATTAATGTTACTCTTATTATTCCTGAGCCCTGTTTATGCTGAATTTGTATTTTGTTAATTGCATTGCTTCTGCTCAGAAGGTGTCATTCAGCTGAGGCCAACAGTTTCTGAGTGGAGAGACTGGCCCATGAGACAATGATTAGGGCCTTGTAGAGACCTCTTAAGTTAAGTCCAATCAAGTAATTAGAGCTATGAGGTAATTAAAGTCATGGGCTGGACATAAGCCAAGAGACACCAGGCTCACCACGACCATACGTTTTCAAAGCCTATGTTAGTCTTTCTCAGCCATGGCCCCAAAGACCCACCATGCATGCTGTTTCTTGTACCAGCTGATCATTTAATTAATAAGGCTCCAAAGAACTTCAGTGGGATTCGTTAACTGAATACTCGCCTGGATTTGATCTCTTTGAGGAACACAGAATAATAGTCATTGCAGCAAAGCAACCAAAACCAACAGAATCAGTGGCTACTAGGGACGGTGGTTGAGAATCCCTAGTTGGTGTTACTACGAATCAGAGGATTGCATTTTTTGTCAACGTAAGTTGAAAGATTTAGAGGCCACATATTCAACGACTACATAAAGGATTTTATAACTGAAAGTCATATGGGAAAGAACTATTCAAATTCATACTGTAAAAAAAGCAGGATTTTTGCGGACTTATACAAGAAAAGGACATGACGTGCGTTTTCCAGGCATGCAGTAGGAAAAGCATGGTTGTGGAAAATCATCTCTTTGGATGAATGCAGCATTTCAACATGGCTCTTAAAGAAGAGTTTTGGTAATGTTAAAAAGTTAAAACGGAACTGTTTTCACCATACCCCCGCCCCTCCAAACTCAATATCTATATCAAAGACAAATATATTTTTGTATAATGTCTATTATAGTCATGTAAAGCATATCCATGTAAGGTGCACTGCTCTCATACTCAAGCTTTACTTGTTTTATTTTGCTTTGTTATTTTAGAAAGTCCTGATAACCCACAATACCCTGATTTTAATGTTGTATCCCTCAGTCCTTCCCCTTCACACCCTCAGAATTACTGGAGGTGACAAAGAGGCCAGAGGATTCTTCAGTTTTTGCATTGTTGGACTCTGTTGACCAACGGCAGTAAAGTTGATGCAATGCATCTGTATTTTGGATGATATATATTTATTGGAAAGTAAGTTATGGTTAATTTATTTACTTAGCATTGTTGTCAATGAGGAACACTTTTATTTATTGAACTATTCGTGCCAAATTGGACTTACCTGTATTATATTCTCCATCCTATACTGATTGTTGAATAAATTTTATCAGCTTTAAAAAGTCAATGTTGCATCTTCTTTCTCTCATAAGACATTGCAGACAGGTGCTCCAAACATGCATGATGCTGAATTTTATCAGTTTGGCTTTACACACCTGACCTGTCATTATCATGCAGGGGTATTCAGAATGCATAAAATCTTTGTTACAGAAAGTGTCTTACTAAACAGATTTTTTGCAAAAGGTATTATTCATTTAAGAGGACTCATTTTAAGCATATGACCCCCAGATCCAATACATCTACAGGCTCTACAGTTGTGCCTCAGCCACCCCCTAGTGGCTGTTGGTTTATGCTACATAACTGCACTCTGGTGTAAATTGATCACAAACAAAAAAAATTTCACTAAGACGCTTCATTGTTGTAAGTTTTAGCATTTCATTTGCTTAATAGGAAAGAACTCCAAACAAAGACTTCTGCTTGCATGGTCCAATCACAATTACTGACACAAACACATGCAACAATGTACGTCTCACTGTTAGTGCAGTCACTAGTTTACTCCTTTAAAACAAGGCTATATTCACACGCACTCTTCATGGCACCTGTTTTAATGGACCACTATGCTGGGCTGACCGAGGCCCAATTTTTTGTGGTTGAATCCAGTATTGACTGGCAGTGTAAAACCTTCTCTTTAACTTTCCTGGAAAACCTTTGGCAGCTGGGCAGGCTTTGCTTCAAGTGAGGAACCCTGCCTGTTAGAAACAGCCTGCAAGTCTATAGAAAACATTATTAAATTCCCAAATAGCATGGTAGAATTATGGTATGCACTACTTCATCCAAACACAATATTTTAAAAGGAGGTTTCTCCTTTAGTCATTTATAATTAATTTTATTTGTATTTAATTTTTCTTTTCTCCCAACAAACCACAACACATTTTGACATTAGGCAGGTGTACCTTGTTCTGTCCGATTCAACATGTTCAGTTGCACTGGTAACAGTTGGGCAGTGTGTTTCGGAAAATTACTTTTGCCAACTTTGACACAATAGGCAATGTTCCCACATTTAACATTTTTGATATCATAGCTTACTAACCTGCCAACTATGTCTGGTACGTAGTCCACTAATGAAAAATGAGAGTACTCTTCTGAACAAATAAAACAAATTGACCCAAGAGAGACCTTTTTGAAACTGGGAGGAATTCTTCCCCAAATGTTCAACAAAATACAGCTCAATAAATTTCCCATAGCTATCAGAGCATAGAATAGAATAGAATATGTTTTATTGATCCCAAGTGGAGAAATTCATCTTTCACAGCATTGGTTTTGGTTGATAGGAAAATTCATTTAATCCTCAAGACATTTTGTTGGAAAAAAGGTTACATGGCCTTTTCCAAACTAAGACAGTAACCTGGACCTGTCCTCAACTTGACTAATACTATAATTATGAACAAGATGTTTTCTGATGGTGAAAGTCTGACAGACATAGCTTTTGTCTCATTCCAAGGCTGATATGGTTTTAACTTTTTTAAAGTTTGATTTAGATCTCATTAAAATCTTGACTTTAGACATAATTTAAGATAATGTATTGCATAGGTAATGGAGCAATTACATATGCCCATATTTTTTAAATGCCAGTTAGACCCTTCTAGAAACCATCTGAAAGAAAGAATCGTGTAATTAAAAGCTCTTGATTTAGTTTTGAGGCCCTACTAGTTTCTGGCACACATTCTGTTTGCTGAGACAAATTTACTGTAACTTTATCTTTTCAGCCATAGTTATAAGAATTGAGAAAATTACTTAAATATACAGTATACCCTGTCCTTGTTCTTTGAATATTCTGTTATTTGCCAGCTCTGGGATGAGAAGTAATTTCACAAAGTACTGAAAGTAAACTAAGCTGAACATACCTAATTTGATTTGTTATGACTGCACAATTATGTTCATCATCTTCATTGTTGTTACAGTATGCATAATTATAAAAATGAATAATCATAAACAATAGTCACATCATCCTTAATTGGCTTTGTCCATTTTTTGTAACCAAGTTTCACTCTTCCAGCCAGATAAGAACAAACAAGTAACTATAGCATCAGTGACACAAAGCTCCTGCTATCCTACTTCATCTCTGAAACCGCCTTTACTCCTGGAATCAAACACATTGCCTGTGTTTACAGCAGAGGTTCCTCTGCTTACTTTCTACTCTACGGGCTTATTCCATACTTTTACACATGACACATTTACTCAGAGTGGTATGTCTATGTCCTACTGGATACCATACCTATGAAACAAGCTGCAGTTTCACTGCATCACAGAGCAGGTCCTGTCATGGGTTTTGGCAGCCTCCATTTGTTTCTGTGGTTCGTTCTTTCTTTTTGCAACACCGGGGCACTCTATCGGATTTTTTCTGCCTCCGTTTCGGTCTTTGTATCTTGCCCGGCAATTATTCCCTGCACCTGTGTTGCGTTCCTGCCGGCTATAAATGCCTTGGTACTTCCGCATTTCCTCACTTCGATAATGTCTTTGCTATGTTGACAACAAAGTCGGTAAGGTATAGGAAATTCGGTCACTGCATTTCTGGTTCGTACAAATAAGAAACGCAGCAAGTCCGGTTAGAGTTAGGATAAAGATTTATTTTTAGTCTTTTTCTTTCCTTTCTCTCTTTATCCTTTATATTCCTCTACCAGTTACCTTTTTGTTCAGCTCGTTCTCATCTAGAGCTGTAGGTAACAGGTTCTAGTTTCATTTTCATTCTCTCGCCCGTTTATACAAGGTGTTTCTTTTGTTTTCCTCTGACCTCCTGTTATCGCTCATCGTTTGAGAGCGTGAGGTTCTTTTGTTATTTATTCTCGCTGTTTATCGAGATGCGCCTCCGTTTTTGAGGTTGCTTAGTTTTGCCTTGTGCTAGGGAAGTTTTGCTCCCGATCCTGTGTTATCTCCGTCCTGGTGCGGCTACTTTCGCTTCTGTGGCGTATCTTTCTAGATACGCTTTTAGAAATCATTATCGGTCGCGTTCGGTTCTCCGAACCTTACACTCCCCACTACAGGTCCTTGTCGCACCATTTTCAAATGTATGCAATGGTGCTACATTGTTTTGCAAATTCAGGCATTGCCCTAAGAAAATAATGACTCACCCTGGCAAGAAATACCAAAAGAATGCAAAACAGGAATTGTTTCATCAAAACACATCCTTATCAATTTGAATAGACAAGGACTGGTGCATTGTTACAGAAACAGAAAACATGCAATAATATGTGGATGCCATCTTTTAAACAATAAATGAAATTAAAAGTGTAGTGCCATAGCATTACCTCCTAACCCAACCTGTGATGAAACCTGCTAATCAATGGTTTGGAGATTTCAGCCACAGATTTTTACCACAAGACTGAACATTCATGCTGTGTCCGAGAAAGCTGGTGTTCTAAACAGTTCTATTTGAAACAAAAATTAGGCAAATGGTGACTGAAACTGCCAAATAAATACAATCACCTCACTTAATGGTATAGATGGTGTAATAAAACCCTTTATAGGGAAGAGAAAAATAATTGCATTTAAATAGATTTTAAAGGGCTTTAATCTGTGTCCTTACACATGAGGTATTCCAATCACAAGGCTGATGGGACCGGTAATCTCATCAATGACTCATGCACAGGAAGATGAAACAAAAACATTGCCTCACTCCATATGAGGTATACTTTAACACTCAGAGCCACTGCCTTGCGTTCCGAGACCTGCTAATACGGGTTGAAACGAAAATAAACGTGGAACAAAGCAGCTTTTTCAAAGGGAGAAATTGGCTTCCTACGCCATCCAATATTACGACATTGCAGGTTAAAAAATTAGGTGACCTAATACCAACTAACACTTTTGTCTGATGGATTTTCCCTTCTAATCAACAGCAGATATTACCTGGTTACATGATGAAATATGTTACAAGAGTAGGTTTGTACAATGTAATAGCTAGTGATTTCACTCTTTAACTGCTTTCTTTGAAGTAGGGGAGAACTTATGAAACTGATCATTGCCTGGGTAAAGTGGTTTTATTGGTATGTTGACTCATTAGCTCTTCCCTAAGTGCTATTACTGTCTTTGATACAATTCTCAAAAATAATAATTAACATTTCATTTCAAGGAAGAAGCCAGGTGCTGGGAACACTTGTTAAGCCAATGCTAGTGTTCTAAACACTGTCAACATTATTAATAATGAAGAACCCCAGTTCAGAGAAGACTTGGTCAGGTAGTGTGCATTTTGTTGTCAACCTTTTGAATTAATTCATAAGCGTAGCATGTTCGCTTGTTAGCTATTTTAAACTTTTCAACATTTTTGTATCCAATTAAAGTAAATGAACAGCAACAGAATGTATCCCTTTAATGAGTCCCCCCGTTCTTGCAAGTTTGCTTTATTTTGTTAGGATTTGCTGAAATTAATATTACATAACAATATACATAACTAGAAAGGTCGCTCGGAGAGCGCATCCCTCCGCCCATGCTGCATGTTGATGCATGTACCGTAAAATCTGGTATACATTGATAAGCAGTTGGAATTCGTTTTGAAGATTTGTTGGGATTATTGAAGTGCTTTTACTACTGAAGCTCATACCATGGGCAGACAGAGTATGTATGGGTAAATATTTTCCATGTCAAAATGAAATGAAAACTAGTTAAATATGACAGGACTGACAGCAGTAATCTTGCATGGTGTTTGATCCATTTGTCCTTCTTTGTAAGCTATCAGAGATCATTTAGTAGGCCTAGAGTATAATAAAATCTCAATAGAAGATACATTTTGACAATTAACTGGGAATCAGTTTGAACGGGTGCTACCAGCCTGATCATGTGACCTCACATTCTGTTTCACTCCCATATCAGTCTGGTAGCACCCGTTCAAACAGATTCCCAGTTAATCACAACCGTTTAACTAATATGGGGCAGGGCTAATAGAGTCGAATGTCGAACGTAGAGCTGTTCCTGTTGTATCCAGCAGACTAGATGTAGTTTTTCTGAAAGAGCAAACTATTTATGCTCCGGGGTTTTAAAGTTTAAAGTTGAGGACTAGTTGAGGACTAGAAGAATGGGCAATGTAAGGCATATATTCTATTTACTAAACGAAAAGGCCAAAATTATTACACAAAAATAGAAAAACTATTCGTGGGCTTCAGTTGCTGCCCACGTTTCACTGCCTCACTGCCTGACCCCATCTAGTGGTCCAAATCACTAAACATGGCGGCGCCCCCATTGCAAAACATTGTAAACGCGTATATATTTATATTTATTTCGAAAACCACTGATAAAATCCGCTCCAAAATGTAATGGGTTCGTCCTTGGCCCATACTACACATACATACTATACTACACACAAATTGGTCTGGTAGTTTTTACGTAATCCTGCCCACAAACAAACATACATACAAACAAACAAACAAACAAACTCACCCACACCACCGAAATACCCGAATGCTGGGGGCGGAGGGAATAATTCAACACACCATCAAAACAACAAAAATACTTGAGGAAAATTCTTGCTAAATTCCCAACCTGGCTCTTTCAATCTGCCACCTAATCATACCCCAGTTTAATTGGCTAAAAAATAGTTCTCTCCCTCATTCTGGTGCAAAATGGCTGTCATTGCATCACCCAGGTGGGTGCTACACATTGGTGGTGGTTGTGGCCAGTTTACCCCTCATCCTTGTAAAGTACTTTGAGTGTCATAAAGGCACTATATAAATGCATGGCATCATTCATTACTATTATTATTGAGCAAATCAGAGCTCAAGTCTTTGAACAGCCCAGGATAGCAGCTGTCATGATAATTAGCAAGGGTATGTACCTCAAACGTTTGGTTGCACTCATTAAAAAATGGTCTCACCGCGTATTGATATAGGCTACATTCTACTGCTATCCAAAATGCTGAAGGCAAAAACTAGAAGCTAAACATACGTATCTACAAATATCTGAAATATACAATACACAGTAATGATGGCCATAATCCTCATGATTCCCTTAGAAATTATGTTTGGGGAATTTAGCTACAGTAGTTCTTCTAAACCTCAAATCATACTGTGAGAGAGGCAAACAGTCTCATCACATGACTGCGACAAGTTTTTCCCAACATCAATGGAGGTGAAGCATGAAAAGAGGCTTCAGGTTGTATGTTTTGCTTGAAATTCCTTCTTTTCAACACCATGGGCACACTTAGGGTTTTCTCTGTTTTCGAGTGATAGCACGGAATTGGGCACTACCAAAAACCTTAGTCGTGGACACTGCCAATGTAGTGTAAATATTTTTTTTTTTCATTGTCAATATTCCAAGCTATTGCTGGCTCAATTCCAACAAGTAGGCATGACTCTGACTGCTATTTTTGAAAAATCATATATACAACCAAGACACACAAATGAAATTTACTTTAGACTTACGAACGAGGATGACAGAAGCTTACATGATGACAGTCTAGTTTATACTAGACCATGCCACACATCTCTTTCTTTGAACAATGACCACATTTACAGTGATCACATTTGCAATGCTGACGGGCCTTAATGTGAAGAAAGTTGTGGGCTTGATTTTTTTGCAATCATTAATCATATGATACATCTATTATATATTCCTAGTTTGGCAATCATGGATTATCATTTGTCCTTTCACAACGGTAAAAAGCATCTTTTAAATAAAGCATTTTTAAGCTAAAAATAATTCCTATCACACATTTTCAGCAAAATGTGTACATTTCCCAAAAATATAAGACCATGGTGAGTAGCCTACACAGAGGAATGCATGAGCTTCAGCTGTATCAACAGATAAATGTGGCATTGTGGCAATGCAAGTGCATAGTGCTAATGGTGACAAAAACAATCTGCATTTAGAAAATGCAACAGGCTAGTCTGCAGTTTATTTGCCTTTTGGGAACTTGTACCACACATAACAAAATTACAGAACTCTCAGGGCAGTAAATTAATGATATTTAGCTAATGTGAAACCAAAATAATTTTTCACGGTTTGTTTTCCATAGTGATAGATGAGAAAAGGCAACCTCTATGAATCTCTTAACTATGTGTGAGCCAAAGCACCACAGCTGCTGCCACTGGTGCCGTGCAAGAGCCACTTTCAGTTTACCGTGCCTTTCCCCGGCACACAGGCAGCCAAGTGAGAGGTGCTGCAGGCAAACAGATCTGCTTTCACACTCTTTCCCAAGAAAGGACATTTGGCCAGACATTTACACTCGATGGATCAGTGAATGCAGGAAATAAATCATGCAAATCTGGGTTTATTATGTTTCGCTTGGCGGACTCTATGACTCAAGCGAGAAAAATGGCGCTGCGGCAGAGCCGATAAAGACGTTCCCGATCCAAACGGCAGAAAGGCCGGAGTTATCAGCGATCCCTGTAATTGAGCACGGTTGTGTTCATTACATTTCTCTGGAGTCATTATCTAGACTAAGCAGACCATTTCTTGCTTTGCTTTGAGCTTCCTGTGGTGTGTAGCCTGTAGCCTGTTTCCCTGCTCTTCACCTATGGACAGTCAGCAGTAAATAAAGAACAAAGTAATGGAGAGCTTGCTCTAGTATGGGGATTATACATTTCTCATTTTCATAAAGGCAAAATAGACAGTTAGGTAAAATGATTCACTCCAAAATGTTGGCTGGAGTTAAAACCAGTTGGACAGCTATGTGCTCTTACAGCATTTTACACTTGATTTTCTTCAACAGATTGCACGTTTAGATTGTCGACTGGGAATCTTAACATTCAAGTCGACTTATTCATCTGTCAAGATCAACTCTTCACCACCATTCAGATCTGATATGAATCCGTAAATATGATCACACAACATATGATGGCAACTCATTTGTTTAAAAGTAAACTAAAGCTCCAAAAGCTAATGCTAATAATAATCATGACGTTTCACAGGTTTTGTCCGCAGGTTTAAAATGCCATTTGTCCTCTTGTGTTTGCAGCAACCTGTCTAATCTCCACTGTTTATTTCTGTTTTTATCTTTTTTAATTTTCCATCGTTTCCATGAAAATTAAATGAAAAGGGGGTCAATAAACTTGTTAGTACCTGCATGTGCATCTCCAGATCAAATGCATGTGAACAAAGTGCCTTTAAATGCATTTTGATGTTCTGAGGACTGACCCTACTGAATAAAAAAACATGTTTATACAGTATGAGTACATTGTGCTGCATTGTTTAATATCAATTCTCAGCAATTGTTAGAGTAAGTGGAGAATTTAATCATACTGTGCGTTACATGCAAAAAGCTTCTGAAAAAAAATTGTGTTCTCAGCATCATTATGAAAATCATCTCTTTTTTCAATCTACCAGCATAACAATATACAATAGATTAGTAACATGTGGTTTTGAACTTTTTAAGTGTTAAGAACTTTTTAACATAAATAAAAACGGAATACATAAGTTTTTTTTTGCATAGCATCGATGCACATTTATTTTCCTTCATTGCAGAACTGATGTTATATTAAGAATAAGATCTACAAATTGTGTACAATCACATTCCTATTTATAGCAAATGTTTTTTTGCATTGTTTAAACTTTTATTTTCACGCTGAGACCTGGTGACAAACTGTTGTCTCCTTGAGCCTCCAGTAAACAGCCGACTCAGGGAGGTGCTCATTTTATTAAAACACACTCTTGGGCTGCTTTGAAAAGATCAAAGTCGGTTTGATGGCGAATCACTGTGACATCTTCCTGTATCGTGTTATCGTCCAACATACACACCATTAATCTTCTCTTTCCTGAACAGTTTGTTTTCACTGTTTACTCGATATGTGAGTGAGGTCTGAATATCATTGTGCTGAAGACTAAATAAGGCACTGTGCTGCCCAAAGGTCGTCATGGATGTACCAAGGGACAAATCCCACCTGGAGCACACATTATGCTCCCAGAATTAATTCACATTTGCCAGCTCTTTGTACTACAGATTTTGCTGCTGATGTTCATTATCCCCAACATATTATTTTTGGTATTATATATTGTAAAACAGTATCTTAGGGAGAACAATAGTACAGCAATAAATTCACCTTTGGTCGTTAAATGTCACCAGTTCACAACAGGGGTGGTTCTAGGTATTAGTGACAAGGGCAGTCGCCTAGGGCACCATCCATGTAGGGGGGTGGCAAACAAAGGGGGAAAGAATTTTAAATGCACGCATTGCATTCATGACAGTCAGCCAATATCCGCAGGAAGATACAGTGCAGGTTTTTCACGTTATTTGTTTGTTTAAACTGGCTTTGAAAAAACATTAAACATGCATGACAAAAACACAAAGAGTCACGCTCAAAACAGAATGTATTGGTTCCTGAGAAGTACAGGTACATTTCAGCCTGGCAGGTGGAGAGCTGGTTTGTTTCTAAGAAACCTGCAAAGTGAATTTCCGAGAAAAACAGAAACAATCCTGCAAAGTGAATTTCCAGGTAAAGACGCTGAATTTCTGCCGGTAAGACCAGTAAGGGAGTTGCTTTCCACAAAACATCCCCAACAATGTATGCATGTCATAAAAGGTTAGATGCATTGGCAATTTGTTGGGACTGAAACACAGGCATCTTGGTACCCACAAATGTGAAAGAATGAGACAGAGCTTTAGACTTTTGCAGAAAATGTTTTGGTTGATATGGAAAAAACCCAGCAGACCTAAACACGCTATAATTGACATAATGTTATTTCTGGTTATTTCTCTGTGCAAACTGTGGCTGTTTAATGTGTAATTACCAATCTGTGAGAAACAAATACAGCGCTCTGGCTGTCACCCATGTTTACTGAAGCATTAAGTGATACTTCTGAAACCTGGGACACCAGTCTGGATATCATGAACACATGCTAGTGGAAACAGAAAGAGAAAAACACCAAAAAAAATATTCTCTACAGCCAGGAGAAGAGATGAGGTGGATTGGATTATGTACTCTTTTTAAGTATCAAGTCACACCACAAAAAAGACTCCTGTACTATTATGAAGTGTGTACTTTCCTTTCTGGTTAAAAGTGATATTTGGAACATTTTACCTCATGAAATGTAATTTACTGCAGATCCCAGTCAAACAGCTAGATGGAGGGATGATGGTAACTTGGGGGGTTGGCTAAAAATCAAACCAAAAATCATCTTCTTTAAACTGTGTTTCTAGGTTTGCTAAAATGTTATATAGTAATACATATACATTACATTACATTACAGACATTTAGCAGACGCTTTTATCCAAAGCGACATACAATAATTGCATACAGAAACGTCATTGAAGTAGCTACTGAACACATAAGACAAAGCACATCCTTCACATAACGTAGCAGCTATCCCTAGTAAGGAACATTTGAATGTAGTTCACAGTAAGCTGTGGATAAATCAGCTATGCTACAATTCTTGTAACGTCCCGTTCCCTTCCTGTCCTTTTCCGTGTTTTCCCCTTTTCCTTCCGTGTAATGTTGGATTCCCCTGTCCATGTTTTCCCCTTTGCTACAGGCTGGGCGTTTCCCCTCTGTTTGTTTCTCTCGGTTTCCCACTTTGGTTTCCACCTATCTCTTTCCCCTCTCGTGGCATTCATTCCGCACCTGGTTAATTATCAATCACTCTCGGTTACATTCCTCACGTTTTCGTCATTGGTTTCAATTTCACTCCCCTACTTAAACCCCCGTCTGGCTGCTAGTCGGCGCCAGTTCGTTAACTTACGTTGTGTGTTTCCTGGTCTTCTGGTTTATAGTCCTGTTTTACTGAGTGCTTGGTTGCGGGTTAAAGCCCGTCAGCTTTCAGTTTTCCTATCCTCCAGTCTGGTAGCTATTCAGCCCTAACATTTGCTGTTTGCTTTGTATCTAACCTGTCTCCCTCTAATTACCAGCTGTTCCTGCATCTACCAGTCTGTAGCTGTTAGTCTCCTTGTGTGTGTTATGGTACCTCCAACTCCAGCTCGCATTGCGTCCGCAGTTGGGTGTTCTGCCTGCTATCCTGCAGTGGTTCCTGTCCGGCAGTGGCTACCCCCATTGCTGCGGTTACGGTCCCAGGTTCCTCTGTAATCCAGCTACCCCAACCGGTCCTACCTGAGCTCCACCACACAGCTCTACCCAGCCGGGCTCTGCCGGTTACCTACCTCTGAATCCAGCCCAGTACCTGTGGGACCTCCCGGTCCAGCGACGGTCCAGTTCCGGCTCGGAACTCACCCTCTGCTTTCAGTCCAGTTCCGGCTTGGAACAGCCGCGTGTTCCGTGATCCAGCTCCAGTTGGACCTCCCGGTCCAGTTCCAGTCCAGTTCCGGCTCGGAACTCACCTCCTGTCAAAGTCCAGTTCCGGCTTGGAACAACCCCGTTGTTCCTGTGATCCAGTTCCAGTTGGACCTCCCGGTCCAGTTCCAGTCCAGTTCCGGCTCGGACCTCACCTCCTGTCCAAGTCCAGTTCCGGCTTGGAACAACCCCGTTGTTCCTGTAATCCAGTTCCAGTTGGACCTCCCGGTCCAGTTCCAGTCCAGTTCCGGTGTGAAGTTCACCTCCAGTTTAAAGTCCAGTTCCGGTTTGGAACAAACCCGCCGATTCCGTGATCCAGTTCCTGAGTGGACCTCTGGTCCAGTACAGTCCAGTTCCGGCTTGGAACCCGCTTCCTGTATTCAAGTCCAGCTCCGGCTTGGAGCAGTTCGTGTTGGACTTCCTCACCCCTGTGTAATACTGTGTTTCCTTTATATACAGCTTTGGGACTACCCCAAAGCTTATAATAAAAACCCCTTTCTGTTAATCTGCCTCCTGGTCGTTGCACTTGGGTCCAGCCCGTATTTGGTTCGTAACAGAACGAACTGGCCTAAAACATGGATCCAGCCGACCTTGAGCAGATTCGCCACGCCTTCTCCTGCCAAACTGCGGTCAGCGACCAACAGGGCCGTCGTTTGGATGACGTGTTGGAGGTGCTGAGGGGTATCACGGAGCAGGTTGCTCAGCTCTCGCTTCACCAGCCTCTTCCTCGGATTCCTGTGGGTCCGACCCCTCCAACTCCTGAGCCGCCTCCCGAGGTTCCGGTTCCCTCTCCTAGCCGGGAACCCAGAGTTCAACACCCCGAATTATACCGTGGGGGGCTGGGGAAGTGCCGCGAGTTTCTGATGAAATGCGACATCGTCTTCCGCATGCAGCCCACTTCCTTCGCCTCCGACCCATGCAAGATCGCGTTTATTATGAGCAGCCTGGGTGGCAGTGCCCTGGAGTGGGCCACTTCTATTTGGGACAGCCAAGCCCCTATGTGCAACAACTTCGCGTCCTTTACCTCGGAGATGCGGCGCGTCTTCGACCACCCAGCCTGTGGGCGAGACGCTACCCAGCACCTGCTTCAGGTTCGACAGGGCAGCCGCAGTGTTGCAGAAATGGCGATCCAGTTCCGCACCCTCGCTGCTGAGTCCGGATGGAACGACACCTCCCTTCAAGGGGCCTTTCGTCAGGCCCTCAGTGAGGAGCTCAAGGATCAACTCGCTACCCGTGAGGAGTCCAACTCCCTCAACAGCCTCATCAGCTTGGCTATAGCCATTGACAACCGTCTCCGCATCCGGGCTCGTGAGCGAGGAAGGAATCCCGGTCGTCATCCGCTCTCCGACTCTTCTAGTGCACGTCAACACTCTTCCTTTACGGGGCCGAGAATCTCTTCTGTGGTGTCCGAGGAGGAGCCTATGCAACTGGGCAGAGTTTCTGTGGATGCTGAGGAGCGCCAACGTCGGTTCCGCACCAGGTCTTGTTTTTACTGTGGCAAGATAGGCCACCAGATCGCCTCTTGTCCCATTCGCCCAAAAGAGTTGGCTCGCCAGTGAAGCTGGGCGTACTGACGAGCCCTATCATTCCCGACCATGCTGCCCAGGGACAACTCCGCTTCCTCATCTGCCCTTATCGACTCCGGGGCCGATGCAAACTTCATTGACATCTCCTTTGCCAGGAGGGCCGGCATCCCCACAGAGGTTCTACCTACCCCTATCACTGCTCTCGCCCTGGACGGTAGGAGTCTGGGGTTAGTTACTCACTCCACCGTTCCCCTGCAGTTAATTTTGTCAGGCAATCACCGGGAGACAATTCAACTTCTCCTTATCCACGCCAAGCAGTCCTCCATGGTCCTGGGTCAGACCTGGCTACGCCTCCACAACCCTCACATCGACTGGCGAGCCGGTCGTATCCTGGCATGGAGTGCCCACTGTCTAGCCAGCTGTCTTTGCTCTGCTCTACCCCCCCCCGGGGGCCAAGTGTGACAGTTCCTACCAACCTGGACCCGACCTGGCTAACGTTCCTAGCCAGTATCATGACCTGTCTCAAGTGTTCTCCAAGTCACGTGCTCTATCTTTGCCTCCTCACAGGCCCTACGACTGCTGTATCGACCTTCTGGCGGGAGCTAAGCTTCCGTCTGGCCGCCTCTACAGCTTGTCGGGCCCGGAGAAGCTGGCCATGGAGACTTACATCCACGAGTCCCTCGCGTCGGGCATAATCCGTCCCTCCTCATCCCCGGTTGGTGCAGAGTTCTTCTTCGTGGGGAAGAAGGACGGTTCTCTGCGGCCCTGCATCGACTACCGGGGCCTCAATGAGGTCACCATACGTAACAAGTACCCCCCTTCCTCTGATTAACACCGCATTTGAACCCCTCTCCCAGGCAGTCACCTTCACCAAGCTCGACCTCCGCAACGCATACCACCTGGTGCGTATACGCGAGGGGGATGAGTGGAAGACTGCATTCAATACCCCGTTGGGCCACTACGAATACCTGGTGGTCCCGTTCGGTCTAACTAACGCCCCAGCAGTCTTCCAGGGCATGGTCAACGATGTGCTTCGGGACCTATTAGGCAAGTGTGTCTTTGTTTATATTGACGATATCCTCATTTTCTCCAAATCCCCTCAGGAACACATTCTCCACGTCCGGGAGGTTCTTCAGCGGCTGCTGGAGAACCAGCTCTTCGTAAAGGCCGAGAAGTGCTCGTTTCACGCTTCGTCCGTCCCGTTCCTCGGCTTCATCATTGAGGAGGGCAGTATCCGGGCGGACCCTGCCAAGGTCAAGGCGGTGACAGAATGGCCCCAACCCTCCTCACGTAAGCACCTCCAACAGTTCCTCGGCTTTGCTAACTTTTATCGTCGATTCATCCGCAATTACAGTGTCATTGCTGCCCCCCTTACCAAGCTCACCTCCACTTCCATTCCCTTTTGCTGGAATTCCGAGGCCCAGCTGGCCTTTGAACAGCTCAAGGTTCGGTTCTCCTCTGCCCCCATTCTTTGTCACCCCGACACTACCCGTCAGTTTACCATCGAGGTTGATGCCTCCGACACCGGCGTGGGGGCCATTCTGTCTCAGCGAGCCGCCTTGGACAACAAGCTCCATCCCTGCGCATTCTTCTCCCGGAGACTGTCCTCCGCGGAGCGCAATTATGATGTCGGGGATCGGGAACTCCTTGCCATCAAGCTCGCACTAGAGGAGTGGTGTCACTGGCTGGAGGGGGCAGGTAATCCCTTTATTGTTCTCACGGACCATCAATACTTAATTTATATCAGGTCGGCCAAAAGGCTTAATGCCCGTCAGGCTAGATGGTCTCTGTTTTTTGCCCGCTTTAATTTTTCTGTTTCTTTTCGCCCCGGTTCCCGTAATACCAAGGCAGATGCCTTGTCCCGTATTTTTTCCCTCCCCTCCAGTCCTGCTGATCCGGAGCCCATTCTACCGGCATCCTGTGTTGTGGCTGCGGTCTCCTGGGAGATCGAGGAGATCGTGAGGGCCGCCCAGGCTTCCCAACCGGATCCCCGCAGTAACCCTAACTCTTCCATTTTTGTGCCCAATTCCGTCCGCTCCCAGGTCCTTGAATGGGTTCACGCCTCCTGTCTGGCTTGTCACCCAGGTGTTGCCAGAACTGTCGCCCTTGTCAGGAGGAGTTTTTGGTGGCCCACCCTCAAGGGGGATACCCGTGCCTTCGTCCTGGCCTGCCCTGTTTGCGCCAGGAGCAAGGCATCCCACCAGCCTCCCTCCGGTTTTCTCCACCCCCTCCCCGTCCTGGGCCGTCCTTGGAGTCACATCGGCGTTGACTTAGTCACCGGTCTGCCTTTGTCAGAAGGCAACACTACTATTCTGACAATTGTGGACCGGTTCTCCAAGGCGGTTCACTTTATCCCTCTCCCCAAGCTCCCGTCCGCCCTCGAAACTGCTGAGCTCCTGGTGCTGCACGTGGTCAGGCTGCACGAGATCCCCTCCGACATAGTGTCGGACCGTGGGCCCCAATTCTCCTCCCAGGTATGGAAAGCGTTCTGTGTGGCCCTGGGTGCTTCGGCTAGTTTATCGTCAGGTTTCCATCCCCAGTCTAACGGCCAGGCAGAGAGGGCCAACCAGGACCTGGGGGCCGCCCTGCGGTGCGTCACTGCCCGTAACCCCGCTTCCTGGAGCCGTTTTCTCCCCTGGGTGGAGTACGCTCATAACTCCCTTAAGTGCGCATCCACAGGGATGTCCCCCTTCGAATGCTCCTTGGGGTATCAACCTCCCCTCCTGTCGGCCCAGGAAGCTGAGGTGGCAGTTCCGTCTGTGAGGTCTCACCTCCTCAGATGCAAACGCATGTGGAGACTTACACGCACCGCACTCCTCCGCTCCAATTCCCATTCCCAACGCCTGGCGGACCTTCACAGGACCGCAGCCCCGCAGTATAGGGCCGGTCAGCAGGTCTGGCTCTCCACAGCCAACATTCCCCTCCCCTCTTGATCTAAAAAGCTCCAACCCCGTTTTATTGGTCCTTTTCCTATTGTTTGTTTGATCAACCCTGTGTCCGTTAAACTTTCCCTCCCTGTCTCCCTCAAGGTCCACCCTGTCTTTCATGTTAGCCAGATTAAGCCTGTCGCCTCCAGCCCCCTCAGTGCCCCGGCTATCTCTCCTCCTCCTTCCCGGATCATCGACAACGCCCCGGCCTACACGGTGAGCCAGATTATTGATATTCGCCGTAAGGGCCGGGGCTTCCAGTACCTTGTCGACTGGGAGGGTTATGGCCCTGAGGAGCGGTCCTGGCTCCACAAGGGCCTCATTCTGGACCACTCTCTTATCCGGGACTTTCACAACCTGTTCCCGGACAAGACTAGGCCTCCAGGTACGCCAGGTGGCGTCCATTGAGGGGGGGGTACTGTAACGTCCCGTTCCCTTCCTGTCCTTTTCCGTGTTTTCCCCTTTTCCTTCCGTGTCATGTTGGATTCCCCTGTCCATGTTTTCCCCTTTGCTACAGGCTGGGCGTTTCCCCTCTGTTTGTTTCTCTCGGTTTCCCACTTTGGTTTCCACCTATCTCTTTCCCCTCTCGTGGCATTCATTCCGCACCTGGTTAATTATCAATCACTCTCGGTTACATTCCTCACGTTTTCGTCATTGGTTTCAATTTCACTCCCCTACTTAAACCCCCGTCTGGCTGCTAGTCGGCGCCAGTTCGTTAACTTACGTTGTGTGTTTCCTGGTCTTCGGGTTTATAGTCCTGTTTTACTGAGTGCTTGGTTGCGGGTTAAAGCCCGTCAGCTTTCAGTTTTCCTATCCTCCAGTCTGGTAGCTATTCAGCCCTAACATTTGCTGTTTGCTTTGTATCTAACCTGTCTCCCTCTAATTACCAGCTGTTCCTGCATCTACCAGTCTGTAGCTGTTAGTCTCCTTGTGTGTGTTACGGTACCTCCAACTCCAGCTCGCATTGCGTCCGCAGTTGGGTGTTCTGCCTCGCTATCCTGCAGTGGTTCCTGTCCGGCCGTGGCTACCCCCATTGCTGCGGTTACGGTCCCAGGTTCCTCTGTAATCCAGCTACCCCAACCGGTCCTACCTGAGCTCCACCACACAGCTCTACCCAGCCGGGCTCTGCCGGTTACCTACCTCTGAATCCAGCCCAGTACCTGTGGGACCTCCCGGTCCAGCGACGGTCCAGTTCCGGCTCGGAACTCACCCTCTGCTTTCAGTCCAGTTCCGGCTTGGAACAGCCGCGTGTTCCGTGATCCAGCTCCAGTTGGACCTCCCGGTCCAGTTCCAGTCCAGTTCCGGTTCGGAACTCTCCTCCAGTCAAAGTCCAGTTCCGGCTTGGAACAACCCCGTTGTTCCTGTGACCCAGTTCCAGTTGGACCTCCCGGTCCAGTTCCAGTCCAGTTCCGGCTCGGAACTCACCTCCTGTCAAAGTCCAGTTCCGGCTTGGAACAACCCCGTTGTTCCTGTGATGCAGTTCCAGTTGGACCTCCCGGTCCAGTTCCAGTCCAGTTCCGGCTCGGAACTCACCTCCTGTCCAAGTCCAGTTCCGGCTTGGAACAACCCCGTTGTTCCTGTAATCCAGTTCCAGTTGGACCTCCCGGTCCAGTTCCAGTCCAGTTCCGGTGTGAAGTTCACCTCCAGTTTAAAGTCCAGTTCCGGTTTGGAACAAACCTGCCGATTCCGTGATCCAGTTCCTGAGTGGACCTCTGGTCCAGTACAGTCCAGTTCCGGCTTGGAACCCGCTTCCTGTATTCAAGTCCAGCTCCGGCTTGGAGCAGTTCGTGTTGGACTTCCTCACCCCTGTGTAATACTGTGTTTCCTTTATGTACAGCTTTGGGACTACCCCAAAGCTTATAATAAAAACCCCTTTCTGTTAATCTGCCTCCTGGTCGTTGCACTTGGGTCCAGCCCGTATTTGGTTCGTAACAATTCTATTCTAAATACTATTATAAACTATAACAAACAGACAAGAAAACACAGGGAACAAGCATATCAGTCAAGGTGGAGTGTGAAGAGGTGTGTCTTCAGGCCATGAAGGAACGCAGGCAGGGTTGGAGTAGAACGTAGGGGAATGGGGAGTTTGTTCCACCACTAGGGTGGAGAAGCTCCACAGTCGGGATGAGCGAGAGCCGTTGACATGGAGGGGGGGAAGTGCGAGTCGCCCTGATGTAGAAAAGCTGTGTTCGAGCAGGAACATAGTTCTGGATTAAGTCCTGCAGGTAGGCGGGGCCTGTCCTATTGGCTGCAGTGTAGACCAGGATCAGAACTTTGAACCTGATCCTGGCTGCAACTGGCAGCCAGTGGAGTGACCTCAGCAGGGGGGTGACATGCGAAATGGCAGAATGGCGCAGGCTGGTAGGATTGCGAGCAGGAAGTTCCAGTAGTCCAGGCGTGAGGTGATCATGGTCTGGACAAGAAGCTGGGTGGAGTAGGTGGTCAGGTACAGTCGAATCCTCCTGATGTTGTACAGGAGGAACCTGCAGGACCGTGCCGTTGCCCTGATGCTGCCCTGATATACAGTATATATGCAGTATATATACACTGCCCGGCCAAAAAAAAAGTTGCACACTCTAATATTTCGTTGGACCGCCTTTAGCTTTGATTACGGCGCGCATTTGTTGTGGCATTGTTTCAACAACCTTATGCAATGTCACAACATTTATTTCCATCCAGAGTAGCATAAGTTTTTGGCTGAGATCGTGTATTGATGACGGGAGAGTCGAACCACTCCGTAAAGTGTTCTCCAGCACATCCCAAAGACTTTCAATGGGGTTAAGGTCAGGAATCTGATGGCTAATTCATGTGTGAAAATGATTCCTCATGCTCCCTGAACCACTCTTTCACAATTTCAGCCCGATGAATCTTGGCATTGTCATCCTGGCATTTGATGGGATAACCTGGTCATTCAGTACATTCAGGTACTTCGCTGACTTCATTTTATTGCTGCATAATGTTGCTGAGCCTAGACCTGACCAACTGAAGCAACCCCAGACCATAACACTGCCTCCAGAGGCTTGTACAGTGGGCACTGGGTGCAATGGCGACTTTTTTTTTGGCCGGGCAGTGTATATATATATATGTGTGCCCTCCACTATTATTATTATTATTACCCTAGTAAAGATGAGTGAAAAGGGTTATAAAAAAATTCACCATTTGGTGAATTAGCTTAATCTCACACTGAAAACATGAGAAAAATCCAACCTTTAATTGAAGTAAATTTATTATGAGCAAAAAAAATCCCTCATCAAGAAATGATTATTTTTAACAAAACCATGTGTGCCACAATTATTGGCACCCCTGCATTTATATATAGAACTAGAAAGGTCGCTCGGAGAGCGCATCCCTCCGCCCATGCTGCATGTTGATGCATGTACCGTAAAATCAGGTATACATTGATAAGCAGTTGGAATTAGTTTTGAAGATTTGTTGGGATTATTGAAGTGCTTTTACTACTGACTCTGCAGGGGAAGCTCATACCATGGGCAGACAGAGTATGTATGGGTAAATATTTTCCATGTCAAAATAATTTTTTTTTGGCAGATTGTGCACTCTTGAGATATTACTGCTCATTGCTCATATCTCAGCTAACCATATACTAATCTTTATGGGCATATTGTATATATGCTCAGAGATCCATTGTGTACTTAGCTGTGACATGAGCAATGAGCACAAATATCTTAAAGGGTAAGTTCGCTATTTTGGACCTTGGACCCTATTTGCGGTCCGTCTTCCATGAACCTGACCCATGAAGTCCATTTTTTCGCTGATCGGTCCAGTATTGAGTTCGGTACAGATTTCCTGTAGGCTCTCACTGGGCTACAATGGAAGTGAACGGGGCAACCAGAAATGTTCGATAAATGTGCTTTCATGTACAATAAATGAGACGGGAAGCTCAGGGTGTATTGTTACCGGTCTCAGTATGCTCTCCTGTGAAATGTATCTCAATCCGAACATTTTTACGTGCTTGGCATGGCTTGGAAGTAAGCATTTCTCTGTTGCTTGTTTTCGCTGCTCCCGCGGAGTACTATGTGTCGGGGGTAGGGGAGCGGGAAGGTGTGCCGGCCGTTTACGAAACTATCTAGCTGAGCAGTCTGCGTTTGTTTACCTGCATCAACGTAGGCTACAATTTCCACAAAAAAACTTGGATGATGGATGACTATAATGATTACGAAGACGAAGAATTCGATTTTGACTTTGACGTTACTGGCTACAGATTTGAGCCAGAATACACGGACACGGAACTACAAGAGATGGATGATAAGAGAGCAAGAGAAGAGAGAGAGGCTGAAGTTGCGCAGGTAATGTTATCCGAAGTCGCTGCCGAGGCTAGACCAAGAATTTCGGGGGACTTTTGGTGTTCTTGCAAGAGGTGCAAGCAGATGCCCAGAGAGGAGGAAAGTTTGTGTTGTAGGGAGTGGGATCTGTTGCTACCGAATGCAATTGAAAACCTGGATGTATCCGTGGATGACACTGGATCATCTCCATTGATTACCATTACACTATGACTGCCAACAGATATGTGATAGATGAGAACTTTGGACAGGACACCATGCGTCAAGCATTTGTAAATAAAACATTATAGAATTGTAAAAAGTTATAGTTGATGAACGTTTCCGACAGTTTTGTTACAAGAAAACAACTTATGTCAAGCTCGGATTTTGTTAGTTGGTATTGAGTGCTGGGTCAGAGGACGCGCTCAAAAAAAAAAAAAAAATGTTAGTAACGTTATAGCTAAATATAACTTACCTCCGCTCCGGTGCTTGATAGTGCTGCAGGTCCGACACGAGGAACAGCTGTGTTCTTTAGAAACCAGTGTTTTGCTTCTGATTTGCGGTTACAGAAATCAGTAGCGTCGAAATGCGCTCCACAAACTCGCGAGTCTGCCAAATGGAGTTGATTGACTGGAGTGTTTATGTCGATCCGTAAGACAACCAGCCAAAGTCTCAATCTTTCTGGGTCAGAGAACGGAAGCCTGTGAAAACTGGTATTTGAGCGTCCAGACATTTTATTCCCACAACCGGGGACTGCACATTCGCGCACCATTGCTGTGATGAATTATTACAAATGATGATTACAAAAACTGCGTTACAAATATTTCTGCTGTAGGCTACTAGCTAGTAAACTCCAACGGGAGGTCAGGATTTGTGATCAACTGCTTTTCAAGCGCCCCCCCCCCCCCCCCCCTCTCTACAACGTAGCTAGACTGCGGAAGTTTACAGTGCGAGGTAGTGCGGTCGGCGAAATAGTTCTGTTTCAAATGGAACTGTTGTTTCAACGTTCGGTTTGCGTTTGCGATAGCCTACATTTCACAGGAGAGCATACTGAGACCGTAAGAATACACACTGAGCTATAAAAGCACATTTATCGTTGTTTTTCCATAACATTTCTGGTTGCCCCGTTCACTTCAATTGTAGCCCAGTGAGAGCCTACAGGAAATCTGTACCGAACTCAATACTGGACCGATCAGCGAAAAAATGGACTTCATGGGTCAGGTTCATGGAAGACGGACCGCAAATAGGGTCCAAGGTCCAAAATAGCGAACTTACCCTTTAAGTTTGTCCATTTTTATATGAACTGTTGTATGATCAAAAATAACCTTATAACAAGGCTTGTGATGCAAAATACCAAATTACTCCTTTTAAAGCCTTAAAGCTATTAATAACTCAATGTAATTTTTATATCTGAATTAAGAACAATCACAACAACTAATATCAGTCCACTATGTCCTATATATGAAAATCAACAGTGAATAACTAAGCTACAGCAAATATTTGATTTGATAGTATGTACATCATTACATTATCCATCTGATCCAACTATGGTTATCATATATTAACATTGATTATGAAATAAAAACACTAAATTAAATTGCACTTCAATTCAGTTGTGTCCTGTAGCCTATGTATGACAACAATAGCTCCGTGCATATATATACACTACTCACAAAAAGTTAGGGATATTCGGCTTTCGGGTGAAATTTCAGGATGAACCTAAAATGCACTATAACCTTTACAGGTGAAATTAATTTGACCTTCTCTAAACTTTTGAATGCACATGTCCAACTATTCAATGTTTCAGTACTTTTTGCACAACTTGCTGTTCTCTAACAAGGAGCTGAACGGCAAAATTCACAACAGGTGTTTGATCCATGAATCGACCAATAAATTTCCTGGTTCAATTAGAATTGGTATTTAAACAGTCCTCTTCATCATGCTGTTCACATTTTGACATCATGAGACCAAGACGACACCTAACAATTGATCAACAGTACCTGGCCATTGCGAGGCTTCAAACAGGATGTTCTCAGAGGGAAGTGGCCACTGAGCTTAGAGTGTCACAGAGTGTCATCAGCAGGTTGCAACAGAGATACAGAGAGACTGGAAGAGTCACAGAAAGGCATAGAAGTGGACGTCCTTTGGCCACATCCCACACTGATGACCGCTTCATTGTGAACAGTGCCCTGCGGAACCGGATGATGAATGCCACTCAACTCCAGGCACATTTAAGGGAGGTGAGAGGCACCCAAGTGTCACGTCAGACCATTCGAAACCGTTTACATCAGCGTGGTCTGCGTGCTAGACGACCTGCAAGGGTACCTGACCACACCACCAGGCACAGGCGTCATCGTCTTGCATGGGCCAGGGAGCATTTACGCTGGACGAGGGACCAGTGGGCCTCAGTGCTGTTCTCTGATGAAAGTCGATTCACGTTGAGCAGAAATGATGGCCGCCAACGATGTTGGAGACGTCAAGGAGAGCGCTATGCATCAGCCACTGTTGTCACCAGACGACCCTTTGGTGGTGGCGGTGTTACAGTGTGGGCAGGTGTGTCTAGTCAATACAGAACTGCCCTACACTTTGTGAATGGTACAGTGACAAGCCCATACTACCTGAATAACATCATTAATCCAGTCATTGTGCCCCTGCATGAACAACACAGGCCTAATTTCATCTTCATGGACGACAATGCTCCAGCTCATCGAGGTCGCATCATTAGGGAAAGGCTGCTGGAGACTGGGGTACCTCAAATGGAGTGGCCTGCACTTTCTCCAGACCTGAATCCCATAGAAAACCTATGGGATCAGCTGACTCACCGTGTAGAGGCTCGTAACTCTGTACCCCAGAACCTCAATGACCTGAGGGCCGCCCTTCAAGAAGAGTGGGATGCCATGCCTCAGCAGACAATAAGTCGACTTGTGAACAGCATGAGACGTCGTTGTCAAGCTGTAATTGATGCTCAAGGGCACATGACAAGTTATTGAGACATTGACATTTTTGTTGTGGTATACCCACCACTGTTGTTGGCTTTTGTTTCAATAAATTGTTTGAGATGAGGAAATCACCATTGCATGCTTCTACTTAAATGCCCTACTTTCATGATACGTATAATATCACTGTAGCGTGAACTTACATTTTCCATAAATTTCACCCGAAAGCCAAATATCCCTAACTTTTTGTGAGTAGTGTATATATATATATATATATATATAGATATATTTACAGCAAAAGCCCAATGTCAATCTGTATCTAACTGCGGGTGCTCCAGGCCTACAGTCTCCATAGCTTTGACTAGCCTTGCCAGGCAGCTACCTATGACATTCTAGCCTAGCATCACCAGCCTGATCATGTGACGTCACATTCTGTTTCACTTCCATATCAGTCTGGTAGCACCCGTTCAAACTGATTCCCAGTTAATCACAACCGTTTAACTAATATGGGGCAGAGCTAATACGATGATTGTACCCACATGACTAACCCACGTTTCATTGCTCAGATTGGTTGTAGGTCTATCCAATTCCGTGCAGAATAATTTTGGTCTGCAATCGTTGATAAGGCCCCTTGGAAATCCAAAATGAATCGAGTTTCCAGTCAAACCCCATTAACTTTAATAATAGCCAGGCTAATGTCATTATATCAAAATTTGTACATCTAATGTTCTTTTAACGATGTGAACAGAGTTCAATTTGCCATATTTAGCTAGCTAACTAACTAGCGTTTTTTACCTTTCTGTTGTGTGCGCAGGTAACGTTAGTTCCCTGCAGCACCAACAGAAAGAAAAAAAATGGAGCCACATTGGCTACGTTAACCATGAGAGTTCTGATTCACTTTCACAATACATTTTCAAGTTATTTAATACTGGTTAGGCTAACATTACCAAGCGTAACAAGCCTACAAGGTGTGTGGCTATCTAGCCTAGAAGCTAACGCCGTTGTAATAACGTTACTATTTTGGTCACCTTCCTAAGCCAGTACACCCAAGTTCGCTACTTCTAGCTAGCGAGGTTGCCTGACTAGCTAGCCTATTTAAGCTTATCCGTTAATTGATGATGGCTTGAATAGGCAGATAGAATGCTAGTTAGATAGGTGAAAGAACTTCTATAGCCTATCCGTTAACCGGAACTCCGCTGGTCAATTACATTGGGGGGTATGTCAGAAAACGGGTTTACTGGAATCTCTGAGTTTGCTAACCCTGAGATTGAATTGAATTAATCTCAGGGTTAGCAAACTCAAAATTTTCACTAAACCCGCTTTCTGGAATATTCCCCCGAATAGTCAGTTACATCAACTACCCAAATCGGCTAAGGCTAGGCTACCAATAACACAGAGAAAGGGACCACTTCACGTGAACAGAAACATGTAGCGTAATACTACGATTTTCAGAAATAATATGGTTATTACCTTATATTTTCCAAGTACCTCGAATGTCGAACGTAGAGCTGTTCCTGTTGTATCCAGCAGACTAGATGTAGTTTTTCTGAAAGAGCAAAATATTTATGCTCCGGGGCATAATCTAGTGGTCAAAATCACTAAATATGGCGGCGCCCCCATTGCAAAACATTGTAAACGCGTATATATTTATTATTTCGAAAACCACTGATCAAATCCGCTCCAAAATTTAATGGGTTCATCCTTGGCCCAATACTACACATACATACTATACCACACATAAATTGGTCTGGTAGTTTTTACGTAATCCTGCCCACAAACAAACAAACAAACTCACCCACACCACCGAAAACATACCCTTCCGCCCGGAGGGAATAAAGTAATAATTTTTTATATTTGGTCGCATATCCTTTGCATGCCATGACTTCCTGATGTCTGTGACCCAACAACATCAAAAGACTCTTGATATCTTCTGGTACTCTTACAAGCGATACAATAATGTCTCTGCATTTGAATGGATCTCTATGGGAATTGGGGGGTGAGACTAGAGTTAGCTGTAAATTATTCTGATATATATATATATATATATATATATATATATATATATCACAATACATTACAAAACCATTTTTAAAAATACCAGACCCTAAAACTGAAGTTTGGCATATCAGCCTTATTATGGATTAAAGCACTTTATAATAAATGGAAAAGAATGGTAAAATTGCATTTGTGCAGGTGTGTACCTGCAACGTGGCAGATGTGGAGTGGTGGATCATTTATACATGTCACACGTTCCGAGAAAAGGCTTCCGCAAAGGCTACACTTGTGTTTCCTCACTGAAGCATCCTCCGGGAGGCTCCTTGTTCCTTGCTTCTAGCTCCTTCGAGGAGCTTTAGCAGGTTGGAATGTCCTTAAATATGTCGAACCTTGATGAATTTCTGGGTGAGGCGAGGACCGAGGAGACGAGGACGGATAAAATAAGTGATTGGAATGAACCCCAAGGCTTTTTAAAAACACAGCAGCATTACAAAATGTTTCATAAATCTTATATTCACACTTGTTATGAAGACATGTTCACATTAAAAAAATATCTATTTCTGAAAGAGAAAGTTGGTGAATTTACCTTGATTTGAGTACACAATACTACATGTTTTCCAGATCTGTTCTACTACCACAAACTAGCTGCGCTACAGTTTTGTAAACAGAGAATTTGCAGAGAACAATGTGAAGTGAATTTAATGGTTCATTTCAATGACACTCTAAATACTATGTTTGTGATTCTAAGCAACAAAACTGGTTTTCCTGTGAGTGAGTGGCTTTGCTTTATTTGCAGGGCATGGTTTGAATTACAGCTCCAGATGCCTGACATCTACAACTGCAATATCCATGTGTAAGGCCTCTTTGACTATTCAATGGGAATAAAGACTTTGGTAGCCCTTGTGGCTATCAAATGGTCAAACAGCTTTGTGTGCCATATACAGCAATGTATTCAATAAGCATATCTGACACCATTAATAGCCCAATGTGACCATATTTTAGTGTACCTAACAAGGCAGCGATCTGAAAGTTTAGTGGGCTACCAATCTGAAGTAGACTTGAAGTGAATATCCATACCAAAACGCCACTGTGGCAGTTCTCTAGGTCTCGTGTTGAAAAAAGACATACTTTACTTCAAATGGAATTTTCATTTTCCTGTTTATAAATTTGAAGTAAGTATAGATTTTTATCTAGTGGCTTAAGCAACGTTTAATTGCAAGAAAAAATATATGATGATAATATGTTTGGGTATTGCAAGCTGTGGTAAAGTCATTTGCAGATTGACAACTTTTCCATTTTTGAGGATGGTTTAATTTCCATACCAATTTTCTGACTTCTGAAGTAATAACAAAAAAGGCTATAACCCTGATGGTACCACATGTACATGTATAATTTCATAAAGTGGAATTTGAATTGCAGGAATTCAGATTGATTGGACTGTCAAAGCAATTGCCATTTATGTCTTAAACCTGTGTACTGCTTGGAGTACTATGCTGTAATTGGAGTGAATATCTTGTCAAACAGAAGTAACCTTGATACTTTGGGAGGCAACCTTAAATTGGAAATTCAGGGGATATAAAGCATTAGTAGGAAAATTAACACAGTGGAAACAGTCAGAAGCAATCATTGTTAGACCTGCTTAGTTACTGCCTAGTGCCTATAGTTACCAAAATTTTATCTCATATTTTTTATTTCTATTACAATTTGGAAGGCTCGATCATATTTGTTGGCCCATTGCATTGCTGCGCTGGCAAAGATTAACATGCAGACAAGTGCAGACTGCCAGCTTTCATTCTGCCGTCCACCGTGTGAGTTGTACGCAGTCGTTCCTGCAGTCACCTCTCTTTTGCTCTCTCTTTCAGGTAATGTTATATAAAAGAAGAGTTCTGAGGTGAGCAGTAAAATGTTAAAAATAGCCATAAATTAAATTATTGGCTCTAGTACTAGAAACAAACGTTAAAGTGCATTTTTCAGACACAATACAACTATCAACAAGGTGAAATCAAAGCTAAATCCTTTATATTTGAATTATTTTATTTTTTTAACCTCAGAACATACAAAATTTTTTCAATTACATTTTGGTGCTCAGTCATTTTTTGAGGAGCATGACCAATCTAAAGATTTATGTCAATTTACTTCATCAGCAATGCAGTTTACAGAGTAACCCTAACCTTAGCCCTTGTGGGGTCCACAGTTACTGTCAAAGCAACAGAGCGACAATTCTCAGAGAATAACCCCAAGAAATTACAGGCTTGAGATAAAAAAATAAAAAAAATCATCTCCTTGGACACTTCTGTAATGCAGTCAGATCTACTGGCATATCCAAATACTCCTTCTTCCAGTAGCTCTTCCCAGAATAGACCTGTTTAAGTGCACAGGGGAAACCACATAAGTCCACAGGAGCCAGAGAGTTTATTTGTTATCTTTTTTAGTCATCATTGATTTTGTGCTTAAAGGTCCAATGAGGATATATCAAATATCATATGTATCTTGATTACAGTGTTTTTTTAAAGTTTTTTTTTTTACATGAAACCTGGTTTTGCTTAACATATTTCCCTTGCTAGAGATAAACAATGCAGGGAGTAGGAGACAGCAAAATGACTTTCCATTCCGAACACTTTGCAAACTGTGACAAGAATAACTGGAAGTCTGAACCTTAAGCTACGTATATTTGCTGTTCAGAGGCATTAATTCTGATCCCTGCCTTCGTAAACTCTGGAAATCTAGCAGCATTTTCCTGCGTAACATTTATTTTTGTGACCACAAGAGTAACTGAAAAAATGGCCCAGCAGAGAAACTTAGTTCACTAGTTTCCTAAATTGTTAAAATAACTGGAATCTAATCTGATCAGTGTGTAAAAACGACAAAATTTAAAAGTCTATACCTTATTTGCTCAAAATTATATTTGCATGTCACATTAAGCAAGTGTTAAATTTTTGTTTTATATTTCATTATTAATGTTTTTGTCTATCAAACTCATGTGGAGGAAGGAAAGTATAGAAAGCGGAATGTCTATTATGAACAAGAGAGATTCAGGTCCCAAATACGCAAACCTATGAATCAATTTTACAGAGTAAAATCACAACACATAATTAAAAATCCATTTGCCTATGTGAAAGTGTCTAAATTGTCCAGTCATAGGACAATGCTACCATCCTGACATACATCACAGGAGGCCTTAATTAAAATGGTGGAAGAGGTTGTGCCCAACTGTAGTGTAACCTGCCCATCAACTCTTCCTTGTCCACTAAAATGGGCCCATTTGAGCCAAACTAAAAATGCTTTGATATGTACTTGCCAAGCAAAAAATAAATTATTATAGAATATTGAATGTTGACAATATGATTATGGGTGACCCACAATATATTATTATCTTTTAAACACAAATACAGACATCTTTAGTATTTTAGTCATATATGACTCCTGATTGATGAGAAGCCTGTCATCCCTTACAAGTTAATTACCCACAAAATAGGTTGTCGGCTTTTTAAGCTACATAGTCATTGCCCTTAGGCTTCTTAAAAGCCTTGTCATTTTTTCATGCATATTTAAGTTCGATGAAATAACTTCATTTGTAGCCTATCCAACACAATTGAATGTGCAGTATGAATGAAAAACCTGAAATTAAAGAACTAAAACATATTTAAATGGTTTGAAAAGGTTGGTAGTGGTTGGATGCCATGGATTACTAAAATACATTTTATGTTATTATTTTCTGATCAATAGGAAGGATGATATCTGGACATCCACTAAATGAAATATACTTTTTCTTCAGAGAATCAAGATATTTACCACTCTCGTGGGATTTTATTATATCAATGTGCTTGATTTGATTTGAATAAGGGGACGACAGCCTGTGATCATTGCACAATGTGTGTTTATTCTAGCTGTCCATAATCTATGTGATGGAAGTACAAACAGATGGCAGGAATCTTTACAGGATTCTGTTTTCCAAAGATGTTATTGCCAGCAGACTGCTTTCTTACAATTACAGCAGTAAGTTTTGGTATCACATGAGTTGAGTTATACTGCATGCTGCGTGCGCAGCCAATTTTGGATAAAGGAGAGGAAGTGTTTTGTGAACACATCTTTCCTGGATGTTAAAGGATGATACGGTAAACATTTGTCGTACCAATACGTTACACAATCATGTAGCTAAGCGCACGTAACCACTGACACCAGTCGCCTTTATTTTCCCAGAATCTCCTGCACTACTAGTGTGTGTAATGATGTTGAGTCATCTGAGGCCCTGCTACGTATGTATTATTAAACCGGACTGGGGAATGGGCCCTAGGCGATGACTCAGCCCTGGCCTGGAGTATTAGATTTTTTCACATGAACTACTGTTACATCAGCTGTGTGATGTAAAAAAAATCACACCCAGGTGGTGAAGTAAGCGGTGCAGGTTTATGAGCAATCATATTAAAAAATGCAATAGAAAATGTGTGTTTTTTCTATTTTCTAACTTGTGACCACGACTACAGTTTTTAAGCTACATGAGACATATTAAATACAGATGTGCATCTGGTTCCCAGGATTCCTACGGTGTGAATATCTAAGCTGTGGCATGTATATTTTTTGAGATAGAGCTGTCTGAAGCTGGACATGCTTTTCTCAAGCTACTATTGTATTGCCGGGCATGTGACGCATAGGCGACTCCTGATTGGTTTAAATCTCATGTTACGAACGGACGGACGGACACACGTCACGTATAGAAGCGGCTGCACCGCTTAATAAATAAAAATGTATGTATTTTTCATAAAAAGATAAGACGTTTCTTCTTTTTTATTTATATTCACAGTTACAGCTCCCTGCACGATTATGGATTTCACTGCTCTATCGTCATGTCCTTGTTCCACCACTGAGAATGTGCAGGGGATTTCCTAGGAACTGCTCTCAGAGGAAAACACATTCAACCACTAACTTGTTGTTATGGAAACAATCAACCAATAGGAATCGTGTATAAATTCAGCAATACAACATATGTGTAAATCCCAGGGCCAAAAATCTTATACAACTAATTTTTTTGATTTTTCTTTTTGTTCCTTTCCACTGACCTTCTCTTTTTGGTAAATAATATGTTAGATAGATTGTGGTGTGTCCATGAAAATATTGTAACTGCCTTTAATGCATGGTTTTGTGACACAAGACATACAGTATATCAGTGTACATAGCAGTAGCGTTGTAGTTCCCTGTGGTTTACAGCAGTGTAAACCACAGATATCTAAGGTCTTTAACTTAACTTTAAAGTGCACATAAGATAGGACAGTAATTTGGACTGATAATAATGCATTAGAGACAATAAATGCATTCCTGCATTGGGAAGTCATTCCACTGCTTTGATTTGGGGGAATTCCATGCAGAGCTACATTGGAGGCCAGCTCTGACTGCAGGCTGCAATTGGGACCCACCCAGATCTGCAGTGATCTCTCCCTGCTCCTTTACCCAGAATGTGAGGTGTTAAAGTACAATCAAAGTATAACAAATCATGCTGTGTATTTATCAAGCCCCCAGCCTGCACTATGCCATGCTGATATTTTGTACACCCGTTTCCCCATTGCTTCCAAACTACGTAGCATAGGGCAGATCAGGTGTGAGAAAAAAGTCCTGCAGGGCGTATAGAATTCAATGTGGGGGATAGGGAACAGCATTGGGATATAGAAAGAATACCAAACCCGGACTACTTCGCTAGGACTAACCCGTCCTCCTTATCTCGGGTTAGTCCTAGCGAAGTAGTCCGGGTTTGGTATTCTTTCTATTCACTGGTCCTTCTGTTGAGCACCTACACTTCCTTTTTTATATAGCCGGCTTGTAGCGCGTTTGGGATCACCCCCTTTTTACTTAGCATTTGGATATGTCAGAATATATGGCTAAACGCACAGAGACAACCAATGGAATTAGCTTTGTAAACCAGTTAATATTAATGTGTAACCTACTTTGAAACGCAAAATATATTGTGCATTCACATGACAGCAGCTTTATGTTTTAAGCATGTCCTGAAAAAATACCTTTCCGCTACGCTTTCAATGAACGGGGGGCATTTTTGATTGCCCATAATAGTCTAATAGCAAGACGTCTGACCTAAGTTAACCCCAAATCTACAGAGATCTAACTGCATCCAGATGCAAAACTAAACTGAAACTTGGCCACAACTAAATACAATGTCATTATGTCACCTATTTAATCAAAGAAAACAAAAGCATTTAGTTCCTACATAGAGACAAATTTCAGCCTCATGACAAAGACTAAGGACAGACAGGGAAAGGCTGGGCTCCATTTTGTTAAAGCCATTGGCATCATCATTATTATCTGAAAGTTCTCACCCTCTTGATGTAAACAAAGAGCAGAGTTGCAGTAATGTTAATGAGGGCACACATCCTTATCCTGCTGGGGGGTCTGGGACTGCTCAAAGTGCAGCTCTGAAAATTAGGAGCAGCAGAGCTACTTTCCTTTCACTTCACATTCCTGGCTAATCCCTTTCCTGAAAAGAGTACCCTCACCACCACCACCGACGCCGCCACAAATGCATAAACATATCAAATACATTTAGCACGACTCTTCAGCTTTAAAAAAAAAAAAAAAAAAAAAAAAAAAAAAAAATTGCTGGTCAGCCATAAGTGGACATGTTACCCATTTCTTTCTTAAATGTCATTATGGCATTATGGTAGCAGGTTCCCCAAATGCATAGAAGTAAAAAAGTTAGAATATTAGTGTTTATGACTATGAGCATGAATCATCCATTTATTTATTTTTTTCCTGGAACTATCACACAGTCACAAGTACTTTAGGCGCTTCATGTGACCACGCCCATTGGGTGACGTCACTTTGGGTAAGCATAGGATTGATTCGCCAGCAAGCCCAAACACTTGAACTACATAAAAAAGAAAGTAACAAATAAATTTGTTATAAATATGGAGTTTTCATTTGAATTTTGTACATGCCATTCACTACTGTTATTTAATTTATCTTTTTTGTTTAAATACACCTGAGCTGCAAAGTATTTTCTTACTAATACAATTTACTTTTTTCTTTTGTTGTGCAAGTTAAATTAATTTAACACGAGTGTTGCTTGTAAACATCGCTGTCATGGTCTGTGCTTAAATAGTGGCAATTACCATATCAAGTTAGATGACTGAAGTAGTGCAAATGGGATAATTGTTCGATGAGTGGCTTGACAAAGAAGCTATTGCGACCTCTAGCTGGTGGAGGACTGAAGTATCATGCAAGATAACAAGGGGAAACAAACTAGTAAGTAGCCCTAGTTATTGTTACATAGAAATACAGCTAAGTCTATAAATGTAACATTTTTAATTTATTGAGATATAAAATGAAACACTAGCTATATAAACATAAACAATATAAATATATTCAGTGGTTGAGATTGATCATTTATATAATGTCAGTGAGTAAACCGAGAGGGTGGTTACTTTAGTTTGTTTCTGTACCTTATGTTATGTTATGTCCGGACTGGGATATATACAAGCCTTCTTACATGCTGGCAGAATAAACCCAAGTCCTACATTTATATTGTATTTTTTTAAATTATGATGTGAACATCCAGTTACTGCAGTTGTTTGCTAAATAATTTTACGCTAGGGTGTTTAACTGGCAATGAGCCCTCAAGACCCTCAATGTGCCCCCTTGATATCTTATTTTCTGGTACTCTTACAAGTGATACTATAACCTCTCTGCATTAGAATGGATTTCTATGGGAATTGGGGGGTGGGACTAGATTAAGCGGCAAATTACACGGGAATTGTATGGAACACAAGGTTGGTTAAATGGCTGCAAGTCATCAAGGGTCTGAGGTATCAAACAAGCCTCAAACTATCTCTTTGCTAACAGATATGCAGTAGACATCAATGGATCACTTTAAGGGTTGTGATGGTTTGAGGCTTGTGGTGGTTAGACCCTTGATGACTTATAGCCATTTAGCCAACCATGTGTTCCATACTATTCCCATGTAATTTACAGCTTAATCTAGTCCCACCCCCCAATTACCATAGAAATCCATTAAAATCCAGAGAGGTTATAGTATCGCTTGTAAGAGTACCTGAAAATAAAATATCAAGAGTTTTTTTTAAGTTGGGTCACAGACATAAGGATGTAATGGCATATTTGATATGCAACCAAATATTAAATTGGATGACTTTATTTAAGTTTATGTTAATTTGTCCAATTATTTTTGGTGCCCTAAAATGGGGGGAATATGTGTAAAAACGGCTACAATTGCTACACGGTTCACCCAATATGGATGTAGAAATCCTCAAATTAAGGCTCCATTTCAAATCCAATGTACTGGACAGCCAAAACAACAAAAAATGTGTCACTGTCCTAACACTTTCGGAGTTCACTGTATGTAGTTTATGTCATATCATTCGTCAAAATCAGCAGTTTATACGACTTGTTATCATGCCTATATATACACATCACTCAACATGCTGATAGGGGGCAGCCATTTCATAATACTTATCTTATTCCACTGAGTTCCTACTGACAGCATCTTTAGTATCCGTTTCAAAAAATAGACTGTTTTGACCTCATGTGAAGCTTGAGCAGACCCAGCAAAGCCTTGAAGAAGTTTTCCACTGGGACACGCTGATAAACTAAACACCTGGCAATGCGAGCCAGAGGCTCAAAATGAGAAAAGTATTAGAGGAACAAAGATTCTGTCTTATTTTTAAACAGCCACTGAATTTGGATGAAGTTTAAAAAAATCCATCAACAGATAAAGAGATAAAACTGTCATGGAAAAAATGTGATTTTGACATAGGTTGGAGCAGCTGCTTTATGCTTTATTCACATTTTGTCTTAAAATCTCTCTTTTCTTGTGACATTTTAAAAAGTTTGTAGTTTCTGGTAGACATTCTGGATTCAATTAAATATTATACTAATGTAAATATTACACGTAATACAGGTCAACGGCTATCTGAATTTATCATTTTTGCATCACTGAGTAATTTAACTTTCTTTTGGCATGTGTACACACAGGCCAATTCAGCTTGCCAGGTTATATAACACTACATACATAAGTCTAAACCACTTTGAAGAGCCAACAAAAATGGGAAATTGTAAAAACAATAAAAAAATTATTCACTTTGTTCCTCACGTTTCATACATTTTCAAAGACCGGAATGTACAAGAAAGGTCAGTTTCGATGTTTAAAACCATTTGTAACAATAAGTGAATAAGTAGACAATAAGTCATAATTGAATATTGACAATATGGACTTTAGCTTTAATTAAAAAATATATATATATATGGAAAATTTAATTCTATCATTCATCTTAGCCCTTCAAAAAGATGATGTACTGGGACTGGCAATTCATGTCAAAGCAGACCAGGGAAGACATTAACAGGTGGGAATTTCACACTATGATGATGAGCCTCAGAGGTGAAGAAGCTCTGAAAATCTTCTTACCGCACAGTTTAAAATGCGTCACGGTTGTCCAACAATCATGATGTGGAATCAGACACCTTCCCCTGTATACTAAACTGCCGCTCCAGGTGTAACCAATTACAAATACTTATTTTACCTAGGCCACACAAAACGTTTGGCTTAATTACTTAGAACTATAACAGTGCAAATTTGTGTAGTTCTCTGCCTAGGCCAATTACCCCCCCCCCCCCCCCCTGTAGTGGTTATATTTCACTGCACCATCTGAATAGCCATCCCAGTAATTATTGTGACTAAAGACAATAATTATTGAGTGCGGGGGCTCTTGGAGAACTGTAATAGTGCGGCAGTCTCATTTATTTTCTACAGTCCTCAAGCAAGCTCACGCTCTACACCTTCAGATGAAAAAAGCTTTCAAACAAGTAGCATTGGAAAGAGGCAGACTACTTATCAGAATTAAACTGTTTAATAATTAATGTTGTTAAATTATTTAAGGCTGTGCGGGTATATTGCAAATGTGTCTCAAGGAGTCATTCAGACCCACAAACCATGCATGCATTTCCATTGTTGCATTCTACATCATAATTGCCATGAGATAAAAATCAGAAAATCAGTTCACATATTCGCTGAAGACTTGCCAGTAGTTGATTAAAATAAATCTCTTGCCGGTGTCCACTGGTTCAGCCTTATCAAACCCAGTGCTGTTAATGGGGGTCACCCTGGAAACCAGAAGTAATGAATGAACTGACGTTAAACCCTTTTGTTTATAGCGCCATGACAAAATCCAATGATTTGTGAGACAGACAAATGTCCAGGCACATCATTGCTACCCATTTAGTTTACAACCCAGACCGAAGTGTGGATAGTCAGGATAATTATGCACAACAAACCATAAGTTGTTAAGTTGTTTCTGATTGCTCAAAATGAACCTTTCCAATTTTTTTGTGGCCCTGTGTTTGTAAAATCTATTTTTAATTTACCACGGAATACCATTTGAACAGTAAATAAAGAATATCTCTCTCATGGTTCCAATTTCCAAAATACTTCTCTTCTCATTTGCATTTAAAAAGCAGGAGCCTTTGTTTTCAAACACAAACACGCATGGTTTGTTTGTCTGAATAAGCAGCGAACAGTTAATACTTAGCATAGCGCCAGTAGTGGTGTGTTGTTGTTACAATTAGGTCGCAGCAATTGTTTCTAGCATTTGTGGATGTTCAAACGTCTTTGATCTCTTTGCATGCATGTTACAGAGTCTAAAAAATCTCAGCAAGTTCATGGTCTCTACTACATCAGACAATCTTCTGGGTGGAGCTGCTGAATCAATCAGGTCCCACCGGAAATGGCAGATGGCCGTTTGTCAGAAACCCTTCCTAAACTTACAGCCCTCTATTATGCATCATCCTATCCTCTGTCTGCTCTCCCTCTTTATCAGGGTTGCCGGGTGAAATACCTGGGCCCGGGACAATAACATTTACCACAAGTTCACGGACCTTTGGGACCCCCATCCCCCCACCCCAACTCGACTCGTACCTGAACAACGTACTCAGTTGTCCCCCCCCCCCCCGACAGAGACCCTGCTCCGAATACTCTTCTTTCTCCACATTCCCTACATGATATTAGTCATATTCCCCAATTTCTTAATGCTAAGATTGACCTGTGATTCAACTGCAATTTAAGAAAGATGAATGGCTTGGGTTAGAGATAATGTCCCTGAAGATGAGTTAGGAGTGATCAGTTCACAGACAAACAGCATGCTCTAATTCACACTTCTAACAGCATGCCAAGGCTAGTGCCTAGCAACTGGTAAACTCAGATTATGCTGGGCCAGAAAAGTAATTGACTGAATACTGTAGAGGTACAGTTGAAGTCGGAAGTTTACATACACTTAGGTTGAAGTAATTAAAACTAATTTTTAGCCACTCCACAGATTTCATGTTAGCAAACTATAGTGTTGGCAAGTCAGTTAGGACATCTACTTTGTGCATGACACAAGTCATTTTTCCAACAATTGTTTACAGAGAGATTATTTCACTATATCACAATTCCAGTGGGTCAGAAGTTTACATACACTAAGTTGACTGTGCCTTTAAACAGCTTGGAAAATTCCAGAAAATTATGTCATGGCTTTAGAAACTTCTGATAGGCTAATTGACATTATTTGAGTCAATTGGAGGTGTACCTGTGGATGTATTTTAAGGCCTACCTTCAAACTCAGTGCCTCTTAGATTAACATCATGGGAAAAATCTAAAGAAATCAGCCAAGTAGTACGCAAGTATAAACACCATGGGACCACACAGCCGTCACACCGCTCAGGAAGGAGACGCGTTCTGTCTCCTAGAGATGAACGTGCTTTAGTGCGAAAAGTGCAAATCAATCCCAGAACAACAGCAAAGGACCTTGTGAAGATGCTGGAGGGAACAGGTACAAAAGTATCTATATCCACAGTAAAATGAGTCCTATATCGACATAACCTGAAAGGCTGCTCAGCAAGGAAGAAGCCACTACTCCAAAACCACCATAAAAAAGCCAGACTACAGTTTGTAACTGCACATGGGGACAAAGATCTTACTTTTTGGAGAAATGTCCTCTGGACTGTTGAAACAAAAATTGAACTGTTTGGCCATAATGACCATCGTTATGTTTGGAGGAAAAATGGTGAGGCTTGCAAGCTGAAGAACACCCCAACCGTGAAGCAGGGGGGTGGCAGCATCATGTTGTGGGGGTGCTTTGCTGCAGGAGGGACTGGTGCACTTCATAAAATAGATGGCATCATGAGGAAGGAAAATTATGTGGATATATTGAAGCAACATCTCAAGACATCAGCCAGGAAGCTAAAGCTTGGTCGCAAATGGCTCTTCCAAATGGACAATGACCCAAAGCATACTTCCAAAGTTGTGGCAAAATGGCTTAAGGACAACAAAGTCAAGGTATTGGAGTGGCCATCACAAAGTCCTGACCTCAATCCAATCGAAAATTTGTGGGCAGAACTGAAAAAGCGTGTGCGAGCAAGGAGGCCTACAAACCTGACTCAGTTACACCAGTTCTGTCAGGAGGAATGGGCCAAAATTCCAGCAACTTATTGTGAGAAGCTTGTGGAAGGCTACCTGAAGTGTTTGACCCAAGTTAAACAATTTAAAAGCAATGCTACCAAATACTAACAGGGTGTATGTAAACTTCTGACCCACTGGGAATGTGACGAAAGAAATAAAAGCTGAAATAAATAATTCTCTACTATTATTCTGACATTTCACATTCTTAAAATAAAGTCCTGATCTTAACTGACCTAAGACAGGGAATGTTTACTATGATTAAATGTCAGGAATTGTGAAAAACTGAGTTTAAATGGATTTGGCTAAGGTTTATGTAAACTTTCGACTTCAACTGTATAAACAATGTCAAATTGATTCCTTGGCCATTTACAAAGGTAACAATCGACAAAAAATAATGAAAATAAACAAAAATCTTAACACAATACATATATTAATTTAATTCTTAGTTTTGACATCTCTTCCATGTTAGAACAAAGCAAGGTCAAAGTGCATTATTGTCTTTGGCTGAGGGATGGATGGTGGTACTGCACTGTATACATTTCCGTCGCTGCAACACGAGGTCACCTCTAGTGTACCTGAAATTGCAAGTCAAGTGGTTAAGGATTCTGCTGCATGAGATTTCTCAAGCTTGACACTAATTCCTTAAACTGTATTGGCTTCCATTGGACTAAGGCGACACTTCCCTTTTTGACAATGTGCTGACAGCCCCTATGCTACAGACTGCACCACTGACGTTTCCCTCGTTGCCATCTGTATATATTTTGCATCCTGTTAATCAGCACAAATTAAGGCCTTGAGAACAGGGTGTGGATTCTTTGACCAATCAATGACTTAAATGAATCACTGGTGCGGAAACACACAAAAACCAACAGGCACAGCAGCCATCCAGAACTAAATTCTGACACCCACGAAATACAGTGCATTCTTTTCCATAAACCACCTTGGTATTATCTTGCCTGGTGATGTTGAAGAACATTTAATATGCACAGGAACGCCCATTACTAAGCCTGTTGTGACATGTTAGGCAGAACTGACAGTGACTTAGGACATGCCCTAAAGTAACCCCAAGGAATGACTTGTGGTGAAGAACAAAATGATGATGATGGCCACCCTGACCACAAGAGGTAAGATAAATTGGTATAGTGAAAGGGTTTCCACATCCAACAAGAGCATGTGGTTTTACAAGAGACAAAGAATGGCAACTATTCACTAACCTTCAGCTGCTTATTGCAGCTCTTATTTAGGTTGCCAGACTTTAACTACTTTGTAAGGAGAAATGACTAAGTCTTAAAATTCATTAAATATTTCCAATAAATGCGTTCTACAGGAATTCTCAAATGTAAAAGGGTGTTTTTTTTCCCTGTAGTACTATGAGCTCCTGGCTCTGGCATAACACTGGTGTTATGAAACATTGATGCTCACAAGTCGTAAAATGTCAGTCATATATGCACGTTTCAGCGTGTGTGTAATTTAGGAATCAAATTCCTAAAAACCTTCTGACGTTTGTCTTCAAATCCATCAGGAGCCTTCAAAATAGACAGGGGGAATTGTACAGTACAATTAATTTGAATACAAGTATTTTTAGTCTCAAAATAAGGGGTTTGGTTTATTGGACGGCAGTGCTTCTTATCGGAAGTGCCTGTTACCAAATCATCTTTGCCTTTGTTCATTCATATGCAAGAGTGAACGCTTCAACACATGCCTACTTTACCTTTTGTTATACATGAAGAACAGGTGGGGACCGTGTACATTTCTGTAGAAAAATAAAGAGCAACATACTGTTCACATTAATAACGACAGTTCTAGGCTATGCTGCATTTTATTCAGGTAAAACTAAGTTGTTATGCAAGAGATTATGTGATATTTAACTTCAAACTTTGTGTGGTGGAGCCACCTACTGGAATACACTGGAAGTAGACGGGACATACTGTACTCTTCCAAAATACATACCATAAATATATCCACATACCTAAATACATATCTTCAAACTCTTAAAACTGAACAGCTGCTGAACATTGATTATAAGACTAATGAGGGTAACATCTAATTTTAAATCTTTCCATTACTTTTATAATTGCGTGTTCATGTAACATGCGACAGACCCGTTGACCCCCCAACACTGACAGACACCTACTTGTATAGTATCTTTAGCTTAAAACCTAGCGAGAATATAAACACATCAGATACTCAAAAACTTTATTATTAGAATATAGTATCTGTATTAGATACAGCCTCATTTTTACATGTATCTATAATCCAAATAAAGCACTAATTGAACTTTAATAATATACAATTCCCGATGCTGAATGGAGCCAATGATAAAGGATAAATACATAGATCTTTCCCCTCTCCTCAGTGCTGTTAGATGCTGTGCATCTAATCTTTAAAAGCCTGATGTGGTTTCATTGGCATTCAGGAAAGGCTTAAACCAGCTTAAAATGACAAGAAAAACCCACACGCAATAACTTTGCTTGAAGCTTCCGGAGGTTAGACATCAATATACGATCAACAAAATCAAGACCACCAAAATGGCATCCTGTTAAAAGTTTTAATGTTATTTTCAAATACATTTGATATGACAATTTTACATAAACTTTTTCAAAACACAATTGGATTTTTATTGGAATATTTTAGTTTTTTTATTTCTATTTTTTTTTTTTTCATTTTTCATTTTTTAATAAAGCTCAAAGCAAAAAGTAATGTATTGAGTTGGTTTGACCTGGTAAAACAAGAGGGCTCAAAAATGAATTTTGATTTAAGTGGCCAACAGTATTTTATCCAAAAAGGCTGTATGTATTTTTACAAAAGGAAATAAAGGAACAAATCTACTGGGTTTCCTTATTTTATGATACCTGATAATCTTCCATATACATTTAAAGAGGAAGCAAGTAATCCTGCTGTACATGGGTAGCCTCAAACCCTGAAAGCCATCTACTGCTGGGGATTTCCAGCCCAGTCAATGATTTGAGCCCAAATTCTTGCTCCATTTTCCAACTGCTCTGTTCTCTTGGTCCCTCAAAGCTATGACCAAATCCTCTTACACGTCTACAGGGCAAAACTGATACACAAACCTTCAGAACATACCAAATCCACACTGCACAGGGGCAACAGAGCTGAGGTTATTTACTGGCAGGCCCAGCGACACCCCAAAGAATGCCACTGAAAAGAAAGGAAATGACGGCTCTTTACAAATCCAAGTCTGCGCTGCCCAGTTCACCTACATATAAAATTAGAGGATAAGATAGTCAAAGAGAACGGTCTTACATTTATTGTGGTTGAACGTCTCTGTAAAAATTCTACAACCATTGCGCAACTGGAATCTTCGCACAACCTGTTACCGTTGGTGTTCACCGCACACTACCTTTTCAAGATATTTGTCTGTGTTAAACACAAGTGAGCAAGCTATGACTGAACTGGTTGTTAAACACTTACCCTTTATCAACTCCTACTTGCAGAGATGAATTATATACCCAAACAATCTGGTAAAAAAAAAAAAAAAAACCATGACAATCCACCCAAATCACCTAATGCACCTCAACAAAGCTCACTCAAATCAAAAACTATCCTGAGAATATGAGGCACAGAGAATTTATCAAGTAAAACATTCCTAGACAGTTCAGTCTAACCTTCATTCCTTGCATAATCCGAGTACATCTTTAAAAATACTGAAGCGATGACATATTGCTTTTCACTTCATTAGATTACCAAAGACCATTACTCAGTTCTGTATGAAGATGTTCATGGCCACATTTGATGCAAAAATGGTATGTTGCAAAAAATTACCTAATTGTTAAAAAATTCCAGTCACACCAATTAACGGATGCCACTGTGTAAGAGCAGCGAAAGGCTTCCTGGAGAAAGAGAATCCCATATTTCATAAAATCTGTACAATTACTTTTCCACTAAAAAGCTCACTAGTTTTCACCATGAAATAGTCTGAATGTGTCTAGAAATTATCAATGTCAACTTGAAAAGGTGAGAAACGGTCACGGCTCCAAATAGGAACAACAAAAATAGCACCAGGCTGTGGAACAATGAACAAAACAACCTTGTGAGTTGAAGCAAACACACCACATAAATCTCAGTAACACAATAAACTGAAAAGGATCGCAAACACTTCCCCACAGATTCCCAATGACGGGACAAACAAACAATAAGAAACGTAAACATTGGTAATTGGGTATCCAATACCTCAACAGCATTGACTGGTTATGCCATTTGATCAATGTTGAACCCCTGCTTATGTGCATTACCTAGTTTTCATATTAATGGGAAATAAGCATAATATTAGCAACGGAAAAGAGCTAGAGGATTACAGCCCCCCTAGCTAGACAAAAATGCCATACATTCATTTGTGAGCCCTATAACCAGAGGAATTGTCCTATGTATCTTGCTACATAACTAAGCAGAATTTGAGAAAATACTTAAAACAAACCTAAGCACAAAGCCGATGACAATTCTACAGACAGCAATAAAAAATATAAAATAAAGAGATGAGGATAATCATTTACACTATAAGGCTGTTTGTTCAATAATATACATATTAAGGGAATTATACATTTTACCAACAATACTTCTACTTGCATTTTTCCTTTTTCTTAGTTTTTTTGTATTTTTTAGTTAAAAATACATATTTTAACATCAAAGGCTTGTAAGTACAAGCAAAGGAGCACACTATTATACAACAGTTTAGAGATTACTCATCCCACTGGTTTAATCAAAGGTTTAAAACAAGGGTAGCTACACTTCACTTATTAAAGAAATGCCGTTCACCGTTTGTCTCTTCTTTTAAACAGATTTAATGTGTACTTTATACCAAACTACGTGATATACTAACTTGCCCTTCACTACTTTCCTGTATGCAGTGCCACCTGGTGTACAATATATATATATATATATATATATATCGCTCTTAAACAGAAAATGGCAACATTGACTGTTCCAAGGTTATGCAACTTTCAAAGCTTTCACGTGCCATATTTGTCAGTTTAGTTTTACATTCTCCCCATAACCAAAATCTATTAGACTTCAATTCCAAAACCTTTCATCCTGGCATAAAGAGTTTAAAAATTAATCAAATTTGCTGCAATAAATTAGGTCCGCTATCAAGTATTACCTCAATTTAGCCCTGAATAGTCAGTCTTTGATGTTTCCAGATATGTACATTTCTGTTAAAACAAATCCTGTGGAAACTTAAATTAAGGTGTTACTTTGAAAAGCAAGTATGTAATAGTCAATAAACAGGGAAAACTCACTGTGTGTGTGTGTGTGTGTGTGTGTGTGTGTATGTGTGTGTGTGTGTGTGTGTGTGTGTGTGTATGTGTATAAGTATGTGTATATGTATATATATGGACACATTTTAAAATGTTAGGCAATTTCAAACAAAACATTCTCAATTTAGTCAAAATCTGTTTATCTGGATTTTAAGATTTATTTTAGGGAGATAATGTATATATAAAAAAAATAAAAATAAAAAAAAATAAAAAATCTGCATTCTGTGGTAAATTTAGAATATATTCAGAGAAGATTTACATGACATTACAGAAAAACACATATTTCCAAGTTGTTGGATTATTAATGAAAGACAAATGATACGGCATCAGCCATCAATAAAAAAAAAAAAATAAAAAAAAACACAAAACAAAAAAGTCCCAAAGGTATTGAAAATGAAAGCATTAATTATAGAATACTATTAATCCGCTACGGTTCACTTCTTTAAAACATAATAATAATAATCTGCTCAGTTGCTGGACACATTATACATGAGCCTTTCCATATTCAGATATTCATGTACGGTATAATCTATATGATTTCATATTAATCCTCTGTGCATAGACCCACCACAGAACGGTGTGTGTTCAGTCTTCCATGTACTGCATCTAGAATTATTTAGTCAAAAAAAATTTCTATAGGGAACTGTCCATTTAAAGAAGGGGCTTGGCTAGGTTTCAAATCGGTGTGCATGTCTTGCCTATTGAAAAATGACAAACCCAACAAATGTATTTCGGACACTATTCACTGAGTAATTAATTGGTTACACAACAAAGAAAATAAAGTGAGTTTTCAGATATGAGCATTTTCCAGATGAGAATGTTAATGGAGAGCCCTGCTGGATGTAACTCCCAGAGGCGTGTTCTCTTGTGAGGTGAACAAAAAGTTCAAAGGTCCCGTACTTTAAACTGTAGTCTTAAAATGTGCCATCTTAAACCAGAGGAGGTTTCTTTTCACTTTTTTTTTTTTTCTTTTCTTTTTTTTTCTTTTTTAAATTTTATTTATCTTTTTTATATCTCCCACACACCCCCACACTCATCAATATGATGAGCATCCAAGTCCCAAATCAAAGCGGGAAAGAAGTCGCTGCATTTTGCAGTTTAAAAAAACAAACAAAAAAATAAAATAAAATAAAATAAAAAAATAATAACCACCTCGGGTTTACTTTGAATGCAGAGGAAAATGAGCTGCAGACGTGAGTGACAAACTCCTGCGCGGTATCTTCTCTGGAACTCCACATCCACCCAAAACGCCGCTGGTCTGGGGTGTCCAATGCGCCCCGACAGCACGATCCTGGCAGGAAGGCGACGGGGGGTGCTATGTGCTCCCGGCTACCTGGGGCTCTCCGCTCTCAGGGGTACCTGGGACAGAAGAGGGGGAAAGAGCGTAAGGCTTTCTTTACATTTGACCTTTCAGAAGAAAGACCTCCGCTCTCGCCATAGACATGCATATTTAACTAGACAGGAAAGCGCGCGCTCAGCCAACCTAAGCTGTGAAGCACCCGGAAGTAAGCATGTACTGCGCGTGTTGAGTGCGAAACATTGGAGCTCCCATTAAAATGAATGGAGAATATCAGACCTTTGAAGGCGAAATTAAAGTTCCCATATTATATTTTTAAACTTGATTAATGATCCTGTTTCATATGAAAAGCAGATTGTGGACCAAAACAATCATTGTTTCACATACTGCTACAAATAATGAAATTTATGATCGCATCAAATGAGCTTGGTTTTCTCCATTGAATTCAATGGGCAGAAAGCTCTTTTGCACCCAGTCAGCATACTTCCGGGTGCTTCACTGGCCGGCCCCTTCCCACCACCTCCAGTTCCTATATACGCTCTATGGCTCTCGCTCTCGCTCTCAGAGAACCGCGGGCGGCAGAGACGAGCAACCGCGAGTTACCGCTGGTGGGGGTGGTGCCGGCTGAGGGAGAGATGACGTCGTCTTCGTCGCTGTCCTCCTCGTTGGACTGGGGCACCTCGGCCTCCAGGACGGCCGGCTTGGTTTCGGTCTCCTGATCGGCGCGGCTGCGCAGGGCCAGGATGCGGTGGTGCAGGGCGGCGGACAGCTGCCCCGTGTCCTTCGAGCTCGCCTGAGAGGGACAGAGACGTCTTGCATTTCACATGCCCGGCGTTTAGCCACTTAGCAGATCACCTTTATCCAGAGCCACACAGATTTATGTTCTCGTGTACGATCTTTTACACACTCGGATGTTTTCACTGAAGTGATTCAGGTTAAGTGCCTTGCTCGAGGGTACAAGCGCCAGAGCTGAACCCACAACCTTAGAGTTACAGGCTCAGTTATACTAAGCATTACACTACACTGCCACCTGTGAGATTTGTGGGGAAGAGAAAGAGAGACAAAAAAAAACAACACCAACAAGAGCAGACCTGCTGGCCTACTGTCATACCGATATGAGAAAGACCTTGACACCCTGGTCCTCTGTGTCCATGGCGGTGATCCGGATGCTCTTCTCACTGGCTTTGTCAATCTGCATCTGGGCCCACAGTTTGGTGTTGAGAATCAAGCGTAGGCTGCCCTGGGTTCGCATCACTGGAGCATAGAGAAACACAGGAACACAGTTATAGGATCAACACTGCATCGTATACTATTGCTGATACTTCGCACCGTCAACAGGACCAATTTTACAGCTCGGTACTACACGGAGGACCTGTTACCTAATCGCGACTGCAATGTTCCATCGTCAGTGGACGCCATGTCATTCAGTCTCAGCAGTCCTCGACCTCTTTCTACCCAGGACTGGTACGTCTTTTCGAACACAAATAATTTGCATTGTATCTACGGAGATAAAGACAAGCTGGATTTTGGCTCCTTTCCAATCAGAAGCACATAAGGCTGGCAGATGTATAAAGATTTCTAGCTTTTATCACTCGAGAATTACATTAAAGATGAAAGATCCTCACAGGGACTGCAGACTGATAATAATGTGTGTGAAGACCAGGGAAGAGAAGAGATTACCATCGTTCTTACCTGCAAGACGTTACTTTCCGACTCCTCTCCAGTTATCACCTCCACTTTCTCCAATAGGCACCGCTTAGCCGTGGCTTTAGTGTACGCTGCTGCCGACTCCTCCAAAGACTCGGCTATGTTGTTAGCTACAAGTACAGGAATCAAACCAACCTGCTACCATCACAAGTTCAACATTGAGCTCCACGAAGGGAGTGAAAAGAATGGATACAAGCTACTTTCATGACTAAAACATGATTGCTCAACACAGTCAGTCTCATAAGGTCACCAGACAATAGACTCATTTGGGAGATACGGTATTATCCTCATTATTCAGTGATGTGGGCACACCTACCCTTCTCGGGAATAGTGTCTTGTGAAGGAGGTTCAGAAGCTGGGACTTCTGCAGTCTCTTTGCTGGCCTCTACTGGTGAGTCACTACACTTTGGAGGACTCTGAAAACAAATTCATCAATAAAGGGGTTAATATAGCTCTACTGTCCCTGCAGGCAATTCAGTGTGCAGTAGGAACCTGGTTATTTAAAAAGAAATCTTAGAATGTAATTAATTTGACCTATCTCTGCATAGATTGAAGCCAAATACGGGAAGTTTCAACGTTCAATTCAATTTACTAATGTTTACCCACGGCAATACATTTCTTCATGTCCAGATGTTATTTAAACATTTTTGGAAATATTCAAGAACTTAAAATAGAAATGCATCAGCAATCCATGCGTTCCACCCTGGAGTTCCCGCTCATCCACCTCATTCTGTCATGAGCCTGGTATATCTCCCCTACGCCCCTGTACCTCCCTTCCTCTCCCTCCAGGAAGGAACACCCGCCAATTAGCAATCTTTCATTTATTCATTACGTGTGTGCACTGGGGTAAACTAAAGGGAAAAAAACTGACTGCTGTGTGAGCATGATCAGGCAGGTAAATCTTGTCGCAGCAACAGACCATAATTTCTGGCACCATCACTGTCGCTATGATAGCCCGGTAACATCTAAACAGCAGAGAACGTACTGATGCCAAGGAAGTGATTAAGGTGAGGCCAGCCAGCTAACCCCCCTTCTGTTGGGATTAGCCAAACCATGAGTGGATTTCACACAAAGGCCCAGACACGTCACACAGAAAGCTGCTCCACCCACAGCGGCTGTAATTGAGCGTCCTCAGTGTATTAGTTTCAGACAGAGCAATCTCCTCCATGGCAGCATTCACGGACATCAGGGCAGAATCCGCCAATTTCGTTTCATACCCAATTTATTTGGCAATAAATTCGTCCAACAGCTTAAAATATGTAGGAACTACCTTTGTACACTGCATGTAAATAGTGATATTTCATCCGCATATAATAAATTAAATGATGTGGAGAGATAACGGCAGTCAGTGGAAGAGGTCTGCCCAACGGCTCGGCCAAGTACGTCTGCAGCAGTTAGCACAGTGTTCCGGGGGAAAAAAACATTAAACTCTGAGCAATGAAGTGTCAACGCACACATCAAAACACCAGGGTTTGAAATGACCCATTGTAAAACCAAGGAAGACAAACATTGACTTTAACCTTCATTTGAATTTGATCTATGGCACAGTTTAACACAGCGTTCATTCCTGTTCCAGTACAAACACAGATCCATTCCCAATATTCCAAATACAATGACAGGGGAAAGAAAACGAAGCATCTCTCTCATCCAGACTTTTTCATGTAAAAGCTATGAGGAAATATTTTAATGCAAAATCGTTTAAGACTCACCAGGACACGGTCAGACATATTCTGTCCAAAAACAAACTTTTCCCCAGTTTCCACATTGTTTGGGGGTTTCTGTAAACTGAAAATGAAAAGGAGCAGTGCTTAGACAAGAGATTCAGTTTTCCAGCTAAAATCTACCTTTCATAAAACACCGGAGAAGCATTACCTGGGGGTGCTGATATACTGTAAGAAATAATTAGTTTCTCCGGACTGAGACTCTGATGATGGAGAGCAACCCTCTTTTGCTTCCAAAGGGGGACTATTTTCTTCCACCTAGAATTAAAAGGAATGTCACAATTAAGTCTGGTATGGTTTCAAAAATATTTCAGCATATATTTTCCCTTTCATAATTTATTTCTACACAATATGACTTCCAGTCTAATCTGCATCATGAGTTAGAGACAAGTTTGGAAAATGGACGGGGAAGGGACTAACAATTAGTGTGTCATTTCCAAATTAGCCTCCCTCTGTTTTAGACAAAAACTGATCAATTTATTGAAAATAAAGGGTTGCATATGATTTTGAAGATGTACCCATTTGCAAACAATACAATATTTCAGACTAATATTGACTTTTAGTAATATTCAAAGCAAACATTAATACTAGTTTTGACTACAAGCTTGCAATTACATTGCTGCCTGAAAAATTCACTTCCTCATTAAGGACATAGAAATATATGGAGAAAGAGGAACTAGAGGTCAAACACCAGGTCAAGAGCACAAATAGAACAGTTCACATCAGTTTGTACTCAACCCACTTTGATTTTAATGACAAAACTAATTCCCTTGGGATGACTGAGGTACAGTATCCAAGTACCACAGAACAGTAGCCTACACTGCTAAACCTAAACAAACACACATATTCTTTCATAACTTAACTTTTATAGCCCAATTATGAAGTTAGTTGTAAAGCAAACCTTTGCCCTGTCTTTGATATTCTGGCCAAACACAAACGAGGACGCAGCAGGAGTTTGCCTCGGCTCCCTGTCCTCTTCATTCGTGCTGCGCAGGCCAGCCTCCAGATTAGCACTCTCCTGGGAAACAATACGATGGAGCGGTCAGGGCCAGCGGCAAACACAGCGCTTTACTCTCGTCAGAAAAATGACAGTTTTATCACTCTTCAAATGTCATATTCCTCAGCTGGAGGTTACAAGCAGGCTTCCGACTCTATTAAAGCGAAACTGTTCAGAGGTAAGTCCATAGGCCTGAACTTTTCTTTCCTGGCACATTCAAAGTAAAATTGTAATTGTCTGTGAAACTACAGATGTTACACATTTTGTTGAAGCCAACTGACCTACTAACAGCAAAAACAGACCAAACAACCAAAAAAGTTTAAGTTAGCCAGCTGTACTGCATTCAAATTGTACTTTTCAGGTCAGTTACTGCAGAGATCTAATGAGGAAGGGTTTCAGCCATTTGTTTTACAGGGATGATGTGGCTGTTGGCTAGCTGCTGAAAGCTTCAGTTATAGCTTGCATTTATTTACAGTTATATACAGTTACAGCTTGCATTTATTTACAGTTATAGCTTGCATTTATTTAGTTATATAGTTACAGCTTGCATTTATTTAGTTATATAGTTACAGCTTGCATTTATTTACAGCTATATACAGTTACAGCTTGCATTTATTTACAGTTATACACAGTTACAGCTTATTTGTAATAAGGATGACTGACCCTCTGCTTTATTTGTGTTGTCAATATAGCTTTATTCTTTCTATATACAGGTAGCTACAACCATTAAGAAATGGCTGGCTAGCCTAACCTAGGTAATATTAAAGACTGTAGCCATTTGAGTACTGAATTAAGTTCTACTGATACTAAGCGAGACCCTGGCTCTGCTATTCCTCAGGCCCCGATTATATATAGCTTGATATTGGTGTTTACATGGCTATAGAGCTATCATTAACATTGAGTGCATGACATTGCTCAACTTGCTCCTCACCCACCTAGTTTAGCAAGCAAGCCCTCTAGAGTATATGGGTCCAAATAAAACAGCCTGAAAGTAGTTTATTACCTTGCTTGGTAACAGTACTGTGTACTAAGCTGTGAAATTCTCAGTGCTCACCGGTGAGTTGACCGTCTCCTCTGCAACACCGTCGGACTCCTCTGTGCTATTCTGAGAGGCCGGCTGCTCCTCCGCAGAGCTGTCCGATGACTTATTCATGCCATTTGTCCCACTGCTGGAATCTGTAATTATTACGGACAGACGGAATTTCAGTGTAAATCTATTTGTGCTTCTCGGCGGTTCCATTTCATTCCACGCATATTATTGCTCTTCAAGACAAAGTTAGCAGTTAGCCCCTCTGCCAGTTATACTCAAGCAAAAGAATAGAAGGAATTCAATGCTTAAAATTCATGCTGTCACAAACTCGCATCCCTATAGGTTCACTGCACAGCACATGCTCGTCTAGGTAGTTTTGAGTAACACACAGGAAGCTTTTGCTTTCGTTCGAGCCCATACTTACTAGACTGGCCGAAAGATTTGGGCGCCGGGGCCTGGAGCATTGCTGGGCGGAGCACGCTGCGCTGCTGCTCCTTGGGCTTCTGGCTTGGGACACCTATAAAACAACCTGCCGTTAGCCTGGACAAGGAAGGGCGGGTTCCAATGCCACCAGGAGCCCTGGCATATGGTGATAGCTCCCATAAAATAACACCCTTAACCTAGGCTTCTTCAGTCAGATTCATATGAGAAAATGACTGCCAGAAAAAAATAATTTTACGTTGCATTTTAAGCTTGCAGTCACAACTCCACTGGATCAAGTGCCCCAGCCTGATGTATCATTTTCCCTGACTGGGGCTTCCATTTAATAGCAGCTATGCTGCTGTCAGAAGCAATACGGGCAGAGCCGAAGAAAATTATTCAAATATGCAGGATAGAATTTCTGCAAGTCAACTTCCATTTCTTCACTGAAAGGGACAGATCACTTTCTCAATTTTTTAAATATCATTTCAGCTTTAATTTATGGTTTTTTAATTGGCCCAGACAGTTTTTGTGTGCAATGAAGGATATTTTAGATATTTACACAAGTTTCTGATGATCTATTGGCATTCCAATGGCTTTGTGGTTTAAAGCAAAGAAAAGAATTTGCGCAACTCCAAAGCAGCTTGTACATTCATCATAATGTTATTGTAATTGTATACGTCATTGCGTTTGTGACAACATATGAAAAATACATTATTTAAATTGGATTGTCTGGTATGCATTTCATTTGTGTCATTGATTTAAGCATGAATTCAAAACCTGTATAATTTGTTTTAAAATGGCCCAGACTCAAACTTTCCTTTCAGCTGGATCATATTTAATGATCTCTGGTCCTGGTTATTCACTACTAAACTCTTAAGGCCCCAGTATACTTCAAAGGAAATCGAAATTGCCGGACTCACAAAGGCTGTCGAACTGGTTTGCGACCAAAAGGAAGTGTCGCATTGGGCTTCGATCGTCGCAGTGTGTAGAGGCCGGCCAGCCAAACTAGTCAAACTTTTAACACCCACGTTCACCTCGTTCACCGTCCCCCAATACACCCTCGCCTGCAATTGGTCAACAAGGCTAGACTTGCTGAAGCTTTTCAATGATGTATTCATTCATACAAGTGTATACATCGTTGGCCAGCCTGTACACACAGGGACTCCAGAGACACTGAAATTACATCTTTAAAGAAACTCCTTTTTACATTTGAGAAATAGATTTTACTCACCGTTTTCTTCCTTTTTCTTAACACTAGAGTCGCCAATTGCCCCGTATCAGCGTTGTGATTATTTGTAATTATTTCATCGGGGTTTATGATAGTTCCCATCCTGCTATAACTTTTTCAATGCTGCAAATGCTGTATATGATAAAAGCACACTTAAATTGCTTTCTTTAGTTTCTAGATGAGTGTGAATCGTTGTCACTCACCTCCAGATGTGCATTGACTACATTTACATAATGGGCGCATTAGTGCATTGAGACAAAGATTGCGATATCTTAATTATAAGGAGTTTCTAATCCATCTGGCGTGGAGCGTCATTAAACAAACAGACCTCAAGTCGCAGTGAGTATACTGACTTTTGCTCCCAGCGCCGTATTCGACAGCAGTTCGAATCCACCAAATTAGATTTTGTTTCAAGTATACTTGGGCCGTTAAGGTGGTTACATAGTGTTTAAAACAGGGAGCGGACACGTACACGGATGGACAGTTAGCCTTTCATAGTCGAGCGTACCAACCCCCCCTTTGTAGACTACATTTCCCATAATTTTTGCGTGCAAATTACAAACAACAATGGCGTCCTTCATAAAAGAAGATTATGGTAAGCAGAAGGTATGCTTGTAGGCGGAACAACAGGTCCGCGTGGACATGAAAAAACACGCGCTGCGCGGACTGCCTAGGCGGACGACCGCTCAGGGTCCGCTATGATGTAATTTCGGTCTGCGCGGACCCTGCGAACGTCTGCACACATACTTTTTTTGGCGACTATGAATTGGCCTAAACACAGATAAAGAATGACATACCCTACCATTTACAAGACACGAACATAAATATAACACTGTACGGGCAATAATACAGACCTGTACTTGGTGCCTGTCCATGGATCAAGGTTGGCGGTTTCAGCCGAAATCCAACTGTCTTTTCCTCTGTTGACACAGACATGTACAAGCACAGTGCAGGTGGTTAGATTAATATGAGAGCACAACTACACTCTCCCATTGTATTGTTCACTGCATAAAGAACATCCTACACAGTGCAAAACCTCAGAAACAGAGGTTTCGTTTGAGAAATGGGTTTAATGGGGTTTAATCAGTAACAACTTGACCAAAAGGCTGGAATTTAAATTACGCAGCAGATAATACATTGCTAAGATCCCAGATGGCATTCAGGGACACGCAACCATGCATCTCGGTAACTCAGATGTCTTTTCCCAGCACACATATTAGGAAATCATTCATGCTCTGCATGGACAGACTGTCAGATTCATTTCCCTCAGACTTCAAGGGTAGTGCATTTATGGTGCACTGCATGACTGTACAGCAGACTTCCCGCCGCAGTGCTAAGACACACAAACACATTCAAACGGACCATTTCTGACATGAGGTCATGCAGTCAGAAAAGAAAATGAAATACAAACGCACAGTACGGCACGCACGTACACATGCACAATAAACCACCACACAAACGTACACGTAAAAAATGTGCGCCCATGCGGCAGTTTGCAGGCACAAGTTTGTCAGAAGCTCGTTTAATGGCCTCACCAGGTTCTGAGTCAGAATTTCCAGTTGGAGACTGGCAGAAATTGGAGGGCATGAACACATTATTCTTTGACACTGCAAATGAACAAAGAAAGGAAACGGGAGGAAAAGCAAGTTATTTTCTTTGGATGTTAATGGCATTACTGCTCCTACACTGCGTTAGACACCACTCGGCCAATGCGCAAACATGCTTGGCATTACAAATCTTTACACTCTGAGGTAATATGCTCACTGAAGTCTGACCAATCTTTTTAGTTTTTTTTAAATGTGATATCAGATATTGAATCAACCCAGAGTATCCCCAATGTATATGCCAGTGAGGACACAATGAGTCTTCCATTCAATTTGGTTGGTCAAATACACAGACTATTTTCTAAAACTGAGAAGAAGCTCACTCCCTTCAGCCTACCTGGTGGACAGAACTCATGCAATTTCAGGTGTACAGAAATGTGAGCTGTGCTCTTACCGGAATGAGAGGGTGGAAACTGTGTTAAAGATGATGTTCTTTCTCTTTTCACAGCAGGACAGTAATCATCATCATCTTTATCTGAATCTGGAAGAAACAAGGGCAAATGAGTTTAATTAAAACCACAAAGGCATAAACATACCACAGATACATTTTGAAAGTATTAAGTTACTACACTGCCTGGCCAAAAAATTAAAAAGTCGCCGTTACACCCGTCATGCATAGTGCCCACTGTGCAAGCCTCAAGAGGCAGTGTTATGATCTGGGGTTGCTTCAATTAGTCAGGTCTAGGCTCAGCAACGTTATGCAGCAATAAAATTAAGTCAGCTGAGTACCTGAATGTACTGAATGACCAGGTTATCCCATCAATGGGCATATTCCAGAACGACAATGCTCATCGGGCTCAAATTGTGAAAGAGTGGTTCAGGGAGCATGGGGAATAATTTTCACACATTAATCCTGACCTTAACCCCATAGAAAGTCTTTGGGATGTGCTGGAGAAGAGGAGTGGTTTGACTCTCCCGTCGTCAATACTAGATCTTGGCCAAAAATGAATGCAAATCTGGATGGAAATAAATGTTGTGACGTTGCATAAGGTTGTCAAAACAATGCCACGACAAATGCTCGCCGTAATCAAAGCTAAAGGCGGTCCAACAAAATATTAGAGTGCGACTTTTATTTGGCCAGGCAGTGTATGTTACAGAACAACACCAGGAGGTCACTCACCTTCTCCATCTTCTGCACTGGATCCACCAGCTGATCTCTGAAATGAACAAGAGTAAGTAAGCAAAAATGAACTGGGGTTTATGTTTTGTAGTCTGTGAAATTCTCAGCTCATCTCATGCAACAGCTTTTCCAATTCTTGCCATTTTATCTGGGGTCATTATGCATTGGCATTTTTTTCCCCCTACGGTCCAGTAAGGAAAAGAAAAAACTAAACTGTCGATGTCTCTGACTTACCTTTTGCGCTTTATCTTTCTGGAACACAAACACTGGTGGTGCTATGGCAGGTTTCTCTAAAAAGAAAAAAAAGGAGGGAAAAAAATGGCTCCAGTGAAGCAAATTTTATACATTGAGAAGATGGATGTTAATTCAAAAGCCCAATTTGTGCTGCCTAATGTTAAACCTGGTTACGAATGTCCTCTAGATGGGAACCCAATCCATGACCCAGTATGTATGCATGTGTGCAGTATTTCCCAAAGCATTAAAAATCCCAGACAGGAATCAGGAGCACCTCTACTCCGTACGCACCTGATCCCTCACATTAAACTATAGTGTGTATATTTCTGGGGCTCACATTGCAAACAACTGGTATAAACTTTGAGCTGCATTTCAAAATGTTTGCTGTTACATTCTCAAGTCCAAGCTTTTGAATATGAATTGACTCTTGAGCAGGCATTCTATCAAGACAGTGACAGACAGCGCATATTTTGACACCACATTTTGTATGCATTTTGCATTTAGGATAAGTTCATGCATGCCATGTCAATCCATCAGTTTCCCAGGTGATTGTATACTGAATACTACAACTCTGCGCAGGTTTTGCAAATCAATAAAGCAATCTCTGAACTTGAAACAGTTGAATGTCACATACAATGTCACAATCAATATAGCTGTAGCAAACCTTTTCAGATTTTTTCTGTGTGAAAACAGACTTGGTGTTAGGTGTGTGTGTGTGTGTGTGTGTGTATGTGTGTGTATGTACACGCATGGCTTTGATTTGTTTGTCATGTCATTGTCAAGAAACAAGGAATGAACGTTCCTTTTAACTGCCGCCTTTGTGTAGTAATGGGCACGCATTCCCTTTAAGACCTTCAGAAATGCTAAAGCAAAGAGCTTTTAAAGGTTGAGCTGCATTATTGGGTCGAGTCAGACACATTAATGAATCCAAATTGATCAACAGAATCTCTGACTGAATGCACCTATTGTGTTTTAGAAATGAACTCTTACAAAACAAACTCCTTCACTCCATAAACATTCCGCTTTTTCCTGACTTCACAAGAGAAATGCACGCAAACAATAAAAATGCAGTAACCTCGCCGTTTTGAAGAACTCCCTTTTTCTTCCAAAGTCATTCACTTGTCGGTCTTTGGGTAGGGAATGAGTACAAATCACGTGAATGAAACATGATAATGAAAGAATGCAAGGTTTTTAAAGTCTGAGGGGATCACTGAGCACTACCCCAATGAGCTGGATTAAACTAAAGCAGGACCAACTCACATAGAACACCAAATAAAACAGATTTGATTGCCTATAAAAACATTTCTATAATGTGTGCTTACATACTCCCTAAAAAAACACGTGTCCATGTAAACAGATCCCACTATCAGGAGTTACATACGCATTTCTATTAGTGAACCACAGTGTAAGATGATAAATCACTCCCCTGGCTATAACTAGCTGCAGTCCAAGTCATGAGACCAAACGTAATCACTGTGCCCCCAATAGGTTGTGGTGGGTTATATTCGGTCCGCTTACATACTACCTGTCACAGCTGCAGTGCGAAGCAAAGGGAAGACCAGCCCACCCCAACAAGTGGATTCAAAGGACGATATAAAGCTCCAACTGAACTGCTGCTGCTATATTCTACGTCCCAAAGTATTTTTAACTCACCGCGTGGACAGTTTGGCTTACGAAGATGTGCATGACTTACTTTCTATAATTTCGCAGTCCACTCAGCTATTTTTACGTTCACATTTCTTGAGACCAACCGCAACATGACGCCCCAAATTGACTCGTAGCCAATTGGCCATCACATATCAGTTACATGGTTTACAGTGAATGCAGTGTTTAGGCATACCCGATTAAAGGAAAGAACCAAACCAAACCAAACTGGTACATTAAAGCATGCCATAACATGGATACTCTTTAAAAGTACCATAAATGTGCTTTTGGGAAGAGAGGCTGCAGTGCAAATTGCAGCACATTATAGGCTACTGAATAAAAAACACAGCCTTTAACTGAACATAAATGCTGTGACATATTATAAAATATATAATTTTGCAACTTTACTATACTGTGATAACAAATTGCTTTAAACCCCTAACTGCAAACATTACCAAGTTGTACTCAGAAATAAACTTTACTCACAATGTGAATAAGACTAACATACCAGCAAGTTAAAAATGCAGTCTAGTACTGGGGAGGGGGGGGGGGGTACTGGACTGCTTTTTTAACTTGCTGGTATGTTAGTCTTATTCACATTGTGAGTAAAGTTTATTTTACTGCACATCAACAAAGGAAGGCTTCTGTACCACTGCAGGCACACAGTGAATCACCTTAAAGTAGAAATTTGAAGACACTTGAGCAGGATTTTGTTTATAATTACAATTTGAAAACTATTATAAATATTTGAATGCCTCATACCAAATGTTTCGTAAATTAATTAGTTCCTTGGTTATACCAGATACAACCTACGGCTATCACAACTATTTCTCAACTATTCACTTACATTGCATTATCATTAACCTGAATAATGACAAGGAACCTGAACGCATTTAATGAATAAACAGCTATAAGGGCCAAAAATGTTGATTTGTTTTGTCCAATTTTCAATGAAGTTTCCGAACCAATGTGATTTTGAGTTGAACTATTGCTGTAGCGTACATGTAAACATTTAGACTTGGCCTTTTGCCCTTCCCTTCATTGGGCCGCCCACCCAAGAGGAAATGCACTAGCACAGAGAATGCCTGTCTGGCTGTAACTTCAGGGACACAAGAAGCAGGGTAGTGGCCATTTCCCATTGGAGAAAAATTAAAACAAAGAAAATGGCAAACTTCCACTTCTCAATATACAAATCATTAAATAAAGAGTATTTTGCCTTGGGTAACAGCAAGGCTGACTCCATGTCTAGTCCAGTGTAAATGCAGTCTGAATTAACAGTACCAGATATAAGCATGCACAAATTTGAGATGCATTATTACAACCCATATCTACAACCTTATTAAAATTTAGAAGTACGATGTTACTGCTACCTAGGGAATATATATTTGATATAGTAGTTAGAATTAATGCACAATATGGTGTGAAGGATATTGTGCAATGTGCTGCTATTGAACCTATTATATCATTGACAACAAAATCGCAAAAAATAACACCTGTGTATATTTCTGCCATAATTGCAGTCTGAAGGAGCATTCAGTACAGCAGGTAACATGCTCACTTGCCATCTTTGACCACTGAAAGGAGTTAGTTGACAGGCTTGATTTTAAATAAATGTAATAAATGAATACATATAATTAATAAATATACATAATGTGTTTTAATTAAATTATATAATTTTCTGGAGGAAATGATAGGCATAGCTGTTGAAGAAAAATTTGTAGGGATGCACCGATACCAATACTGGTACCGACACTATGTTCATAAACTCATACTCATAAAAATGATCCGATACCCAGACCCAATACTGACAATGTCCCATAGCGTCAAATTGCTGCAAAAAAGAAATAAAATTAGAGAAAAGAAATGCCAACAGTTTGGAATTAGTCGTTAAGACGATAAAAGTATGGCAGATTGCAAGCATTCATTACGTGAACTAAATAAAGTTTGTCAATGTTAAAGGTCCACTATGCAGTATTTTATTTTATTTTTTCCTTGCTGTCGTCCTGTATTTACAATCAAAGAAGTCGCCTCTGTCCTAAACCCTGCTCACTCACCCAAATTCGGCCATCTAAGGGCTGTTTCACACCTGCCTTGTTTGGTTCGATTGAATCGAACTCTGGTTCGTTTTCTCCCTTGCTGCGGTTCGTTTGGGCAGGTGTGAACACAGCAATCGTACTTGGTTGCGCACCAAAAGCGGACCAAACAAGCGGACCGAGACCTTGTTGAAGAGGTGGCCTCGGTACGCTTCCAAACGAACTCTGGTGCAGTTCGTTTGTGGTGAGAACGTGATCCGACCTTGGTCCGACCCAACTGCAGAAAGCACTGCGCATTTTTGGACTAAACAAGCTCCCGTAGCCAGCTACGCTGTGCATTATGGGATGAGGAAGACGAGCATTTCCCCTTTCGCAACAACAACATGCAAGCATGATGAATCTGAGTAATCGCGGACAAACGTGGAGTCGTGAGGAGGTGCAGTGCTTCATAGAGATTTGGTCGGATGAATATATAAGCTCACAACTTTCGACAACACACAAGAACAGCGAAATCTTCTCACTCTTTAGCAAACAGCTCAGGGAAAGGGGGTTTCAGAGGTCTGTTGCACAGTGCCGCATAAAGGCAAAAAAACTCAGCAGTACATTCAAGTGCGCGATGCACTTAATAAAACAGGAAGTTCTGGTAAAGAGAAAGACAAATTCCCATGGTACGATGACGTTGACAAAATTTGTCTCTCCATTTCACAGCGAAATTACTTGTGGTGCGTTGTCTGCTCCTCTACTTCCCTGAGTTTCTTTCGAGTTTTCCCGCATGGAAATTCTGACCAATTGGAGAGCAGTTCAGGAACTATTTTATTGCTCCCGCCCCAGACACATCTGACAAATGAGTGAAATGAACGTTCTCACGTGGCTTGTGCGGCTGCATTTTGGTTCGCTTCACCAACTCATCAACTCGCCAACTCCGTGTCGCTTTTCATCCCCTTGCTAAACTTCAACTGTTGCCATCAAGGAAATCCTAGGTTGACTCACTCTGCTTCTTGAACGCACCCTGTCGGTTAGTTTGGCTTCGCTGTACTTGCACTTCTTCACCTTTGCTACTGCAGTAGCTAGCTAGCTACAAATGCTCCACTGAAACCTGAACCCACCCCACAGGCTCTGTAGCCACACCCACCCCTCCACACACAGAAAAGAGCTTCACACCCAGAAACGACTCAAACACATCTTAGAATAATAAATACAGGAAGAGGAGCACGGGGTTATTTGTTTGTATTGACAGAATCGGCTTTGTTCGCGTTCATATACGTGCTAGAAGTGTCATTTTGAGACCGTTTTAGCTGCCCTATAGAAGTGAATGGAGAGCGACAAATACCCTATTCTGGATTATCACCACAGGGGAGCACAGACAAATATATTTCACTACCATTTGGACTCATATCATGGCCAGCTAACTACACAACCCAAAGTTTTACCAAAGTTCAGTTGTGCTTTAACCAGTTACGCCTTGAGGTTAATGTTGTTTTTTGGTGGAATTCCCCTTCAAGAAAGCAGCCTTCTGAGTACCTTTGAATAGTCATATCGGTGCAAAATCATTGTACAATCCACACACAAAAAGGTCTATTTTTATTCCAGCTCAAAAATTCTCTTTATTAGCAATCAGTGAATTTCCCCCCTCTAAAATCGGCATCGGTCTCAAAAATTCCATATTGGTCAGGCTCTACTAACACGTTTATGTACCTACGCAGTACCGTTAACAGTACCTATGCAGTAAACGTTATCAAATCATGCACGTTTGCTCTGCTTCTGTTTTCATTTGTTACAGCTAACTAACTAGCTAGCTAGCCACTGTTATCAGATAGGCTACCTAGCCATCTTCTCATACTGGTACCTAAATAGCTGCGGTGAGTTTATCATTGGTGATAAGCTTAGCCAAAGAAATTCTGTCAAAATACACAGCGATAAACCTTTTGGAGTAAACTGGATAACCCAAGATTTGCAGAGCGAATTTCATGGCTTATTAAAACTTATATAAAACGTACATTTTTAACTGAAAATACAAACACGTCAGACAGACTTCAATATTCCATTAAGCCATAACTAGACTTGTACGGCAAGTTGGGACGGGTGCAAAAATGAAGGACATACTTCCTGTAGTCTACACAGTTTTAACTTTCTCACACAGAGCATTGTGCAACCTAGTGGGAGCTCGGTTCACAATGTGTATATTTTCATCTTTTGTTGTAGTGAATTGGAAAGTTCTGAACCGAATCAGGGAATTGAAACCTTAGCATTTCCACACACAAACCAAAACATATTTTGCAGTATTTGGAACACTGCCCACCAGTCTTATGGATTAAACCATTCATACTCCAAACAGTTGGGGCGGTGTGAAGCTGGATTAAAATTTATCCGTTTACCCCCGTCAAGCAACCTCTCAAATGTGAGCTCAAAAAGTCACCATTAAACAAATTAGATCCAACACAACGATGAGTTAAAACATGGCACGGGATATAAATAACTAATTGTTACCTCACGCCGGTGAGTGTCTCAACTTGAACTACATTTGCCCAGAGCACCCAGTAATGGAACTTAACCGTAGCCATAAAGAAAAAACTCCATCACTTATTTTCAAATGCTGAGCTACAGATGTACAACTAATAATCTTGTTGGGCAAAACATTTTTTTTACTGTTTAATATTGGGGCCCATGTTTCTACTTCCTCCAATTCATTTAGTAGATTCATTTCCTGAATGTCAGCCACTTTTCACCCCCCTGGCGTACCGTGCCATCAGCACAATACATGTTGATAAGTCCAAAGAAAGCCGACATTGAACCAACATTTTAATATGCAGTAGTGTTAAGGCTTGCTGCTTGGCTACAGGAGACAAGCACAGAGCTCTCTGTAATGGCTTGGCATTGCTCATGTGCCCTGAAGGCATAAGACTACAAAACATGAATGTCTGCCTGAGTTTGCTCTTGAAAAATGGAAGACGGACACTGTACCAGTGCTGCAGACTGAAATGTGACAGAGAGAAACTAGAGCATATATATCTGCCGCCATACTCCCATATACATGCAAATTATAACACTGTTTTTAGTTTTAACTACCTTTGGTTTTTCACTAGTCCCTGCTTCAACTCAACACTTGCATATTCACAGAGCTACAATTTAAATACAAATCTTGAGCTTTGTTTATACTAAGACACTCAGATGAGGCAGCAACTGTAAATCATTCCGGACTGCTGAGCATTTTTAGTAACACCATGACAACGGTCAAATTGAGAGTGATTAGGAGCCATCCATTTCTGTGCACTATCCTATTAAAACATATAGCTCAGCTGATCAGTATTTGACACACTGCTTTAATATCCATGTTATTGTGGCAAAAGTCTCACATTCAACATATAGTAGAAAGAGACATCTGCTACATGAACCAGTGTGTGGACATAATGTGCTTTTCTGATTATGTGTCCCCGTCATATTGCACTGAGCTTCTATAAATAACGGGAGCAATAACTGAACACAGAAGTGACATGTATAGGCTTTTTAAAGGGGAACAAGACAAGAAGTTAGTCTTACTGTGCAGTCAATCAAAAAGACAAATATCATGAGGATATTTATACAATATTATTATATTATTTTAATTTGCTTTTGTGGGCAACATTTCACAAATAGAATTATCACAAAGGGCATCAGATACAGCACATTCATGCAACAATCAAAATGAAAGCCCCTTCTCTACAGCAGGACAACAAACTTCCAGGTATAAAACTGAATTTTAGCATATTAACAGACTCAATTTACGCATCTTCAAAAAATGGTATAATACAGTTTCTTGTAAAGCATATCCATCTGTGGTTTGTGGATCTGAATACAATAATTTGACATTAATAGGCAATACAAAAATCCTTAAGTTTCACGACAGTCAAGTGTATCCTTAAGTGTAGTGACAGAATCCGCTTAGTTCGCGTTCGTACAGTGAAGTCGGAAGTTTACATACACTTAGGTTCATTAAAACTCATTTTAACCACTCCACAGATTTCATGTTAGCAAACTATAGTGTTGGCAAGTCAGATAGGACATCTACTTTATGCATGACACAAGTAAATTTTCCAACAATTGTTTACAGACAGATTATTTCACTTTTAATTCACTATCACAATTCCAGTGGGTCAGACGTTTACATACACTAAGTTGACTGTGCCTTTAAACAGCTTGGAAAATTCCTGAAAATTATGTCATGGCTTTAGAAACGTCTGATAGGCTAATTGACATTATTTGAGTCAATTGGAGGTGTATTTTAAGGCCTAGCTTCAAACTCAGTGCCTCTTTGCTTGACATCATGGGAAAATCAAAAGAAATCAGCCAAGACCTCAGAAAGAAAATTGTGGACCTCCACAAGTCTGATTCATCCTTGGGAGCAATTTCCCAATGTCTGAAGGTACCACGTTCGTAAACAATAGTACGCAAGTATAAACACCATGGGACCACGCAGCCGCCATACCGCTCAGGAAGGAGACGTGTTCTGTCTCCTAGAGATGAACGTGACGAAATGTGCAAATCAATCCCAGAACAGCAGCAAAGGACCTTGTGAAGATGCTGGAGGGAACAGGTACAAAAGTATCTATATCCACAGTAAAACGAGTCCTATATTGAAATAACCTGAAAGGCTGCTCAGCAAGGAAGAAGCCACTACTCCAAAACCGCCATAAAAAAGCCAGACTACAGTTTGCAACTGCACATGGGAACAAAGATCTTACTCTTCGGAGAAATGTCATCTGGTCTGATGAAACAAAAATTTTACTGTTTGGCCATAATGACCATCGTTATGTTTGGAGGAAAAATGGTGAGGCTTGCAAGCTGAAGAACACCATCCAAACCGTGAAGCACAGGGGTGGCAGCATCATGTTGTGGGGGTGCTTTGCTGCAGGAGGGACTGGTGCACTTCATAAAATAGATGGCATCATGAGGAAGGAAAATGGGATATATAATGATATATCATGTGGATATATTGAAGCAACATCTCAAGACATCAGCCAGGAAGTTAAAGCTTGGTCACAAATGGCTCTCCCAAATGGACAATGACCCAAAGCATACTTCCAAAGTTGTGGCAAAATGGCTTAAGACAACAAAGTCAAGGTATTGGAGTGGCCATCACAAAGTCCTGACCTCAATCCAATAGAAAATTTGCGGGCAGAACTGAAAAAGCATGTGCGAGCAAGGAGGACTACAAACCTGACTTAGTTACACCAGTTCTGTCAGGTGGAATGGGCCAAAATTCCAGCAACTTATTATGAGAAGCTTGTGGAAGGCTACCAAAAACGTTTGACCCAAGTTAAAAAATTGAAAGGCAATGCTACCAAATACTAACAGAGCGTATGTAAACTTCTGACCCACTGAGAATGTGATGAAAGAAATTAAAGCAGAAGAAAGAAGTTGTGTAAGTCGCTCTGGATAAGAGCGTCTGCTAAATACCTATAATGTAAAAGCTGAAATAAATAATTCTCTCTACTATTATTCTGACATTTGACACTTAAAGTCGTGATCCTAACTGACCTAAGACAGGGAATATTTACTAGGATTAAATGTCAGGATTCGTGAAAAACTGAGTATAAATGGATTTGGCTAAGGTGTATGTAAACTTTCGACTTCAACTGTACGAGCTAGAAGTGTCATTTTGAGAGCGTTTTAGCTGCCCTATAGAAGTGAATGGAGAGCGACAAATACACTATTATCACCCCTGGGGAGCACAGAGCAACTAACAAACATATTTCACCACCATTTGGACTCGTATCATGGCCAGGTAACTACACAACCAAAGTTCTACCAAAGTTCAGTTGTGCTTTAAGTTTCCATAAACTTGTTTATGGAACACAGTAATACACAAATCCTAAGTAGTGTGACTTCCTTCCTTATAATGTGAAAGCTTCCACATTCCACTTTTCTCCAATATGCCACAAACTTCCTACCAACAAGCTGAACACTTCAAATTGAGCCAGAGAGAAACAAAGCAGTTTCTACAATGGAAGAAATAAAATGCATTTTATTAACTGAATATTGAATAGGGACAGATACATAAAAAAGAGTATTGAGTAAATATTCTGAAGCCATGGATCATAACATGTATAACATAAACTAATTTGCAATGTTCGCCCCTAGATGGGCTTTTGGTACAAATGTATAGACTTGCATACAATATTAAATATGCAACATCATCAATACAAAATGGAACACACAGGAATATAAAGTGCTATATTACGGACCTACCGTTCCGCTTTATCAATGTAGTTCACCTAGCTACTTGACTGAGCAAAGGAGAGTGGTTTTGATTAAAAGCTTAAAGCCTAAAAGTAGAACAAACTAGCATTTACACTTGACTTTACGAAGTGTCAATATCATAGAGTTGTTTACATGAACCATGGAGACAGCTGTAGCCATGGCTCATCTAATGTTATGCTCTGATAGCAACTGCAATGGAATATATTCTCAAACTACTCATTTTATTCCTAACCTAAAAATATGACTTTAGAGCTCCACATTTATTTTTGCTTTTATGTTCCAATAATAGGAACATGCCACCCCAATGAATTCCACAATTCATTCTCAGGTCACAAGCACTTTTTATCCATTGGTTAACCACAACACATTTTCAACTTGCAAACAATACTGAGGGTTTTCTCAAATGATGGTTGTTCCTTGACTTACTGACCCTGTGTTTAACCCTTGCATTTGGGTTAGGTCAAATTGACCAGTTTTAAACTTTTAGTAAAAGAGGAATGACACTTTAGAGAGACGCATTTCATAACCAGTCACTAAACCAGTCTACCCGTGGTTCTTGTTTTGTGTTCCTATTTGTTATGTCTTCTTGCCTATATTGTTTCTTTGAATATAATAAAATACAACAAAAATTTGAGAATGTTAGTTCAAAACAATAAATATCAATAAACCTTTTTTCATTTTTTTTTTTTTTTCCCCACAGACAAAAATTATTTATGTCTGCCTCCGTTCAATAGTTTTTTTTTTTTTTTTTACAAAAAGCACCTCTTCACAAAAAAGTGGATGACACTCATTTTTAAATGTGATCTAGTAGAGGTAAATGGCCACAAATAACAATATACATTGTTGTTTGGAATTGAGAAAATAATATATATTGAGTATTTTTGGATAAATGTTATTACTGTGTTGTTTTAAACTCCCAATAATATCCTGGGTATATCTGACCCAGGCTAAGTAACAGTTGCACAGGTGCTAATAAGTAAACAGGCGACCAGGGTTAACACAAGGCCCGGAGTATCATTGTCCTACTGGTTTATGTTTAATGAAGCATAAACAAAACACTGGACTGTAGGCATTATTTGCATGAAGTCCAAAAAATATATATTTTTTATAATAATACGACAAATGTATTTAAACAGTATTGGCACAAAGCACTAGAATTGTCTTTAGATGTATTCACATGCCAATTAAACAGGACTTTAAATGAACCCTTGCTACTTTTTTTTATTATTTGAAAAAGGTTTACTATAATGAACTGAATCATTAACCTTCAGTTCGATACAAACTTGAAAAACAAATACCTTTTGTACCCAAATGTAGATTAAGCATCTACGGTAATTAACACAAGAAAAAAAACAGACCCGTTAAAAAGTTAAGCAACTGAGAGCTCATTTGTTGGAATAAGATCTGTTAGTATATACATGTCCTCCAGGAGAAAGAGTGGGGATGACTCTTCAAAAATGAAGGAAAACGTATTGCATTGTTGGAAACTCATTAACACCTGCACATTCGATCGCCCTATCTTACGAGAATCAATTTTCATGTTTGAGGAACATACGTCTGAAGTGGGCGGTCTGCAGTTTGAAAGAATGACCGGCACCAACTTTTTCAGCTAACTATTCGGATGCCAAACAATAGTCAAATCAAATGTACAAATTGGTCCTGCTATAGCTATTGTAAGCTGGTGCTCTGTCTGTATATCAGCGGCACACCTAGGATTGGAGAGAGGAAAATCTCCTCGTCTCGCGCCTTAACGTTGGAACGTAACAGCTAATAACATAGCTATATTGCTAATTATCACGCTGTATAGAAAGCCGCTCTCACTGACTAGTTAAGCGACAAACTTGGCTAACGTTACCTACCAAAATAAGCCAACATATCATTGTCTCTCGCTTGTTCTCTCGGAGTGAGCGAACTGGCTAGCTAAGTTACACAGCTGTACATACATATTCGCATGGGTATTGGGTAAGTTACCCAAGGTTACGTCAGGGGACGCACTTGCTGACAGACGGCAGCTAACTTAGTTAGCAAACATTAGCTAGTCACTTCTTGACATCTCCCACAATAATGCCGTTATCTAGCTAACAGTAGCTAACGTTAGCTGGATCGGGTAGTTTACGATGTAGAATTACTGACTAACACATCAGTGATTAAGTACCATAAATAGGTCAGAGTGTCAGACTGAAATGAACAGTTCATGTAAATAAAAATGACCTGGATTCCAATTTAAGAACCCTCCGGCCGTGCCACTGTGCCCTCCGATTTGGCTTGGCTCCCCCTCCTCCCCTCTCTCTGTACTCCGGAGATTATTAGAAAGGCCGGGAAGCCGATGTTAACGTTACCCGAATTTTCGCTCTTCGTTATCTGACCAGACTGGGGATAAGCCAAATGCAGAACCCCATGTCCCCTGCATTGCTCTTCATAGCTATCTGCTACTTTAGAGCATCATTTTCACTTTACTTGTCCATTCATTTGATTTGTTTTCCTTCCACCCTGCGCAGCTCCTTACCTTCGTTTGCAAGATCCGCCATTTTACTTCCTTACTTGAACCCACAATCCAGTGCGCTGGACATGCGCGTTACTTCTAGACTAGGAGTGCTGGAGTTTGGCAGCTAAATTAATTCATATCATTGGCATACTTGGTTAAACTGCAAGGAAGAGAAAAGGGAAATGTTGCATGAGTGGTAGGCTACTCAAATTGCTGGGAATATGCAAAATACACAAGGAGAGAACTTTGACGGACTATAGGCAAAAAAGTAGTACGATAAAAGTACAATAGGCTATAGCCCGGCAGTGGTGTTAGGCAATGTAGCCTACCTTCTGCATATACCCAGACCCTAAAGAAGACTTGGAATTAATTAAGGAGAAAAAAAAGAGTGATCAGAGAGGCAAATAGATAATATAAAATATTTTGTGCAATGCTACATATTGCAACTACTTACACAGATGTTCTAAAGACCCAAACAATTAACAAGTAGGAGTTGGTGTGTATATTCCAGAATTTGAAGGAGGCTAGATGCAGAATAATTTCTAACCAATTATCAGTATACACAGCAGAAATAATAGCAATAAGTTTAAGCCTACAATAGGTTGAAGAGGTGAACCCAGATAGAGTTCACCTCTGCAAACCGATGCTGCAAAATTTAACCACAGCCCAAACGATCAGAGACGACCTATTAACAAGACATCTCAATGATCATGCTAAACCTTCAGAGATTGGGAATAGATATCTATTTTTGTTGGATTCCTGCTCATATTGGCAGAAAGGGAAATTAAATGGCTGACAAAATGGCAAAAAATTGCTCTGAAATGGATCAATAATGACATTCTAGAAATACCTTTTGGAAGGGGCGAGGCAAAATCATTAATTACACATGCAGATGCAGTGATAGAATCATGGGGAAAATGTGGGATATGGATAGAAACGGTAGGGAATATTACAAGATACAGAACTCAGTTCAAATGAAATCATACAGGAAGATTCGGGAGAGATGTTACTCTCTTTAGACTTATATTTGGACACAGTTTTAAATGCAACACTTTTTATTATGAATCTGATAAATGTGCGATATGTAAGTGCAAAGAAAACAGAACATGTGCTGTTAAAATGTAAGGAATATGATGCAGAAAGAAAGAGACTTCATACAAGAATGGGTGAAATTGGCAGAGAATGGAACATCAAAGGATTGTTGGAAATAGGGGATAAACAATAATAATAATAATTTAAATATTTGCAAAATACAGGATTAATAAACAGAATATAAATCAATAATATCATTAGCATGATACTACACACTGTGGTACAGTAGGGGGCGGTATGCACCTTTATATTGCATTGTCTCCCGCCATTAAGCCAAAGAAGAATAATAACTCATGCACTTAGAGGAGGGAAAAAAACAAGCTTGAGATTTCGAATGTGAATGGCCAATTATTTAGAAATGTATCAGAAATGTAATTGTTATATTGCCTCTCATTTTTGGCCTTTATTTAAGGCACCATAGAAACCACCAGAGGGCGTGGTTTACATCATGACACCAATGAGCTGGGATACACAAAACACAGATAAAGAGTACTCATCACAATATAATTTGATGTATTTTTCATAATTTACCAGCTTTTTGAGAATTTTATAAAGTTTAAACTACAAACCCCAATTCCAAAAAAAGTTGGGACAGTATGTAAAATGCACATAAAAGCAGAAAAAAGTGATTTGTAAATTATCTTTTACATATATTTAATTGAAAAAAGTACAAAGAAAATATATTTAATGTCTTACCTTATCAACTTCATTGATTTTTGTAAATATACGCAAATTCTGAATTTGATGCCTGCAACACGTTCCTAAACAGTTGGGACAGGGGCAAGAAAAAAAAAAAAAAAAGACTGGGAAGTTAAAAAGAATAAGAAAAGAAAACGGCTAGCTGCTGATGAAGGCTGTGTTGCCGAAACACGTCCGTGACTGCTGCCATTAAAAAAAAAAACCTGTTTGGAACATTCCACAGGTAAACAGGTGATGCTATCATGACTGGGTATAAAAGGACTCTTGATATTACAAGCGATACTAACCTCTCTGCATTTGTATGGCTCTTTATAGGAATTGTGCACCTATTGCCCTCTCTATCCCTAATGCCCTTTCTACTATTGGCCCTGGCTTCCTCTGCCCCTAATGCCCTCTCTACCATTAGCCCTGTCCCGCTCTGCTCCTAATGCCCTTTCTACCATTGGCCCTGTCCTGCTTTGACTCTAATGCCCTCTCTACCCATAATGCCATCTCGACCATGGATTATTATGATGGAGTTTCATCAAAATCTGAGAGGGTCATGCAGGAACTGAAAACTGGTTGATTTGACACGGAATGACCCATGTACTCTTTGTACTGATAAAAAATAGTGGAGTAGGTGGACATTTCCCTTCTAACTCTCCACCACAACTTCAAAAGCAGTGTTAAATCCAATTTCTGTCTTTATGATTAATTTAACAACCTTTGCTACAATTTATGTATATAAAATGGATTTAGTAAATAGATCTACAATGCTTTAATTGGGTCAAACAATTACACATTTGCCATGGTAATAAAGATACTAAAACTCAGACTTTCACTCTCAAATGCATGAACTTAATTTAAAAATCTTAACAAATGATACAATGACCATGCATAGGAATGCTTTCAACTTCTACATTTTTACTTACTTATTTTTGCAAAAAAATAGAAAAAAGAACAAGATTCCTTGAGGAAAATGCATAAACTTAGTTGTGTAACAGAATTAACCTAAAAAGGACAAGAGTTACAAGCTATATTTCCCAAAAAATGCAATCCAAATTAAGACATTTAGAGAAAGTTAGGTTTAAGCTATATCATACGTTGCATGTGCAAGTAAATTTCCTGTTAAATCGTAATTATTGGGTCAAGTGGTTCAAAGGGTGTTCTTGACAATATCCTGGAAATGTAGAAATAGTTTTTATTTGACACCAGTTTGAACTGGTGCAGTGATTTTTAATTTAGGGTTACCAAGTACTTTTCTGTGGAATTGGCAATATGCATATTCAATCATCAAAATGGTGCCTCATAAAAAATGAATCATATATTTTTTCAACAAATGTAAAACATAAGCATCGGTTTTGCTGTGGCATGCAAAAAATGGCTTGATATGGCTACTCACCCTTAGTAGGCCTCAACCTGGTGAAATCTGCATTACAAATTTGGACGAGAGACATGGAAATGCTCACTGGAGACACCGACTCTGTCTGTCTTATTATTTGGCAAAATCTTACCTTGTCTGCAGTCTAGAAGTGTCTTGAGTTATGTATTGTTTAGAAAAAGTATATAACCAAAGCTTGATTACTGAAGGAAAATGTATTGCATTGTTGGAAACTCATCGAGTTGATTACAATTTCGATAAAATGTTTATTGAAAAATCCTAGACTTATACTTACACATAATAAAAACAAATTATATACCTTAAAAAAGTAAATGTGAATGACCACAAGTTACTACCAATTTAGCGTTATTTATAACATTAACTGACAGGATGATTTACAAATTGGGAACAAAAAAAAGAAAACAAAAAACTTCAGAACATGTAATATGAAGTTATGTTCAAAATCACATATTTCTAGATTGTTCTGTGTTCCTGGTTACATTAATCCTGTTTGATGATGTAAATGTATGTAAATGTAATGATGATGATGTCTCTGTACGCACTTACTGTACGTCGCTTTGGATAAAAGCGTCTGCTAAATAAATGTAATGTAATGTTTTTATGTTTTTTAACAGAGGGGGCCAATGGCAATAGTAGAGAGGCCATCAGGAGCAGAGGGGGCATTAGAGATAGAGAAGGCATTAGGAGCAGAGGGGGACATGACCAATAGTAGAGAGGGCATTAGGGGCAGAGGGGGCCAGGGCCAATAGGCCCAATGGTAGAATAGCTGCATTTGTATAAAGTTAAATGCCCTGTCTACTATTAGCCCTGGCCCCCTCTGCCCCTAATGTCCTCTCTACCATTTGCCATGTCCCCCTCTGCCCCTAATGCCTTCTCTATCTCTAATGCCCTCTCTACTACTGGCCCTGGCCACCTCTGCTCTTAATGCCCTGTCTACTATTGCCCCAGGCCCCCGCTGCCCCTAATGCCCTCTCTACTACTGGCCCTGGCCACCTCTGCTCTTAATGCCCTGTCTACTATTACCCCAGGCCCCTGCTGCCCCTAATGCCCTCTCTAACATTGACCAAGGCCCCATCTGCACCTATTGCCCTCTCTATCCCTAATGCCCTTTCTACTATTGGCCCTGGCTTCCTCTGCCCCTAATGCCCTCTCTACCATTAGCCCTGTCCCGCTCTGCTCCTAATGCCCTTTCTACCATTGGCCCTGTCCTGCTCTGACTCTAATGCCCTCTCTACCCATAATGCCATCTCGACCATTGGCTCTGGCCCCTTCTGCCCCTAATGCCATATTATTGCTATCACAGCACAATGATTCATACGCTTTAGACTCAGCAAGCAAACTCATTCACATTTTCCTCTGAAAATGTAACCTTTTCTAGTTAAGGATTGCTATTTGTGCAGGTCCACCAGTCACTTACGAGCATAAAACACAATGCAAAAAATAAAAAAAATAGATTACACAATGATGAAAACAGGCCAACCAGCCCAACTTGGGCTCCCCAATTAAAAACTAGAAAGTATCCAACACTGCATGAAGTCTGAACTTGAATAGTGTCTCCGCTCTACTACATAATCCGGCAAGCTGTTCCATGCATTGACAACTCTCAAAAAAATTATTAGTTCTCTCACAAAATGAGGGCGATAATCGGGATGAGTTCTAACCTGAGGGGTGTATTTGACCAGTGTAACACCTAACTTGATGTAGGAAAAATAATAAATGTATTCCAGCCAGGTGATCTTACTGTCCACAGCAATGAAGAGGGTAACCAAAGCAAATGTCCAGGCAATCACCTGTAAAAAAAAATGGCAACCTTGGACACCTTCTGATCGCCTCTCTAAAACATACATTGAAAAAAGCAGTCACCACCATTTCTTTGAATGGCCTTTTTAATGCTTCAATATTGCCCACCACATATTTAAACAGATAAACTTGACTGTGTGCTTAATCTAAACGCATATAATTTGTGTTACCTATTGAGATGGTTTTGTTAAATAATGAGAAAAAGTAAAATTATTGGTAATGCGAATGGTAAAATGCCTTCTATATGTAAGAGAAGATCCTGGTGACCCCAGCATCAAATGCTTTTTAGGGCATACATATGGAGCCAATATGAGTTACCACTGTGAGTTTCATGGATTTGAGATCTTCCTAGCCAAAGTTAGTTGGGGGTGCATTTCACAGCAAGCAGAAATCCAGCCCTGCCGGAATATGCACCCCCTTGTAATTATATTCCTGGTGACCCCAACATCAAATGCATTTTAGGGTATACAGATGGACCCCAAATGAGTTACCATTGTGAGTTTCATGGATGTGAGACCTTCTTAGCCAAAGTTAGGAAGGGGTGCATTTCACGGCAGCAGAAGTCCAGCTCTGCTGGAATATGCACCCCCTTGTAATTATGTTTCTGGTGACCCCAACATCAAATGCTTTTTAGAGCATACATATGGAGCCAAAATTAGTTACCACTGTGAGTTTCATGGATGCGAGTTCTTCCTAGCCAAAGTTAGGAGGGGGTGCATTTCAGGCAACTGGAAAAGCAGCCCTGCCAGGACATGCAGCAGCTTTTTGGCTCCAGCATGACATACTGCACACAGCATACATTTGTGGAAAAATATATGTTACCTGTGTGTTTGGTGGGTCTAAGCCTGCAATTGTCAATGTCAAATTTATTAATTCATTTAATACATTTTTATTAATTCATTTTTATTAAATAAATTCATCAACAAATACTTGACGGTGATCATTGGGGGTACTGCCAAGTATCCATTACAAGAATAGTTTATTTGACTTGCATATATGGCATATGCACTGACAACAGTGGATCACATTTAATTTTCAGTCGAGCTGATCTCCTGGATAAGGAAGCTGTTATTTCCCCAGCTACGAGTAGCTACATACAGGCTAACCCCAGTAAAATTCCAGCTCATTTTGTAATTACAACTTGGCTATATTACCACAGAATGCGATCGTGCAATAAGAAAACTGGATTTGCATCCCAAGGTTGCTTACCCTCTTTAAAACAAGGATACCGTTCACAAAGCATTAGGGTACAATAATATGAATACCTCCTTCATATTACATTGGTCCGATAATGAAATGAAGCAAATTCGGCTACCTTTCAAACCGAATGACCTAAGCGCGCGCGCTCCCGCCAGGGGGTGCATTCCACGGCAGGGGTGCATAATACGGCACAACACCGGCACGGGTTCCCGGTAATTCCCGACCGAACTATTTTCCAGAAATATAATAACGGAAAACAGGAAAAACTTTTCAATTAGCTTACACCAGTGCTGTTATTAGGCTACACCTGCAACAGCTGAGCATAAGCTACCAATGTGGCTTCCCTCTCAGCTTAGCCTGCTTGTTTAACAAATTTCATTAGATTATACACTGCCTGGCCAAAAAAATATCGCCGTTGCACCCGTCATGCATAGTGCCCACTGTACAAGCCTCTGGAGGCAGTGTTATGATCTGGGGTTTCTTCAATTGGTCAGGTCTAGGCTGAGCAACGTTATGCAGCAATAAAATGAAGTCAGCTGAGTACCTGAATGTACTGAATGACCAGGTTATCCCATCAATGGGCATATTCCAGGATGACAATGTCAAGATTCATCAGGCTCAAATTGTGAAAGAGTGGTTCAGGAAGCATGAGGAATCATTTTCACACATGAATTAGCCACCAGAGTCCTGACCTCAACCCCATTGAAAGACTTTGGGATGTGCTGGAGAAGACTTTACGGAGTGGTTCGACAATCCCGTCGTCAATACAAGATCACGGCCAAAAATTAATGCAACTCTGAACGGAAATAAATGTTGTGACGTTGCATAAGATTGTCAAAACAATGCCATGACAAATACGCGCCATAATAAAAGCTAAAGGCGGTCCAACAAAATATTAGTGACTTTTTTTTTGGCCAGGCAGTGTACAATTAAGCATTGTCAAACAAACATAAATTCCACGAGGCTGTTCTCACAGCAGACAGATCCCAGGCGATGCATTTCGGATAGCGAAGTTCAAGCTTCATCCGAAATTCATATTACGTGCATTCTAATATTTATTAATAACATGAATAGCGTAATTTTGCTTTAATGATGGCACTAAATACACTAAAGCTGTCAGGTTGGGAACCCATATGTTTACGCATATTTTCCCTTGTTTTAAATTGTCCTGGAAATACCAACGCGTTTTTACTGGTAGATAAAAACAAGCCCATATTCCCGCGATTCCAGGCACAACGTGCGTCTATTCCGGGGGAAAATATGAATCCCCATTTCACAATGTAATCTTCATAGTTTTATGCATGTTTGTGTGCGCCCCTGTGTGTGTAACAGACAGGAGGATGTATAAGCGTTGTGCACACACACGCCTATGTAGACATATATTAGGCTACTATCTTCACATTGCGAAGTTAAAATAACATTGAAACAACTGCGACATGACTTAAGACCAGGTTTGTTGCGGTTTTAGCGCAAGCGCTTAATGATGCCTCAAGATAGCAATACGCCAAAAATGATCCTGGCCACACCTCATTTTAAAACCAAGCCGCCCAGTTCACTTGCAATGGGTGCGAGTTAATTTGCTACTTGTAGCTTAATGCCTTAAAACAAGCCCACTTCCCCGCGATTCCAGGGACAACGTGCGTCCATTCCGGGAGAGAACATTATTTCTTTTTGGGAAAAATATCAATCTCTATTTCACAGTGTAATCTTGATATTTTTATGCATGTTTTAACTATTTACCCCTAACAGAAGATTGTCCCCCCAGAAGATTTCAGGAACTATTGGCAAATATAGAGTCATAGCTTACACGTAGCATCGCACATCGCCTGGATGTTGATGGAGTGGGCTCACTTCTATTTCACATACAGTACCTGTCAAAAGTTTGGACACAGTTGATTGAATGTGTCTTTCTCATTATCTTGAGACATTTTGATCTAAATACTTATGCTTAAATGCTTGATTTTTTTTATTAGACAAATATAGTGATGCTGATGCCCATGTATGAATTTCTTTCCAAAACCAAAAAACATAAAAAATTGTTTTTGAAATGCACCCCCAACAAGTAATCATTTAGAACTTCACCATTCCCACTGTGAAGTAAGGGGGGGGGGGGGGGGGGGGGGTGATGGTGTGGGGTTGTTTTGCTGGTGACACTGTTGGACGAGTTATCTAGAATTGAAGGCACACTTAACTAGCATGCCTACCACAGCATTCTGCAGTAACATGCCATCCCATCTGGCTTGCATTTAGTTGGGCCCTCATTTGATTTTCAACGGGGCAGTGACCCAAAACACACCTCCAGGCTGTGTAAGAGCTATTGGACAAAGAAGGAGAGTGATGGAGTGCTGCATCAGATGACCTAATCTAACACCCAACCTAAACCTAAACCCAATAGGTTTAGGATGAGTTAGACCGGAGAGTGAAGGAAAAGCAGCCAAGTGCTCAGCATATGTGGGAATTCCTTCAAGACTGTTGGAAAAGCATCCCAGATGGCTACCTCATGAAGCTGATTACGAGAATACCAAGAGTGCAAAGCTGGTATCAAGGCAGAGGGTGGCTACTGTAGGGAACATTCATTTAAATCTATACACAGGGCGTTACTGGGTCATTCTACAGAAACAGTGGCATTTGGAATTGCAACATGTCTTTAAATGTATTTCATTTTACGTACTCAAAACTTATTGTACAATATTAATTAACCTCTTACCTTTAACAATCCACAAAAATGAAAACTTAATGTATTTTAATTATTTTTATACATTCGCTCAAAGAATGCTTGTGCCGTCTTTTTGTCATTGGTGTTACTCATACCAAAAACAACATTAAAAGCTTATCAGAATATTATTTCTCTATTCAATCTGCACATATACTCAAAGACATAGTAGGTTGATAATAATTAAAAGAAAAATGTTTTATTATTTATTTATTCATTATAATCAGGTATGTCTAAATTTATATTGTGTGACATTTTTTCATTTATGCCATCATGTTTCTGCTATAATATCAACAATAACTGAAGGACAGTCATCAATATTTAATGATATTATCCTTAAAATGCCAACTCATGAATAAAGCAACAATCAACAAACATAAAATTATTATAAAGTCAAAATTGACACCTTTAATATCATATCACCGAACAAACATGCAGTAACAACAGTGACACAATATAACACCAATGACTTGACTCCAGACTATTTCAAACAACTCAATGAGATTATTACATTTCATGTAACTAATGTGCCATTTTTTTTATTTAACTAATTTACAGCACTGGGAGATTCATATAATTTGAGTAATAATTGATTGTCATTGGTGTTACCAGGAGGACTAGTAACACCAATGATGGGAACTCCAATGACAATTTGCAGAACAAATGTTTTTTTTACGAAATGGACGCCGCAGTACCTCAAACCACGTCTTCAATCATATTAAAATCATTCAAATATCTAATTTTATCCATTTCTATTATCTATTTCTAATTCCCCTTCCTATGAAATGACTAACACCAATGACATATTTTAAAAGCCTCGTGTAGAATTAACACCTAACTCATCAAATTTATAACAAATGAAGAGAGACAGCAGACTCACCATGTGCATATGTTGATCACAAAAGTTTATTTTTTTCAAAATAAAAGTTTTGTGAGGCAGTAACACCAATGACATGACATGGGGTGACCACTATTATCGTTATATTATTTATAATATGTAGTTGGTAATTCAGCTTTTTAAGTTTTCCATTCCATAAATGTGACATTTGTGTTTACTTGATGACATTTAAAGTAAGAAAAATTGCTTGCATTTGGTATTTTACATAAATGATAAAGAAACAAGAATTGCTCATTACATGACTCAAATATGTTTTTTTATTATAAGAACAGTGTTATATTTATCAAACAAAATTCCATGTGATCATTAAGTCCATTTAAAGTATTTTGCTTGCTGCAAAGGTGAGAGACAGGAAAGCCACCGTTTCTGTAGAATGACTCTACTTATGTACTGCAATACGCCACTACCATCCTTATACAACTGGTGGCATAGTTTTGTATAATACAGTCAGTCTCATAAAATTTTATATACTATTCTCAAATAGAGAATATACTAACTAAAAATGGGTAACTTGAATGAATAATTAAGTTAATTACCAATAAAATTACACATTAATAATTATCTTAGCAAAATCACAATATTATGTACTCAGTTGATACTGAATTAATATAAATGATTCAGCTAAAAGGTGAAGGCATTTGGGGAATCCCTGTGATTAGCATTGGCTGACTCAGTTCAACACAAGAGCAACATTAACACAATCTTGGAAAATGTAACAGTTTATTGAGCACCAAGTATCAAACAGAGCATAGCATGATTCACTACAACAAACCATGTGCGAGTGTGTGTGTGTGTGTGTGTGTGTGTGTTTGAACCTAGCTTTAGCTGGAGCTAGTTTACAATCGCACATGAACCATACCATACACAAGGGATAGCCGTAAGCTTATCGATGCCTGTGCGTTGAGATCAGTGTGCAGTGTTAAGATTACAACTGGTTAGTGTTTAAAGACAGATCACATGCAAGATACGTTCTGTGCATGATGCATTAACAATGCCTAACGCAGCGCGGTAAAAGGGTAACACAAAATGGCCATGCTTCCTTGTGGAGCGAGGGCTCTTCCTCGGGCGTGCAGGCTGCACGGGGCAGTGAGACGAGATAGTGAAGGCCCTGGCGAGTTGAGCGGACAACTGAACTGGAAGAACTGGGAGGAAGAGCGGCCGTGTTGCCCCTTTTATAAACTTTATTGCCAGTCGCGCATTTCCGCTGCGCAGTATCACATTACAGTGCGGATGGAAATCACAACTGGTACAACGTCCTACGTCACTTCCAAGGTGGAGGAGGAGCCTCCTGTGGACTACATGGAATCGTAGTTCCTGTTGACCCTACACTACTTTGAAGAATCTAAAATATAAGATACATTTTGATTTGTTTAACACATTTTTGGTCACTGTATAATTACATTTAGGTTATTTCATAGTTTTTATGTTTTTACTATTATTCTAAACTGTAAAAAAAATAGTAAAAATTAGTGATGTTACGGATGATACCGAAGCTCCGAGCTGTGTGTCGAGTACGTAGGGCAGTTTCAACAGAAGCCTTGCACCGAAGCTTGTATCACTTTCAGAGAAGCATGTGATCGATGACAAACGAGGCCTCGGGTGCTGTAGAACCATGTGATCGGTTTGTTTTGCGTTTTGGGCGGAATTAGGGGTTTTGAATTGTAGATATAAAGGAGCGATACCCCCCTTACTTCGAGGGTTGTTGCGGAGAGTTTATTATTATTGGTATTATTGCTATTGAAAGTTTTTGGAGGATTTTTTTGAGGAATTTTTGGAGGATTTTTATTTTTTGTACAACTTTTGTACAGTTTTGTTGTTTTTGTACAAAAATAGGCTAATGGAACCTGCATGGAAGCGAAAATCTTCTCCTGCTTGGGAATATTTTGACCCGATATCTCCAAATAAGGCAGGCCTAAGTGGCGTAGATATAAAAACACACAAACGCTATTCGAACACTGGGCTAGCAATCGACTGTGCATGTAGTTCGTTGGTTGTTATTTTAACGTAACTACAGCAGATTATTATCATTTGTTTAATATTATTATGATTTGATTGTTATTTCTTATTCTTTCTTATTATCATTATCATCTGCATTCCTTCTCAAATGGCATATTATTTAATTTTGAAGGTAAAGTGCTTGCTGTGCCTAAAGGAGCTGGCTTACAGCAATAATACCTCGTCCAGGCATTATCGGGCAATGCATGAAAATGCACCTGCCAATGAGCAAGAAACCAGCGGAGGTTATTTATTTATTTATTTTACTTTTTAATAGCAGTTACGGTTGCTTTATCATAATCATACTGAAATACATGTTGATAAAAATACATTTGCATATTGTTATTTTGCCATAGGTTCCAGAAAGCAAGAACTTGATGAGGCCGTTAATAAAAATCAATATTTTCCAAAAACCTCCATTTTCAGTCACAAAAGCACCTTCCCTTTCACTGCCCATACTGAAGCACATTCACTCAGTCCCAGACCAGAAACACTTTTACTGCTCAATAGAACCCCACACAAATGTTGTCCCCCTTTATATCAATCTTCCTGTTTTTTTCATTTTGAAAGTTAATATAATATTATTACATATATTATTTTATAGGCTAATATATCTTAGTATAAAACAAATCTAGCCTAATGACAGTTACAAATATAAATTATGAGTATGCTAGTATGTGTATCGCCTGAGCAGGGTTTTGAACTGGTACTTTCTCTTACAGAAATGGCTCTGAAGTCCGACGCGTTACCAGTGAGCTAAAGGGTCGCTTGTTGCTAGCTCACGGCAACTTCGTTATTTTGAACCTGGGGTGGAATTTGTAATGATTTTGTTGCTCTAAATTACTTTTACCAGCAGGTGTCACTAGTGTACACTGTGTTGAATGAGGCTTCGAGTAATGAATCTATTTGCGATACAATTTGCTGCAAAGCCTCAGTGTTTCAGGAAGCCTCATTTCGCCATCACTAGTAAAAATAAAGAGTAGGTGTGTCCAAACGTTTGACTGGTACTGTATATAACAGCATTCTCTGCTGGGGCAGAACCCCAGGAAACCCAAAATTTGCAGTGAACTCTATTTTACCTGGTCTTGGCTGACAGGTGTGATGGGGACTTGAATGTATTCATTGGAATGTCGGACTAGGCTTGAGGTATGGCTGAATTCACGGCAGATTAGGATTTGAATTTAGGAGATGCTGGAAGATTTACTTATATTTTTATGTTTGTCATTTTCATTTGAATTCTGACAGGGTTGTGCCATAGAGGGCGAGAAAACTTACTAATAAGTAATGGACTTTTCAAATTGTCAGATTAAGTGCATACATAAACGTGAACATGAAAACGCAAAGTGGGCTTTTGAATTTGAATTAAGTCATGATTTTTGAGCACATCGAATGAAAACAAAATGCAATTGCAATTTAATGTGACCGGATTATGCTTCCACAGTAGGGTGAGTAGAAAATACAGTCCTTACATTACAATTTAAGTCTACATGCTGGTATCGCCGATACAAACAATAGTGTTGAACTATAAACACCACATTAAAAACTATGGTGAATATACCTAATCCAAACTTTGTGGGATCTCCGAAAATCAGCTCCCACTCATCTACAAAATAAACAAATGAATATATTACTAAATAAACAGGGGGCCAGATGCACATATCCACAAAAGACTAGCATTTCTTGGGTCACTCATATTTTTTAAATATCATGTGACATGCAGTGGGTTTAACATAAAAGGCAGCTTACTGCAATATTATTTTTCTTTGGCTAAAACATTAATTCCATCCTAGTTTCCTGCCCACAAGAGATTTCACTGGGATTATGCCAATATCCAAAAAGATACACGTAAAGCCTTACCATTGTTGTATGACTGCACAAACATCTGAATGATGCTAAAGATGCCACCGATGAAATCTAGCAACACGTTGCCAATGCTCCACCCCTCTGTACTTTGTCTCTGGTAGTTCATGTAAGCCTGGGGACACAATAAAACAGGCTGTCCCATTAAGTCAAGTGTAGTACGTTACGTAAAAATGTACATGTAACCAGTTCATATTGCTGTGACCAGGACTACAAAGTCACAAGATGTGTAATACAGGTGCAAATCCCACTTTTTAAAAACATCTTTAGTTCTGATCAAGGTAGACCACATTGGAGTGAAATCAAGAATATAATTAAGGATTACCAGTGATTTAAGAGCATAAGAGCACAATGCACAAGAATACACAAATAGATTACACAATGACAAAAACAGGCCAATCAGCCCATATGGGTTCACCAATTACCTAAAAACAAGAGTAACAGCACTGCATCAAGTCTGGACTTGAATACTCTAAGGGGTTGATTTACTAAAGGTTTGCGTGTACAAAATCACGTGTAAAACGGTTATCACCCGCAAAAAATCTTCCAAGGTGATCAACTAACGAGGTGCAAAGAGAACTGCATGTGTTAAATTCGAAAGATATATGGCTTTTTCATTTTTGTGGGTTAGCCTGAATGAATATTCAAAATTGGGCATCCCTATGTTATTTTATATAGTGGGGGGAGGTCATGCAAATAGATTGAAATTTTGGGAAAGGTAATTGCACGTGCATTTTAGTGCAAATGGGAAGCAGGTTTTAAAAGACACACAATAAATAAGATGACAGCTGTCATTGTAGTAAGAAGGACACGTCATAACAATAAAACCCCACGTAGAGAGTAGGTATTTAACAGTAAGAATAAATACATTTTTAATCACAGAGCAAATTGTGTTACAGAATACAAGAGTAACTAGTATTTGAATCAAACAAGCAATACATTACATCTATTATTAAAAAAAGGCAACAATGTTGCCAGTGAAAATGATTGCTGTTATTTTACATGACTTTGACAGTGTTTTTTTCATATTTTATTACAGTGTAACCATTGCAAACATGCAAAATATTGAAATATGGCTGTTTGTAGCTGGAGTAATTTCCATAATGATCACCCGCAAAGTGTGCAATGATAACACGTGCAAATACCTTGGCTGCACACGCAAAATAACACCCCTTATTTGGCATCTTAGTAAATCGAGCCCTAAGTGTCTCTGGCTCTACTACATGGTTTGGAAAGCTGTTCCATGCATTGACAACTCTCTGTCAACTAGCATTGTCACAACTGAATAAATACAATTATGTGTGAAATAAATGCATGAAATAACTCTTACCTGAGGGATGTATTTGACCAGTGTAACACCTAACTTGATGTAAGAAAAATAATAAATGTATTCCAGCCAGGTGATCTTACTGGCCACAGCAATGACGAGGGTCACCAAAGCAAATGTCCAGGCAATCACCAGTAAGGCAATGGCAACCTTGGATACCTTCTGGTCACCTCTCTAAAACATACATTTAAGAAAACAGTCACCTCCTCTGTGAAATTTTAATTTTAATTTTAAATGGCTCTTCTACATGTTTAAGCTTCTCTTCAATACTGCTCATCACAAATTTACACAGATAAACTTGACTGTGTGCTTAAAAACACTTTTTTTTTTTGTTAACTACTTTATCGAGATGGTTTAGTTAACTAATGAAAAAAGTAAAATTATTTGTAATGTGAATAGGCAATACTAACATATCTGCTAGATATAAAAGAAGACCCTGATTACTCACCTCATACACTACACACTGACACACATACAGTAGTGTCAAGACTATAGCGTGGAGGCTAAAAAATACATCATTGGCATCAACTGGGTTCACCCCATTGGGATGTATCTTCAAGAACTCCTCCTGGTGACAGAAAGCACAAACATTAATATTAATGCAGCTTTAACAGGCAATGTTAGCTCAGGGAATCCAGATTAAGAACCCATGAACCGGGGCTTGAAATGCCAGGTGGGACCCTGGTCACTTTTTAAAAACGTCCCACAGTTTGAAAAGCCCAGTCAATTACTTAGTACTCATTGCTAGTTCATTTTAATGTGTGTGAACTGAACTTTGAGCTAGCTCATGTGAAGTGTGAACTTGCACAACACTGACTGTAAGGTTATCGGTGCGTGTGCATCGAGATCAGCATGTAGTGTTATGACCGGTTAGTGTTTAAGATGGATCACATGCAACATATTTTCTGCGTGTAATGTAGCTATATTAAAACTAATGCAGCGTGGTTGATGGCTTAGAGCCATCCAAAAGAAAATTGCAACAAAACTTTTACAACAAACATTCAATAGCACAGTTACATACATCCAGTCACAAACATGTTGTGGTTGCTAGCTGATATGTTATGCCCAGTGTTACAGCCTTATTTGAGTCCCTTGAATTGTTTCCTCCGTCAGATGCGATAAGGGATAACTGCCCAGCAAACAGTGAACGTCCCAGGAACGTCCTCTTTTAGTCCCCTCAAAGTTATGATGTGACGTTCACTGGGGATGTCCTAAAAACATTACTAGGACGTTATTAAAGTCCTAGGAAGGTCACTGTTTGGTTACAATATGACATTTAATTAGAATTTTTCGGCGACTTTCAAGCAACGTCCCTGTCCGGTTATGACGTTGTGCTCATAACATTCATGGGACATTCAGGGACGTTCCTGCAATGTCTGTTACTGGTTACAATATAACGTCATGTAATGAATGTCTGGGGGAAGTTACTACAACATCCCCGGAACGTTTTATTTATTTATTTATTTCGGCATGTATATAGTCACATTTCATCACATTTCTGAAATATGCCTTGAACAAATACAGTACCTGCCGAAAAGGGATACGGGAAAAAAGCAGACTGCTTATCAAAGTCCCGCCCCAATTCCCTCACAATTTTAAATGTTCATATTATACATTTATATATACGTTATACATACGTTCTCTGTGACGTCCACGTAACGTTTAGACAAACCCTCAAGGCGACGTCCTGATGACATTTCGAGACGTTCAGGTGACGTCCCGGGGACTTAATTTTGTTAGCGGGGTGATCGCCTCATCTCTCCCAAAGCACGCAGCTTGATCCTTGTGCAGGCCGCATGCCTCGCGGGGCTTACAGGAGTTGCTCTGCTGGATCAGTGGGTGCGTGGCCCGCTTAGTGTTTCTTCCTTGACCACCGCTACTCACGTTGCCTACAGGCGTCTCGTCTCCGGTTCTAGCCGCAAAGTATCGCATTACAGTGCGGAAATCACAGCTGGAACAATGTCCTACGTCACTTGCGACGTGGAGGAGGGGTTTCCTGTGGACTGTACGGAATTGCAGTTCTGTAGACCCTACACCACAATGGGCGGGTAAGTTGAATTTTGAGATACTTTTCACGGACCTCCCATACTAGGCGAAAGGGGCGTTGATCAAGCTAACAAACAGTTGTTCGGTATGTTCAGTTGTCTCGCCCGAATGTTCTCCTCAAAATCATCTGGGCTAACGTGCCTACACGCTCACACATTAATCTGTTGCAATTTGACACACTACAGAGAAGCAGAATTTTTATTTCTGAACTTAAAGAGATACTGCAGAGCCTTTTCTAAGGCCTTTTTTACCGCTTCAATTTGAACTGGAACTCGTGAGTAGGTGTGGTCATATGATGATGATGCCACGTAGTCATATTATGAATATTCATACGGTCAAGGAGTGAAAGGGTGTGTCTTGGTGAACTGACTCAGGCCCACTGAACTCAGCCCCCGTCCTGCTCTCTCCTCACAACTAAACAAACAATAAAATGGCGAGTGACAACAGTGACAGCAGTTCTGCAGGGAGTTTTGAGGTGGAGGAGTTTGAAAGGATTCCTTCGTGGTGGAAGACTCTCCTCACGAAGATGTTGCTCGGGCAATACAGCCGTATTCATTCGAGTGACTGGCAGCAGCAGCCGCCGCCCCGGCTGTATTGGTTGAGCGACGTCTTCGCGATCGAGGAGAGGACCAGGGATGTAACTGAATGGTAGAGCTAACGTTACCTAACTAAGTTAGCTTGTTTGTCTAAAGTAATGTTACTATTAAATACATTCAAATGCACAGCAAAACCCAGTCACACAGTAACATTAGTATATTGAACATGGCTGGTTATTAGCTAACATTATTCATAAATGATAGCGATAACTAGCTAGCTAGCTAGGTTACCAGTTCTCTGGACCAAACGGGGCTAAACTAACACACAATAAACTGCTTTGCATTACCTAACTTATCGATACATTCCGTCTCTCGGCAAATTATGAAAGCTAACAGAGCCGGTGGCGTTACACCGAGGAACGATACATCTCTGACTCCTTGGCATAATGCAGGCAAGTTAGCTAAAGATACCAAAGTAAGACGCTGTAGATGAATAACTCTCTATGGCTACGTTCACACTGCAGGTAAAAAGTGGCCCAGATCCGATTTTTTCCTCAAATGTGACACAGATCAGATTTTTTTATGGAAGTGTGAACAGCGAAAATCACATTGAATCTGACATTTCCAATTCTCATTTGGGCCACTTTTGAATGTGGCATTAGATGCCGATACATAACTGATTGTGTCAAAGCGACCGCAGTCTGTCAGATCGGAATTAATGTGACTTTTTATGTAATTTTTGATGTAGCTAGCAGGGCATTAGAACGTTAGCGCACAGGCTAGTTAACTCACTATTGTACAGGGTAGGTTATCAACAGATTCACATTATATTATCATGTGTTGTCATTTTAGATAAGTGCTAAATGTGCAAAGCAGTGGATTTCTTTGGGCGCAAGCGATACACCATAATAAGTCGAAAGTAGGCAACATTTTTATATAATTCGCGGACAGCTGTGTTAACCGTTTTGTGATTTAAAATAACTGTCCATATTATTGTCTTGGTTTGTTGCACGGTATTCATTATTCACGGGTTTCTCATGTAGCTGCTTACCGAACGTTATGGTTGTCGGTCCAATAATGTGTCAATAGTTTAATCTAAGGGTGCGCAGTGATGTTAGGCTATACGTTACACATGAAGTTGAACAGATGTATCGTGTGATAGCTTTTTTTATATTGTGTATTTTAACACGGCTGGAATGCTGTATTGACCAATCTGCATCCCGGAACTATCCGTTTTATAAATGTTATAGAGCTCCGTAGTCCCGCCCACTTTGGTGACGAACTTCTGGGGTTGTCATATTTTTAAATAATTTATAAAATTGGTAATTTGAAATTATGTCCAACAAATAAACAAGAGCCTTTTAAAAAAAACAACCTAAACGACTACAACATCCGGTCTAGCGGCTATGACCAGAAAAAGACCAGCCAGGGATAGGAGGGGGCGGGACTACGGAGCTCTATATCGACTGGTCTCACTAGCCAAACGGCTAAGCGCTCCATTTTCTTAACTCGCCCGTCCTCAGAATCACTCGCCCAGACGAGTGGGCGAGGTTAATTTCATGCCTTGCTTGAGTTTCACTGAAACCGCCTATGTCCTGCCTCCGATCTCGCATTAAGTCCCTCTGCACAGAAGTAGCAGCCATGGCAGCACAAAAAGCTTATAAAAACCTAGGCTTTTTCCCCGTCTCCTCACCATTATCATTAGCTCCACTGCACATCAACTTTAAAATGAACGCAGAAGCTGTGACTTTGATGACTTCCTTTTTGTTGTTGTTTATTTCTGCAGGCTGTGTAACCCGCGCTATATCTTTTGTTTTGTTAATTTGCACGAGTCATTTGAGGAGCGCAATCGGTTCACACTTGAATCAGATATGGGCCACATTAAAAAATTAATGTGAACAGCCAAACAAAAAATATTGGATCTGAGCAATAATGGTAGCTCGATATAAGTGGTAATATTAACGTTAGCAGTAATACAAAGCAATACAATAGTTAGTTAGCAGTACAAGGGTCTCAGTCTCAAAGAGGGAAAAAAAAACGTTGGTCTCTGCTTTTATACCACGTGCCAAGCCGAGACCACCCCTAGGACCACCTCAACTCCACCCATTTTTATGTTAAGGATTTTGTGACGTCACAAATCCCCGGAAACCAGCGTATTGGGAAACCTACACAAAAACTAATATAAAACTATTTTGACTAAACATGAGATTTTCGGACATAGACAGTTGTGTATGATTATAATCTAACTCAAAACATCGGTTTTCAAAGGGAAAAGTCGGTTTTTGACTGCAGTATCACAAAATCAAACTGAACTGAACACCTTGCAAAGTAGTAATATCTAGCCCCTCTGTTTGTATTCAGTCGCAGTGGAAACTTGTGACTGGCATTGCCTGACACCCACCCATAGACTGTAAGCGCCCGCCCTGTTGTAGTCTATAGGTACCTAGAGCATGTGCAGAGATATAGAAGAGTAGCTGTTCTCATTTTAACGAGGAGAACAGCTACTCTTCTACAAATAAAAGATCATTTTTTCTGGTGGTCTCCCACATATGGATGTCCCCCTGCCCAAGAGTAAATGCACTTAAAATCACATAAATGCAACACCTGCTTATCAGGAAGCTTGGTCTTACCTTCAAGTAGGGTACCCAGAAGAGGCCCACATTGAAGACACAGTATGCAATACCTCCAGTGACGTTGAGGGCCAGGAAATCAAAGCTCAGCCCAACCACACTATCAGAAAGACCAGTACAATCAGTAACGATAAATGTCAAAGTTCATGTTGCTTTCTGTGAATTTGAGTCCAAAAGTGTAGCCTCATAAAATGTATTCATGCTGAATGCTGAATCAATAATTACCTTTTTCTTTTCCAGCTTTCATATAACTGAGGGTAGAATGAAACAGACCATGCAAGGAAGTACGTCCAGCCAGTCACCTGGTTGATTATCTCAAGGACTTTGCTTCTGACAACCATGAAACGGATCCTGGTTGTATGGCTAAATGGCACAGGGAGAAGAGCCGTTAAGCTTGCGTCACTTTGGATGGAATTTTCTCGTTTTGACATTTCATGGTGACACGTCTTGCAACCCACCTTACTAGAAAAATTCACCTAAGGTTTTTTGTTTGTCCTGTCAGATCAAAAATGCCTTGAATCCAAATTTAGAATGACCCTAGAACCATTTGCCTACCCAAATTCAGCCCAACCCTGGTGTGAAATAAGTATTGTGGTAATATTTAAAGTACTCAAAAGTGGCCATTAACAACCTCAGAAATTAGCTTCAATAATCTGCTGCATTTAGGACTAAATTGTTTGACCAGATAACAATTTCTGTCTAAAGTAACAGAAGACAGGAAAGTTTTTATTACACAGCCAACCACAGAAAAACAAAGAGTGGGGATTGCTATAACTGATTGTATATTACTAGACTAGATGGCTGACTCAATTTCATTTGACCAGAGTCATGATCCTGTTCCTCACCTTGTTACCAAAGTGCTGTTGCTGTATAAATATGCTGTCACCTGACCCACACGTTCTGCATGGACTTCAAACCTACAGAATGTGGCTTCTGCAGACAATTCTACCTGTGAAACACATTATGTGGCATTACCCATATTATCTTCAGGGTCAATGACTTGTTTCAGTGTTTGACGTCTCTTAAAAACCAGTTGACACGATATGACTTCTAATTTTTTTGGGATTAAATAGCAAACATGCAATAAACACAATTCTATGTTTTCAAAAGTACCAATTTTGTATACAAAGGTGTCGTGCGTGGTTATTTGTGGAGTAGCTGTATACAATATAAGAAAATATACAACCTTTTTTATTTTTCATCTCTGATTTTTGTGGGTATTTCTGGTGGCACTTTCCAATACAGGTTTTAAACTTCACAAACTTTCACATACCTCAGGTTCTAAAATTATATGTTTCTCATACCACAGGCAACACACAAAAGATGAAACAGAAAGTGTCAAAATTGTTCTATTACAATATTTTTTGTCAGTTTAAACTATTGGGGTCAATTTCACCCCAAACATAAAAGGCATCATAAAATGTCAAGATAATATGAGTTTTAAGAGTTAAGAGTCAGTCAGTTCAGCATTAGAAAAATCAAGCCTGAATCAAAAACAAAGCCACTTGATTATAACGCTGTTAGCCGCTAGACTTGATTGAACGCTGTTATTTTTGTTGCCTAACCAATATATACAGTGCCTTCCACAATTATTGGCACCCGGCTCTGTTAAAGATGAGTAAAAAGGGTTATAATCTCACACTGAAAAAATGAGAAAAATCCAACCTTTAATTGAAGTAAATTTATTCTGAGAAAAAAACCCTCATCAAGAAACAATTATTTTTAACAAAACCACGTGTGCCACAATTATTGGCACCCCTAGAAATTCTTATGAACAAAATGTAACTGAAGCATTTTTTCCATTTATATTTTACTTTTTAAAGTTGATCAGTGTGTTTTGGAACTTTCAAGCAGTAATCCATGACTTCCTGTTTCACTGGGGTATAAATATGAGGTGACACAGAGGCCATATTCCCTTATTCATACATCAACATGGGAAATATAAGAGAACACACAAATCAAATGAGGGAAAAGTGTGTTGAGCTTCATAAGTCAGGGAATGACTATAAAAAAATAGCTACTCACTTGAAAATGTCCATATCTACCGTTAGGGCAATACTTAAAAAGTTAAAAGCAACTGGAACTGTTACAAACTTGCCTGGAAGAGGACCCAAGTTTATTTTGCCCCCACGCACAGTGAGGAGGATAGTAAGAGAGGCAAAAAAAATCCCCAAGGATCACTGTTGGAGAATTACAGAGGAAAGTAGCATCTTGGGGTCATCAAGTCTCCAACTGCCATTCGACATCACCTACATGCCAACAAATTATTTGGAAGGCATGCCAGAAAAAAGCCTTTCCTGTCATTTCACCACAAACGTAAGAGTTTGCTAAACATTACTGGAACTTTGACTGGAACAGATGAAATTAAAATTTAGCTTTTCGGCAACCAACACCCAAGGTGGGTTTGGCGTAAAAAGAAGGATGGCTATACCGAAAATGACCTGATCCCCACTGTTAAGTATGGTGAAGGTTCCGTGATGTTGTGGGGCTGTTTTTCCTCCAAAGGCCCTGGGAACCTTGTTAGGGTACATGGCATCATGAACTCCATGAAATACCAGGAAATTTTTAATCTGAATCTGGCTGCCTCTGCCAGGAAACTGGGTCGTAGTTGTATCTTCCAGCAGGATAATGATCCAAAACATACGTCCAAATCAACACAAAAATGGTTAACTGAACACAAAATCAAGCTTCTGCCATGGCCATCTGAGTCTCCTGACCTAAACCCCATTGAAAACCTGTGGGCTGAGCTGAAGAGGAGTGTGCACAAGAGAGGACCTATAGGACTCTGGATGATCTGGAGAGATTCTGTAAAGAGGAATGGTCTCAGACTCCTTGCTCTGTATTCTCCAACCTTATTAGATGTTACGGGAGAAGACTCAGTGTTGTTTTATTGGCAAAGGGAGGTTGTACAAAGTATTAAATGCAGGGGTGCCAATAATTGTGGCACACACAGTTTTATTAAAAATAATAATTTCTTGATGAGGGATTTTTTTTTCCAGAATAAATTTACTTCCGTTAAAGATTGGATTTTTCTCATTTTTTCAGTGTGAGATTAAGCTAATTCACCAAACGGTTATTTTTTTATAACCATTTTTACTCATCTTTACCAGGGGTGCCAATAATTGTGGAGGGCACTGTATGTTTGTGTATCATCCAAACAAGGCATGACTGAATTTTGCTCCTATTTAAACGTATGCCCTTCCCCCATAAAAATAACAAAACATCAGTCTCACTAATAAGTAGAAAAATGGCACTTTGATGTTACTTAGCAAAACTTACCTCTTCTGGGAGTTCAACACTTTTACCATTTTTAGAAGCATGGGTGATGTTAAAGCCGATGACTACTGCCATGCTCAGTGGTGCACTGTGCAGGGAGAAGATAAATATTTCCAGTGGAGATAATAATAATACTAGTGAATAAGTGAAGCAATGATCAAACTAGATTAAATGAAAGACATACAATTCGCTTTCTTAAATATTAGGCCTACCTTGGAACTATGGTGACAATCTTTGAACTGTCCTGCTCTAAATGTACGGCAGCTGGTGTCAAAAGAAACACACTGGCATCTCACGGAATCATATACAAAAAAAAAAAAAAAAAAAACTTTGTTACTTTCCCAGTTACTTAGTTGGTTACTTCAGACTAACTTAAACAGATTTTGTGTTACTGATGATTCTCTAGCTTCAAACGTACCACAGGTCATCAGCATGCATGCAGAGATAACCAGTGCAGATAGAAATGTATCTTCTGGCATTTTTTGTGTGGACACAGCCGTCTAACTGATTGAAACAAAAATGCGTGGATCAATTAGCCTACTCTGAACTACTATACAATTCTTTTTTTCTTCATTTTTCTTTCTCTGAAGCCAATTTAACTATTAGGTAATATCAACTAACTTTCAGCACCACAAACCCAGTAGGCTAGTAAAGGTTTTAATATGGCTACCATATTTTTTGCTTGTTTGCTATAGATAGTGGCTATTATGAAGCGACAATTTATTCTAAACAAATTAAACTTTCACAAGTGTTTTTTTCAAAACACAATAGGCCTACATTCAATTAAATTAGCCGATTTCTGTGCTAATTCTGTAACCTCGCGAAAAAGTGAATCATTTAACATTACCATTAAGCCATTTCTCTGATTTCACACAAATCAACAGTGACTAGTAACGTCGCAAATCGTTGTAGCTCAACGACAGATATTTAATTCAGACCGACTTTTAACTCGATTTCTTACCAGTCGTTCCTTAACTTCGAACAGGCGCTGTTTTAAGTTGGCTATTTGAAAGATAAATCCTTACCGTCTTGTTTAACCATATGACGCCCGGAACCCACCAGACGCTCCAAGCGCACAGACGCTTATTGCGCGCGCAGATTTGAGCAGAACTGAACCCACCAGACGCACAAAGGCACAAACGCTTTTATCGCTTTTTCGGAGCGCATTCCGTGAACGACAGAGACGCGCTATCCAAACAAACAGTCTACATTCCGGATTTGTGAGCTTCGCTTAATAATGGATAAGTAAATACTGCTATTACATATGTCTTGCCTACATGAGAAAATAGCTACACATGAATCAGACTAACAAACAAGTCTTCACTGGCTGGCAGCAAATGGCCTACTTCGTAGCCTATAGCTAATGTAATTATGTCATTATAACGAAATCAGTTGAGTGATTTCCTTATCTCGCAATATTAAATACTTTTTTTGTTTGTTTCAGTACGAGTTGTAAACTGAGGAAGGCAATTATGGTTTATCGCTTGCTCCGAATGTTCTAAACATTTAATTATAGCAGAATTAGCAGCTATTTTGATTCTGTAGTACCTTAAATCGATACAGTGATATCAGTATAATAAAAACAAAAGTAAGCATAGTCTTAATTCATTGAACAAATATATATATAAATTTGTATACTATAATAAAGAAAAAGCATTATAAAAACGGGACTGGTTATATGCAAAATGTATGACTTGATTTAACTTCATTCATCCCACAATGGTGATTGTCTCTGTTCCCTTTTTCATTAGGGCCTATATTAAAATATAATATGTATTAAAATAATTAATAACAATAGCAAAACTATTAGTAGGTTGAAAAACATTGATACGTAGTGATATGATGCAGATATTTAGCATATACAATGTATTTCTATAAGATTGCGCATGCGGACGACCAGAAAATTCCGCCCAGAGCGGAGCCATCCGCCCGCCAGCCGTGCGTGCGTGGCCGGTGAGAACCGCGGCAATTCGTTAACATGGGAGCGGAAGTGAAGCGCAACAGTGCGCGTGTGCGTGCGCTTGAGCTTGCGCGTCTGGTGGGTTCCGGGCGTGACTGCGCCTATACAGATGGTGGCGCCAATTCCTGTGGTTTTCTTTTACCCCCATCATTTTATAGCTAAATAAAAGTACAGATAGCAGATAATAGTATGCACAATATCATGACACGCAGACATAGGAAATTATAGCCTACAGGGCGTATGAGCGTTATATAGAACAAATAGATAAAAACATTAACTGTTGATCTTACCTGCAAATTTCACTAATAATAGTGTAACAGGTTATGATGTACAGGTCACCCTAACTAGCGAATAGGCTAGGTTAACCTGCATTCAGGTATGTGGTTAGCTGACACACACATCAATCATCTCTGAATGCCTATAAATAGGCTGCAGTAAATAGGTACAAGGAAAGGCCTTACCTGTTTGGGGTTCTTGTTCTTCCCTGTTCCTGTATGCAAGTTCCTGTCTGACTTCAAGGTACACTGCAGTTTGCTCAGACATCAGAAGGTCATGGCATGCAAAGGATATGCGACCAAATATTAAAAATGAAAAATTATTACTTTATTCTACATTATGTTGTACTGTCCAATATTTTTGATGCCCGAAAATGGGGGGGGGGGGGGGGGGTTCTATAATTTCTAAACGGTTCATCTGATATGGATGAACATACCCTGAAATTAAAGCAGACAGTCTGCACTTCAACCTCATTGGCCAGAGTTTTATTACCTCTGAGGAGAGACCCAGAAAATAACTGTTTAGGGTGTGGCTTAGAATACCACAAGGTTCATGCTTTCCTTTTTGATTTTAAGATTGAATGCCAATCTCTGACATTCAATGGAAATAATCAATTGAAAGTCTAATGTCCACATAAATAATGGTTGTTGAGGCCTGCCAGTTTGTAATTTACATTTTTGAAGGCAGTTCCAGTTTCATGTGGTACGACAGGCCTAGTTACATGCATGCAATATTTTGCCCAAATTTGAAGATTCCACTACTAGCTGGACTTAACAATTACACTGCAACCATCACTTTTTGTTCTTAAAAGCAGTAGCTCAGCTGAATTACCTCCTAATTGGTCTCTTTAAAAAAAGGCTAAAACCATTAATCTTTTGATAATAATATCATGGGATTAGCCCTGCTTTCAACAACATAAGATTACATTATTTAATAAGTATATTTGTCAGATTATAAATCAGTCCTTGTCATAAATAAGCCTGACCATCCACACCTTAACTTGGCCTCACCCAATCAGGGCCAGCATCCTCTCCCTGCTGGGTAAGATATTTATGGAGGCCGAAAGAAAAAGTTAAGTTTGAGTTTGATGTGGCAGTTGGTTTTGAGTCCTGGAGAAGTTGTTTTCCTCTTTTGTTTTGGTGGTGGTTCCTTGATAGCGTAAACTCACAACATCTGAGTTTTTATAGCTCACTTTCCTTTTGTTTCTGTTGTGCTGAAACTGGAATATTCTGGCAAGATCTTGCTTATCAGTCTCTCTACTGAGCCTACATTCATTAATGAATGTATGATTCCAATTAATAATTTGAATTGACTGTTTTTCATTTGATAAAATTATTTAATCTTAAGACCTGATTTTGACTTTGTTTTGACTTGTTGATTCCACCTGGTTACTGTCTGACCTATCGACGAACTCTGTGATTTAATTGATAATCGTCATTTTCAATAATAATTACTCAATTAAATCACTTAAAATATAATTTAAATGTAGGTTAAGTGAGGGGTTTTAGCAGACAATACCGCTTGTGTTCAATATGTGAGTGCTTTAACAAGGGCACTTTTTTTTTTTGACTGTTGAAACTGCGGGATTCAGAAAAAACAAATTTTTACTTAATCCTCACTTCCCCGAAAATAGTATACAACCAAAAAGTACATAACTAAAGCTTTATTACTGATAATATCAATGATAATCAACTGATAACAATATTATTGTTTCCACCGGTCACGGAGCATAAATGAATCAGCATTCACATAACAAAGCAAGTTACTATAAAATGTTTATTGAAAAATCCTAGGCCTCATTTTATTTGTCCCTTAAAACATGTTTTTATAACAACTAATGAGAAAGCAATTGATAGTTGTGCAAATTACATACGTTAAAGAAATAAATGTGAAATGTACAACTGATTCAGTGCAATTTATGACATTAACTGACAGTGTGATTAATAAAATGGGAACCAAAAAAAAACTTCAGAAAATGCTTTTGAACATATAATATGAACAGTCATATTAAAAATCCCATATTTCCAGATTATTATAATCTATGAAAATACTGAATACTGAAATCCTGAATACTGAAATCCTCTGAATACTGATCAAAGTCACACATGAAAAATGTGTCCATATAATTTGTTTCCATGGTCAAAACGTTCAGGTTCCTCATCAATATTGTACTTTCAGTTGTTGGAAGTAGGAATAGTAGAAAATACAGTCCTTACATTTTAGAATTGCTTATAAGATTAGCTCCAAATTCAAAAGTATAAATTACTCCTCTATACTCTGGTATTGTGGGTCAGATCGTCGATACAAACAGTAGTGTTGAAGTATAAACACCACGTCAAAAAATATGGAGAATACACCTAATCCAAACTTTGTGGGGTCTCCAAAAATCAGCTTCCACTCATCTACAAAATAAACAAATTAATATATTAGCAAATAAACAGGCCAGATACTAATATCCACAAAGACTAGAATGTCTCCAGATCACTCACATGTATTTAATACAACATAACATGCAGTAGACATCATTTAAAAGGCACCTCACTGAAAGATCCTTCTTCGGGGCTCAGAAGTGAGTTTTGGTCAACGCTTGAAGTGGAAAATGCTAAGTACCAGAATTGTGTCTAATTGAAATTGTGTTCCCCATAGCGATGTTGTGCAATGATTACAGGAAATAGCATAGTGGGTGCGAGTTTTAGAATAAGCTCGCTCCCAAAAATGAAAGCTTGTGCCACTGGTGTTTCAGAAATGAATCGGAGTATTCCTACGCTTTCAGCAATTTGTACATTTCTAAACGGTCCTCTTCCGCAGACCAGAAGTCGTGCAGCGCAGTTCAGCCTCTAGGTGGATATACAGTGAGCACCATAATTCATTGGACAGTGACACATTTTTGGTTATTTTGGTTCTGTACTCTAGCACTTTTGAGTTTGAAAGGATATAATGACAATGAGGTTGAAGTGCAGACTGTCAGCTTTAATTTTAGGGTATTTGCAAGGTATTGTACAAACTTACATTGAAACACCAGATCGCTGCTCTCGTCAGCCATTTTCCATATCAACTGTCTTTCGGGCAAAATGCGCAAAGAATTGTGGGATATCTAAGGCTGCGAAGGATACACCGATGTATCCTTCAAAATCGGCCAAAAGTAGGCTGCATTTCGAGGCCGCATTTCAAGGAGTCTTCGTAATGGGACAGTACTTCTGACGTATGCGGTCCTGAAATGCAGCCTTCGTAGGTCGCAGCCTCGCAATTGAGACACAGCAATAGACTGTATAAAAATAGGTTCGTACTAGCTGCAAAGCAAACCCCGACCTGGTGACCCGGATGCGGCTCCTCTTCTTCTACGGTAGCCTTCAAACTCAGTCAAGACCTCCCAAAATTTCAAGCGGAAGTTTACAAACGTATGGCTGTACGGCGACTGAAAATAGTTATATAAATCTTTAAAACATGTTTTAAACATAAACGTAAATTACAAGAAGACACCAGTGACCACTCGGTGAGTTTCCCGTCTTTGAAAATGAGAGTTTATGGTGTTTTTTTGAAGGATTTTCTATATGCCCATCCAGATCCATTGTGTAAGTTAGCTGTGACATGAGCAATGAGCAATATATCTCAAGACTCCACAGTTTGTCAAAATGTTGATATGGACCGTTGTATATCATAAATAACCTTATAACAGGGCTTAACATGCTAAATACCGAACTTCTCCTTTAAAGTGATCCATCCATATCTACTGCATATCTGGCATACTGCATATCTGGCAGCAGAGTGATGGTTTGAGGCTCGTTTGATACCTCAGACCCTTGATGACTTATATATGTTCGCCAAACCATGTGTTCCATACTGTTCCAGTGTAATTTACAGCTAAATCTAGTCCCACCCCCCAATTCCCATAGAGATCCATTCAAATGCAGAGAAGTTATAGTATCGCTTGTAAGAGTACCAGAAAAGAAGATATCAAGAGTCTTTTGATATTGTTGGGTCACAAACATCAGGAAGTCATGGCATGCAAAGGATATGCGACAAAATATTAAAAATTATTACTTTGGTCGTGAGGGGGAACACAAGTTCGTGGGGGGAACATAATTTCACACATTGTTTTCCACTTCAAGTGATGACCAAAAGTGACCAAAAGTGACCAAAAAGCATTGACCACTTTTGAGCCTTGATTTTCCTTGGCTAAAACATTAACTGCATGCTGTATTCTGACTCACAAGAGATTTCACTGGGATTTATCCAATATCCAAAAAGCTATGCATAAAGCCTTACCATTGTTGTATGACTGCACAAACATCTGAATGAGGCTAAAGCTGCCACCGGTGAAATCTAGCAACACGTTGCCAATGCTCCACCCCTCTGTACTTTGTCTCCGGTAGTTCATGTAAGCCTGGGGACAAAATAAAACAGGCTGTGCCATTAAGTTAAGTGTACAATAATGAATAACACCTGATGCACATCTTAGACAGAGAGAGCGTCATACAATGTTCATGTAAACCAGTTCATATTGTGAAGCTGTGACCAGGACAATATAGAGATGAGCTGTGCATTACAGGTGTAAATCTCACGTTTTCTTAAGTTCTGATCAAGGTAGACCACAATGGAGTGAAATCAAGACAATAATTAAGGATGGCCATTTATACAAGTCCATCAGTGACGTAAGACCATAAGAATACACAATGATGAAAACGGGCCAATTAACCCATATGGGCTCACCAATTACCTAGAAACTAGAGAGTACCAGCACTGTTTCAAGTATGGACTTGAATACTCTAAGGGGCCGATTTACTAAGATCCGAAATAAAGGGTGTTATTTCACGTGCACAAACAAAGTATTTGCATGTGTTATCATTCCACTCTGTGCGGGTGATCAACTAAGAGGCATTATGCAAATGACTCCAGCCGCAAACAGCCATATTTAAATGAGAGATTTTGCGTGTTTGGAATGGCTAGGTTGCTATAGGCTACTGTTACACTGAACAAGCTGGCGTTTTACTACGAACCGTTTCACTGGATGTCTAGTAAAGGTTTGAAATTTGCAAAAAAACTTTTTCAAAGTAGAAAAATTCCAAGTTACTCACACATACAAAGCACTGTCTATAATAAAACTAGTCTAGGCCTGCCAGTAAAAGTATTGATATCAAAATGAGGCCAAGTTACAACAAACAATGTTGTATCTTAGCTCACACAAAATAAAAAAGCTCTATTCCAAAGCAATGGTACCCAATGTTTCCTAAATTATTTAATGTTACTTGGCCTGTGTTTTTTCATGTTACCATCTGAAGAGAATGTGGGCATTCAAACTATGTTTCATGTGAAAGTATCAAATGGCAATCATTTATAGTGGAAATAATGAGCTGTGTTACACTAAATATTTTGTAAGGACTGCACTATATGTTTGAACAATTGTGTGCACCCAGTGCTTTGGGTGTGTGCAAAGCACATCATGGAGAAAAAAATGCATTATTATTATTTATATTTTGTTCAGAAAGACATTTTGTTCACTGACTGCCCTCATCAGACCAACAAATATACAGTACATTAATGGGGCAAACATACGTGTGGATATGTTTGTAAGATTCAATATTTATTTAGTGGGCCTAGATATTTGTCATTTTTATCTGTATGTATTTATTCACCCCCTACCTTTCTCTAGTCTTTTTATTTCAAATTTAATAATTTTTTGTAAAAATTAACTTGACAACCAAGTATAAGCTTAAACATATCCTTTCTGGAGTGTAATTTTTCCTCAGCTGTTTACAACATTGATTCAAATGATATCTTCTTCCATGAGGCAATTTCTGTGATTTGACACTTTCATGTGACACAAAGTTTGAATGATCACATTCTGTTGAGATGGTAAGATGAAAAAACACAGGGCCCCAATTCCAAAAAAGTTGGGACAGTATGTAAAATGCACAAAAAAGCAGAAAGCAGTGATTTGTAAATTCTCTTTTACATATATTTAATTGAAAACAGTACAAAGAAAAGATATTTAATGTTTTACCTTATCAACTTTATAGATTTTTGTAAATATATGCTAATTCTGAATTTGATGCCTGCAACACGTTCCAAAAAAGTTGGGACAGGGGCAAAAAAAAAAAAAAAAAAAAGACTGGGAAGTAAAAAAAAAAAAAACACCTGTTTGGAACATTCCACATCCAGATATGCAGTAGATATGGATGGATCACTTGAAGGGTTGTATCTCCTGATACTCTTGTATTCCGTAACACGATTTGCTTCATGATTAAAAATGTATATTTATTCTTAATATTCATGATTTGTACATACCCACAAATTCCATTTTTGTGTACTTTGAGTGGTAGCTAGAATGGGCCAGAAGTAGCTAGAATTAGCCCCTATTGTTACCCAATCACTCAGAACCTTCACTATATTCCAAACACACCTGTGTGTCGATACATTTTCTACAGTCTATGGTCCATACTCACCAATGGTAAGAATAGAATGGACACACCGGTGCATGTGTACGTGTCAAAGAGAACCAGGGATAGCGCACCTGAACAGTTGGATTGTGTGGCTTTTAATACCTGCTTCCCACACATACAAAAATGCATGTGAAAAGGGTTGTCACAATATCCAATAATATCGCATATGGCGATATTTGAAAATATCGCGGAGATGACGGTCTGTAGCCACGATATAAAAAAATAAAAAAAATTATTTAAAATAATTTTATTATTGATATTCTAAGGACAAAACATGCATACAGTTGTGGTCAAAAGTTTACATACACTTAGGTTGAAGTCATTAAAACTAATTTTTAACCACTCCACAGATTTCATGTTAGCAAACTATAGTGTTGGCAAGTCAGTTAGGACATCTACTTTGTGCATGACAAGTAATTTTTCCAACAATTGTTTACAGACCGATTATCTCACTTTTAATGATATCACAATTGCAGTGGGTCAGAAGTTTACATACACTAAGTTGACTGTGCCTTTAAATTTTTAATATTTGGTTGCATATCCTTTGCATGCCATGACTTCCTGATATCTGTGACCCAACAACATCAAAAGACTCGTTATCTTATTTTCTGGTACTCTTACAAGCTATACTATAACGTCTCTGCATTTGAATGGATCTCTATGGGAATTGGGGGGTGGGACTAGATTTAGCTGTAAATTTCACTGGAACAGTATGGAACACGTTTGGCTAAATGGCTGTAAGTCATCAAGGGTCTGACGTATCAAACAAGCCTTAAATCATCACTCTGCTGCCAGAAATACAGTAGATATGGATGGATAACTTGAAGGGTTTCTTCTCCTGACTTATGTTTCCATAGATTTCAATAGGAAAATAAACTTTTGAAAGACCAGTTTAAATTTCCTGTAGCTAATGTTGTTGTCTCAGGGTTCAGTTAAACCTTTCGGACCAAAGTTTGTTCAGCCCTGGGAGTTAATTTGTGCCTCCTTCCTGAACGATGCAGTATCTGTGTGGTCCCAAGATTTTTATATTCGCATACAATTGTTTATACAGATGCTTGTGGTACCTTCACTTTTTTCTGAAGTCTTGGCTGAGTTGCTTGGATTTTCCCATGGTATCAAGGGCAAAAAGGCACTGGCTCTAAAGGTAGGCCCTTAAATACAGCCACAGGTGGCAATTCCTAATTATGGCAATTGGTCAATCAGAAGCTTCTAAAAGGTCATTACATCAATTTCTGGAATCTTCCAGACTGTTTAAAGAGCCAGTCAACTTGGTGTATGTAAGGTTTTGACCCACTGGAATTCTGATATAGTGAATTAAAGCTGAAATACATCTGTCTATAATCGAAAATTATTTCTGATGTGATCATGCCCTAATTGACTTGCCAAAAGAAATGTATGGCAACATGAAATGTGTGGAGTTGTGAAAAACTTGAGTTTGAATATCTTTAACCTAGGTGCATGTAAACTTTTGGCTTCAACTGTATCTTTCCATTTTAACACACATCTTTGCACCTCGCTAGTTGATCACCTCGGATGATTTTCTGAGGGTGGTAATAGTTATACACATGATACAGTTTTACAAGTGTCTCTGGCTCTACTACACGGCCTGGCAAGGTTCCATGTATTGACAACTCTCTGTACATGTACTGTCAACTAGCATTGTCACAACTAGCATTGTCACAACTGAATGAATAAAAAATGTGAAATGCCCTGGACGAGTTCTTACCTGAGGGATGTATTTGACCAGTGTAACACCTAACTTAATGTAGGAAAAATAATACATGTATTCCAGCCAGGTGATCTTACTGGCCACAGCAATGAAGAGGGTCACCAAAGCAAATGTCCAGGCAATCACCAGCAAGACAATGGCAACCTTGGACACCTTCTGATCCCCTCTCTAAAACATACATTTAAGAAAACAGTCACCTCCTCTGTGATTTATTTTTAGTTTTTTTACTTTGAATGGGTCTTCTACATTTTATTCTAGCTTCTGTTCAATATTGGCCATCAGAAATGTAAACATATAAATGTGGCTCTGTGCATAATCTGAGCAGATTTATTTTTTGTTAACTATTGAGATGGTTTTGTTAAATAATTTAAAAAGTCAAATTATTTTTGTGAATAGTAAATACTAATATGCCTTCTTGATGCAAGAGAAGATTCAGATTACTCACCTCATACACGGCACACTGACACACATACATTAGTGTCAAGGCTACAGCGTGGAGGCTAAAAAATACATCATTGGCATCAACTGGGTTCACCCCATTGGGATATCTCTTCAAGAACTCCTCCTGGTGACAGAAAGCACAAACATTAATATTAATAGAGCTTTAACAGGCAATGTTAGCTCAGGGAATCAGTCCAGATTAAAGGTTGTATCAGCGATTTTGGGTGACGTCACTTCTGAAGCGAAATCCCAAACAAACAGAGCCAGCTCCAGCTCAGAGCCAATTATGTTATGTTTTAAAAAATAGTGTTCAAGCATCCAGAATTATAACCACGTTAATAACGTTTGTAAGAAACCAAACCGTTTGTAAATCCGTCAAGATTTCAGCGAGATAAGAGTATTAGCGTATTAGTATCACCCACCCCTTGTCGGTGATTGGTTGGAATACTGTTTATTTTGGTTTTGAGTGGTTGGTAGTACCATTTGTTTTTGTGTACGATCTCGGAGCATAGGCTGCCTACAGAGACGCGGTTTTTTGACGGCCTGCTTATGGGGCGGGCAGCTAGCGGATCGTGAGGAAAAATCAGATGAATGTGATCATTTATGTTTCGACCCCAAATCGCTGATACAACCTTTAAGAACCCATGAACCGGGGCTTGAAATGCCAGGTGGGACTCTGGTCACTTTTTAAAAACATGTTACCTATATTTTTCCCCAGTTTGATAAGCCCAGTCAATTGCATTAGTACTAATTTCTGTAACCGCCTCCGAATCACGCTATGTCAACTACTGGCCCTTTTCACACCACAGTCCACCAGTTAAGATCCGTTGAGGGACCATTTATACCTGGAATTATTGGGAACCTCTGTAGTTCCAGGAACGTGTTCCTGTTTCTGTTTCCACCAAACATTGAGAACCGCGATGATGAAAATTTGGGAGGAAGTGACAAAAAAAAAATTTTGACGGTTGCACTGTTGACGTAATATTGGAATGCCATGCTGTAAACTAAACAACACTATGCAAGCATCACAAGCAAGGAGGAGGTTGAATGCATCAACTTGTTCTGCATCGTTTTATATTGTTCCATAATTGTTGTTTGCTAGTAGTTGTTTGTTGCATTTCTCTCTGTCAGTAGATATGTTTTTAGAAAGTAGCTGCCGGGTATTTAAAAATGGCAGTTGGTTTGCTTGGTCGTATGATTCACAGGAAGTTTGCGTTTGACCAATCAGCAGTATACATGACTGGTAGCTCCACCCCATAGTTCCCTGCTACCTTTGTTTGGTAACTGGAAAAAGGGCAAGAGACATTGGGTTCATTCCAATCGCTTATTTTTACTCCTTGCATCCTTTCCTCGAGCCCTTTCCTAGCTCCTTAGCTCCGCCCAACAGAGGACACGAGGAAAGGATGCAAGGATCAGATACGAGGATGGAGGAAACGAGGCAACATGTATTAGGCAAATGGAACGTCCTTGCTCAATCAAGCCTCAGCGTCATTTTATGCTACATTTTATAACTATAATGCATTTTAGCTTATTTTTCCATGAATAAACGGTGCTTTTGTTAGTTATAAACACAGAACTATATAAGAACTGTGGTTATAAACAATGAGTGTCATGGATTAGCGCTTTATAATAAATGGAAAGGAATGGTAAAATTGCATTTGTGTAGAGGTGTGCCTGCAATATGGCAGATGTGGAGAGTTGTGGATAATTTATACACGTCACACGTTCCGAGAAAAGGCTGAAGCATCCTCCGGGAGCCTCGTTGTTCCCCACTCCTCGCTCCTCCGAGGAGCATTTAGCGGTTTGGAATGTCCTCAAAGATGGCGAACCTCGATCGATTTCCGGGTCAGGCGAGGACAGAGGAGAAGAGGACGGATAAAATAAGCGATTGGAATCCACCCATTGTGCCATCCGTAGCCTGTGCAGGCAGTCTGCAGGTGCTCAGTTGACCAGAGGGCGCGGCGGGTGCGCAATGAGATATGGATGTTCCACTCACTGAAGTCTCTGCCCTGGCAACTGCTAACTCCAAATGAGAGGCACAGTCAAGCAAAAGCAAGGGTACCTGCTCTTGCAAAATAAAAAAACACTTTTTTTTTTTAAAGATGCTATGCTAGAAGTACTAAAGTTGAGCTGGATAGTCAGAATCTGCCTGCACTTCAGCCGCTGCTGATTCCCTTTCCTCAGTTCCCCCTGTATAGGGGATGGCAGTGTGCCAGTGCATTCAGCTAGCAAAAGCGGCTGTACCAGTTCCCTTGGGTGTCCGAGGCTCTGATTTCTCCAGTCATGATTGTCATGGCGTGTCAACTCATCGTCATCACTGGCTGGAATACGTTTTGAAAGTATTGAAAATGGAACACAGGAACTTTATCCTAACTATGACACTGTGTACACAAGAAAGTTTAATAAATAGAATAATACTTTGTTGATCGAAGCTTTTCAGGTTCTAGGCATTGTAGAACAAGGGGGCATAGATGGAAATTAGCAAAAGGTAAATTCCGCACAGACATTAGGAAGTACTTCTTCACACAGGGAGTAGTCGCTGTGTGGAATAGCTTGCCAGGTCATGTAGTAGAGGCAGGAACTCTGGGTGTTTTCAAGACCAGGCAGGCTTGATATGGTACTAGATACTACCTTGTTTGTAGGTAAACGGTGAGCACTAGGTACCCTTCAGTGATAGGAAAATGGCGAGCATGTTGGGCTGAATGGTCTGTTCTTGTCATTAAGTTACGTTATATTATGATAAAAATAAATACAAACCCCAATTCCAAAAAAGTTTGGACAATATGTAAAATGCACATAAAAGAAGAAAAGTAGTGATTTGTAAATTATTTTACATATATTTAATTGAAAACAGTACAAAGAAAAGATATTTAATGTTATACCTTATCAACTTTTATCGATTTTTATAAATATACGCTAATTCCGAATTATCCATACTATTCCAATGTAATTTACAGCTTAATCTTGTACCACCCCCCAATTCCCATAGAGATCCATTCAAATGCAGAGAGGTTATTGTATCGCTTGTAAGAGTACCTGAAAAAAAGGTATAACCTTTTGATAACATTTTATAAACAGTCATGATAGCATCACCTGTTTACCTGTGGAATGTTCCAAACAGGTGTTTTTTATTTTATTTTATTTTTTACTTCCCAGTCTTTTTTTGCTGCTTTCCCAACTTTTTTGGAACGTGTTGCAGGCATCAGTCAGTGCTTTCTGCTTATATGTGCATTTTACATACTGTCCCAACTTTTTTGGAACTGGGGTTTGTAAAATGGAACACAGTGTAGCCAATGATAAAAAATTAAGCTAAAAAAATAAAATCTCAAATATTCAGCATTTTATTGTCGGGCAAAGGGTGCTTTCCCGACCATAACATGAGTCACATAACCCGCACAAGACTGAATGCATTTAAAACCACGTAAATGCAACACCTGCTTATCAGGAAACTTGGTCTTACCTTCAAATAGGGTATCCAGAAGAGGCCCACATTGAAGACACTGTATGCAATGAATCCAGTGAGGTTGAGGGCCAGGAAATCAAAGTTCAGCCCAACCACACTATCAGAAAGAAGTTCAATCAGTAATGATACATTTCCTCCATGTAACTGAAAGCTCATGAGCATGCAACATGAATTGGAATTTTTCACACTCCCAACTCACTAAAGTGCTGTGTCAATAATTACCTTTTTCTTTTCCAGTTTTCGTATAACTGAGGGTAGAATGAAACAGACCAAGCAAGAAAGTAAATCCAGCCAATCACTTGGTTAATTATCTCAAGGACGTTGCTTCTGACAACCATGAAACGGATCCTGGTTGAGTGGCTAAAAGACACAGGGAGAAAAGCCATTAAGCTTGCATCACACTTTGGATGGAATCTTCATGATGAGTGTATGAGTCTTGCAACCCACCTCATTTTACCAGAAGAATTCTTTTTTTTTTTTTTTTTTTAAATGCCTTGAATGCCAATATAAAATTACCCTACAGTGCCCACCTAATAATTGGCAACCCTGGAAAATATGAGCAAAAAATGAAAATGTTGTTTATCAGCATAACCATAAACCAAAAATAAGAGAAAAATCTCATCTTTAATTTTTAAATTACATTTTATTAAAATTTGTTTCTTAAATAAAAATTGTTTTATAAAAATTTTCCCCGTTTTCAATTGTACCCTAGTACAATCCAATTCCCCGTGTAGCTCCTGCCGAGAATTTGCAGCTTCACAACCCCGTCGGCTGGCGGTAGGAGGGAGGGTGCCATGTCTTCAAGGCGTGTCTCCTCGTGCCCCTGACCGTGATTCCAGCACTGCACGGAGCTGCTGTGTGTGCAACGATTCTCCCCACCGAGTCCATCCCCCCACCCCGGGAGCGGCCGCCCAATTTCCCATTCCCTCAAGGCACTGGCCATACTTGGATCTGGCAGGACCCAGGCGCAAACCCGGGTCCTCAGTGTCAAAGTCGATGCTTTTACCGCTGCGCTTACCTCATCCCTAATTTAGGTAACATTATTCAAAGAAAAAAAAAAAAACGTCACAATTATTGGCAACGCTAGAAATAGTTACAAACAAAACCTAATTGAAGTATATTCCTAGTCATATTTGACCTTTTTTAAAGCACACCTGAGTCTATTACGTGGTCAATCTGAACTTCCTGTTTCACTGGTGTATAAATACGAGGTGACAAGGCCAAAACCCCTTGGGTTCATTCCAATCGCTTATTTTATCTGTCCTCGTCTCCTCGGTCCTCGCCTGACCCGGAAATCGTTTGAGGTTCGCCATCTTTAAGGACATTCCAAACCACTAAATGCTCCTTGGAGAAGGGAGGGATGAAGAGGTTCCGAGAGGATGCTTCAGCGAGCAAACACAAGTGTAGGAAGCCTTTTCTTGGAAGGCGTGACGTGTATAAATTATCCACCTCTCCAGATCTGCCATATGGCGGGTACACCTCTATATAGATCCAATTTTGCCATTCCTTTATTATAAAGCGCTTTAGTCCATCATGACACTCATTCTTTATGACTAACAAAAGCCACATTTATTCATGAAAAAAGAGGCTAATGCATTATAGTTAAGCATGTAAGCATAATATGACGCTGACGCTTAACTGAGCAAGGGCGTTCCGTTTGCCTAATTCATGATGCCTCGATTCCGCCGTCCTCACATCTCATCCTTGCATCCTTCTTTCGCGTCCTCCGTTGAGCAGAGCTCAAGAGCGAGTAAAGGATTCAAGGTGTGCGTCCCAATATGCTTCACCTCACCTCCTTTCCTCCACTCGTCTCCTACCCGGAAGTATGCCAAACTGCCTGTACATTTCAAGTACAAGTAGTGGCATTTACAGTATACAATGTACCTGACGCCTTTGTTTCTAGACAGCAGTTTTGCGTCGAGACATTAATTAATATTGTAATCAGCAACATTAGATTAGGATACAAAGATCGGTTTTCGGGGCACGGAGAAGAGGAGATGGTAGTGGAGGAAAGGATGATGCATTTTTTGAGTATTGGGACGCACTCAAGGAGTGAAAATAAGCGAATGGAATGAACCCATGACATCAAATACCAGGAGATTTTAACCCAAAATCTGGCTGCCTCTGCCAGAAGGCTAAAAGATTGTGGTTGGATCTTCCAGTAGGACAATGATCCAAAGCATACCTCAAAATCTACACATAAATGGTTCAGTTATCACAGAATCAAGGTTTTATGGATCTGGAAAGTTTCTGTATGGTGGAATGGTCTCAAATCCCTCAAATGTGTTCACAAATCTCATCAAACATTAAAGGAGAAGACTCAGTGCTGTTACCTTGCCAAAGGGAGACACAAAGTACTAAATACATGGATGCCAATAATTGTGACGCACATCGTCTTAAAGATAAGAAATTATTTTGCATTAAAGATTTGTTTTTCCTCTGATCAACGGCAACACAATAAAACTACATAACTTTCTCATTTTTCTGAGCATAGAAGACATTTGATAAACAATAAAATAAATTAATCCTGCACTTTTTGCCCATATTAATTGAGGTTGCCAATAATTCCTGTGGGCACTGTAGAACCATTTGCATACCCAATTTAAACCCAACCCTTTCCCCCATGATGGAGTGCAGGTACTTAAATATACGTATTGTGGTAATGTTTCAAATTTCAACTCAAAAGTGGCCATTAACAACCTCTGAAAATTATTATTTTTTAATTTTTTTAATTTTTTTAATCTGCCACATTGAGGACTACGTTCTTTCACCAGATAACATTTTCTGGCTAAAGTAACAGAAGACAGGGAAGTGTTACTTACACAGCCAGCCACACAAAAACAAAATGTCCAAAAGACACAGGGTGTAGTTCCCTTTTTATGTAGTTTAACAGGCAAATCTATATTATACATTATATCAACATTTACCTAGAATCATCCTGTGGGGATTGCCATACCTATTTGTATATTAGTAGACTATTAGACTAACCAGATGGTCGACTCCATTGCAAAGGGCATTCAAATTATCAGAAATTTATTTTACTAACCAAAATCTCCTGTTGTTTATAAAAAGAAATCTAATAAAAATATATTTTTTAAAGTTCCTAGGACTGTACAAGTTGACCAGATGGTACATAGTAATATCTGTGGGCTAACCCACAGACTCCTTCCTTGATTCATTTGAGCAGCGTCATGATTCTGTTCCTCACCTTGTCACAACAGTGCTGTTGCTGTACAAATATGCTGTCACCTGGCCGACGCGATCTGCATGGACTTCAAACCTACAGGATTTCGCTTCTGCAGGCAACTCTACCTGTGAAACACAATATGTGGCATTAAGTGTTAGTCAATTCAGCAGTAGCTAGACTTGAAAGCTTACAAAATCAAGCTTGAATAAGAAACAAAGCCACTTATTTTTGTTGCCTTAGCAAAAGATTATATAATATCCAAACAATGCTTAACTGAATTACATGCTAATTTCCACTTAAGCTCTTCCCCCTTTAAAATATCAAATAATCAGTTTCATTAATAAATAGAAAAAAGTGAATTTGATGTTACTTGGCAAAACATACCTCTTCTGGGAGTTCAACAATACTGGCATTTTTAGAAGCAAAGGTGATGTTAAAGCCTATGACTACCGTCTCGTTCAGTGGTGCACTGTGCAGGGAAAATAGACATATTTCCATTGGAGATAACAATAATATTAGTAAAAAAAGTGAAGCAATGATCAAGCCCTAATGAAATGAAAGATATACAATTTGTTTTCTCATATTTTTACCTTGGAACTATGGTGATATTTTTCGAACTGTCCTGTTCTAAATGTACAGTAGCTGGTGCCACAAGGAGCACACTTGCATCTGAGGGAATAATAAAAAAAATAAAAACGTGGTTATTTTCCCAGTTACTTCGTTGTTTATTTCAGGCGAATTTAAATGGATTTTGTGTTACTGGTGATGCTCTAGCTTCTAAACTTACCACAGGTCATCAACATGCATACAGCGATAACAGACAGGAATCCATCTTCTGGCAATTTGTGTGTGGACACAGCCATCTAATGATGGAAACAGATGTGTGAATCAGGAGTAGCCCCTCGCCCCCCTTAAGTAGGCTACTGCAAAATTATTTTTTTCCACGCCAGGAAGCGCTTAAGGCAAATGTAACCATTAGGTCAGTTCAACTAACTTTCAGCACAATTAAATACAAAACGCAGTAGTAAAGGTTATATGGCTACCAAGTAAACAGCATAAGGAAAACAAGTGAACTAGATGACAATTTGCGAACTATTTAGTTGCTACCAATGTAGCTGCTATTAAGAAGCGACAATTTATTTGATAGTGTAGCCTATGTTTAAAACACAATAAATGCGATAAAATTTTGTTTCCGTGCTAATTCTCCAAGCTCGCGAAAAAGTGAATAATTGAACATTAGGGACTCTACCATTACGCCAATTATTCACACACATCAAGAGTGACTAGAACTAACGTCGCAAATACCAAGACGTTAAAGCTTAACGACAAATATTTAATTTAGATTGACTTTTAACGATCGATTTCTTACCTGTCCTTAACTCCGAGCTGTCGCTCTTTTAAAGTTATATGAAAGAGAAATCATTTCCGTATTTTAGTACCACAATCATATGACAAGAGTCAGCTGATCATGACGTATGCGCCTATTCAGCTTGGTGGCGCGGACCAGTGTTACCAATTCAGCGGGTTTCATACTTTGATGTTGAAATGGTATCTGGAAAATCAAGTCCCCGGCGTGATGTTTATAAGGCCACTTTTGTATCGCGGTTGCGGTTTTGAGAGAACATCACAATGCTTCTGTACTGGCCTGACAATGGTGGAACAAATTGTTATCACGACAGTAGACTCATTATCCACCTTCAGAAGCAGACTGAGGATTGACCTCTTCAGACTGCTTATTTCCCCTTTCATCCCTACCCCTTAACTCACACCTGGGACCACATGTATTAACAGTGCTGAGCAGAAAAATGCCCTCATAAAGCCGCGTAAGGGAGTTTCCACGCAGAAATTCAGATGTATAAAATAACACGTGCTGTGAGAATCTGCGTACCTCTGCACAAGCTGGACACCACACGCAATGTTTGGCGTCAGTGTGATACATAGTGACCGAAAGTCAGAGGTAGAAAAAGCAAAACTTTTTTTAAGCAGATTTACGACTTTCACCCTGAGCGTTGTTTTATACATGTGGCCCCTGGTGTATACTAGTTCAGGTTATTATATATTTTTTAGGGTTTGCAGTTTTTTTCTTCTTCATAGGGCTTGCTATGGATGTCCTCTGTAGGCTATGTATTCAGGATTTGTATTTTGGTTCTTGCTTAGTAAATTAATTTCCCTTAGTGCTTAATGATCTTAAATACATACTTAGGCTACTGGTCTGGGAATGTTGTTAGCTAGGTCTGGCAATATTCCTCATCATGTAGGCTATATAAATCATGTAAATGCACTCATGCTGTCCTACACTGGAAGATGCTCTGGACAAAAACATGTTCCAAATGAATGTAATGTAAATGTCGTGGTATCATTAAGAATAAATAATATGCTAATCGTTTCACAGGCATAAAACACAAAATAATGACAGACATGACTATAAAATCTGATGTTTAAGTCACATATGCTATCACTGTTGGAAGACCTCTCCAACATAGCCTCACCATGATGCTCCAGCAAAGCTGGGTGGAGGTGCAATGCCTCTTCACATGCACACAATTTGGGAATATTTGTAATTTACAAATGAATCATATCCAACTTTATTCAAGCTTTAGGTTCATTTTATAAATCATATGTCTATACAATGAACTGGTCGTAGGCTACGCTGAAATTAAGTCCAGTAATCAAATAAAAGTTCCTAACAATATGTGAGACACATTGGGCCTATCATTCAGCCGTACGTTCAATCGTAAAGTTTGCGTACGGCCATTTTTAGGGAAATTTCCGGATTTATCAAAATGAGCGTGCACGTACGGTAGCTATGATGAAATCTCACGACAGCTCTTGACCTTGCGTACGCTTTTCCCAGTGGCGAGGTAACAATAGTCGTGCAGCATATAATGAAAACAAATAACCTTTGTTTAGAGCACTGCAAAGTCTTACAGGCGATAAACAAAAAGGTGCTTAACAAAACATAGGTTATGTGAGCTTTAAAATCAGAGTTCGCCTTAAATTGGTAGCCTAGCTGATCATAAAATTGGCACGTCCAAGTCATTCCATTTATGAAAATATTAAAAGCAGTTCATGCTTCTGGGCAATATCTAATCTATCTATCTAATTTCTGGTAACAATTAGCGAAGTCCTGGAGCTTACATTTGTGGTATGATGACAGCAGAGGCTTTCTTCTGGCAAGCCTTCTAAATACTATAGCTTGTTGGCATAGAGGTATCATCTAATTGTACTTTTGGAGACTTGGTGGCCCCAGGATGCAACCAACTTTCAATTCTCAAACTGTGATCCTTGGAGAAATTCTTGCCTCTCGAACCATACTCCTCCTCACTGTGCGTGAGGGAAAACTACACTTGTGTCCTCTTCCAGGCAGGGTCATCACAACTCCAGTTGCTTCAAACTTCTTAATTATCGGACTAATGGTGGAATTATAGTTTCAGACATGAAGCTATTGTTCAATAGCCATTGCCTGATTTATGAAGTTCAACAACCTTTTCTCTCATTTAATTTGTGTGTTCTCTGATCTTCAACATGTTTATGGATGACTAATGGGTTTTGGCCTGTGTGTCATCTCATATTTATATCCCAATGAAGATGAATGACTTTGGAGAATTATGATGAAAAAAGTTAAATATAAATTAAGAATATACTTCAATTACGATTTGTTTTTATGTTTTTTTTTAGAAAATATGAATTTTTCATGAATACTTTTTTTTATCTTAGAATAAATTAACCTAAATTAAAGATTGGATGTTTCTCATATTTTGAGTGTAAGGTCATGCTGACAAATGAGACATTTTTATAGCCTTTTTTGCTCATATTTTCCAGGGTTGCCAATAATTCTGGTGGGCACTGTACAGTTAGTACTTTCTCTAGTGGAAAAAAATAAATAAATGAGTACAAAATATATACAGTGCAAACAAATCGACATAAGTATTCAAAATATCTCTGCAGAGTGAAAGTATACATGTATTTATTAATTTTGTAACTGGTTCTGTAACAGTGCCCATAACCCATAACTCCCTAAACCCTACAGGTGGAGCTCTTGTTCTGCCTGCATCTGAGAAGAATATACTCCACAATGCAATTAATAGGAAATATAAAAGTATGCCAAAAAAAGTTGTTGAATAAAACATATTTTGTACTGTACAATATTGCTTATAAAACACAAGTACTGGCTTGCAAAGTAGAATATAAGCATGGTTTAAAGTAGAATAATGATGCTCATTTGCAATAGGTATCTCCCTTCCATAGAGCCAACCACAAATGAACCAATGCAAAAGCCACAACTAACCCAGGCCAAGTTGCCAACACTTGGTTTAAGTAAAAAATATCAGGTGTCCAACAGGGAAGTCACAAACATGGAAGTGGAAGAAAATTATTTGGGAGACTAGAAAATATTTCCCCCTGTTTTCTCCCCAATTTGGAAAGCCCAATATTTTGTATATATCCATTAGTGCTCATCCCTGCAACCTCAGCCATCGATCCCGGAAAGCGTGTACTAGCACATGGCCTGCTTCGCGGCAAGCAATGTCAATCACTACTTCTTACCACACCGCAATTAACAAATTCATGAGGCTTCACAGGTGGATTTGTGGGTGCCTAATTGACCAGTGGGGGGTCACTGGTATGCGATGAGGATCTGTCGTTCTAGCCGACCGTGGACAATGCCGGAGCCAATTGTGCCTTGTCCTGTGGTGCTGCCAGCCACAGTCAGTACCGGCATGGTCCAGATTTGGTACCTGACCGTGACGGTAATATTTACAAATGACCGAATGTAATTTGCATGGACATTACAAAAAAAGCTGATAATCCTAACCAATAAGCCCTGAAAGAAACAAAAATAAGGACATCAGATTTGACTCATTTAGAACTGAGTGTGTATTTTCCAGAAGAATGTATGTTTTAGGGAAATAAATAGATACATTTTGTTTTGAATGAATGCAGCTGTTAGCAGTTCTAGCTAGCAATTATGTCTTATAGCTAGCAAGTTTTGCTAACAGATCAAAGAGAACATTGCTGCTGTTAGATTTCAAAGCCATTTAGTTCCCTTGGTTAGCTTGCCACACATCTTCCTGTACACAAAATTATTTTTTAACACCTGAATGGCCAAATAAGGTAACATATCATGACTGGGGGTTGCAGGAGAATTTAAAAAAAATTGTTTATTAAAACTATATTAATTCAATTCAATATAATTTCTATAACGCTTTTTATAGTGAACTTTCACAAAGATGCTGTTCAGAGAAACTTGGGCAAAACATAAATAAATTGGGCAAAAACCAGGCCTGAACCCCAAAAAGCAAACAATGTAAAAACTCCCCAGCGGGAAGAAAAACAGTCAAACAGTGGCGAGAAAAAACACCTCAAAGGGAAGAAATCTCAGGAGGAACCTGGCTAGAGAGGGAGAGCCCATCCTCCACTGGCTAGAGAGGGAGAGCCCATCCTCCACTGGCTGGCCTTGTTTAACTAAATGTGGAATGGACCATGGTAACAAAATGTAATGAGGGATCTATCACAGAAAATAATCAAATGGGTTAAGCAGGTTACAGTCTATTAAAATCTACAGATATTAAACTAGCTGGTAAGTAGAAGGTCGAATGATGAGATGTATAATAGGCAATTCAGAAGGGCGGGGTGAAACATCTGGGACTCCAGGTTGCGTGAAGGTGTGGGCTTAAACCAGGGGAGGAACAGGGCTGGAGAGACCAGCTTTCAGCTCTCAACCTCAGCATCAGATATAATGTCGCCCTCTACTGATATCTAAAACTGACTCTCAAAAAGCCAGTTTTCCCATTGGGCTCCATTCATTTTTGACAGCAAAAAAATAAAAAAATACTATTGACGTTAACTCTGTGCATTAACATTTTCTTTTTAAATTGCTTATTATTTTTCCGTGGTCAAATATTTTTTTCTTACCACACAGACAAAGACATTTTTTTTAAAAATTATTATTTATTCTGGCCTACATCGTATTTATGCGCGCTAGTTGGCAACCAATTACATACTTGTAAGGCTTTGACGTAGCCGCCTTCAGGTCACTTTCTGCGTCATCCACGTTGTACATGTGACTCCAAGG